>NJRP01000097.1:210255-220489 GCA_003063835.1 Aphaenogaster floridana | reverse complement strand
ACAAATTTAATATTAATAAATGCTAAAGCATCTATTATTTCGTGATGGGAGGATGTTCGGGGGGGAGGGGGGAGAATATAATAGATGCTTTAGCATTTATTAATATTAAATTTGTTGCACGTAGAGGACCACAATCCGTATGGTTGATACGTGGTAATTAAATACCATCTATGGCCAGTAAAGTCGTATTACAATGTATTAATTGTTAATTGTTAAATATATTTATATTTTCATATTTTATAATATATTTTAAATTTATTTTTAAAAAATATTCTGTACCTTATATCTTAGGCTACATTCCGATAGTCACTGCTAGTACTAAAAGTCTGTAGTATATATGAAACGTGAACTATAGATTTTCAGTACTAGCAGTGAATATCGGAATGCACTTTTAATAACGACATTAATTTTTAAAAACAAAGTTTAATAAAAATTTTTGACAAATAACATTTGTGAATTACAATATAAATTCCTATAAAGATAAGCATACTAAAAAATAAAGATATTAATATAAAAAATTGAAGAATTATTATAGTTGAGTTTAATATAAAAAAGCTTGCTATATAGAAACTAGTTTGGAGTTTTAAGTTTTAATATTGATTATTAAATAATGTAATTTTATAATCTAATATCTTACTTTAGAGCATTTCAAAAAAGTAACGAAAAAAGTAACGAATCGTAACAAAAAAGTAACGAAACAAGTTACTTTCTAAGTAACGGTAACGGTAACGCGTTACTTTTTAAAATTAGTAACGAGTAACGAGTTACTTTTTACAAAAAGTAACGGTAACGGTAACGCGTTACTTTTTTAGAGTAACGTGCCCAACCCTGCATTTACCACGATTACGCGTTGCATTACCTTCGAACGCAATATTACAGAGGCGTTTTATTTCGGAAACGTTGCGCACGCCGATTTTGCAACCTCATTATTTTTCCACGTGGGATTACTTGCACAATGGGGAAATAATCTACAATCGGCACCATTGTTTCGCCCACCCGAGTGATGGATTAATCCGTCCCTGCCCGACATAATCCTCCTTGCGTAACTGCACAATGCCGTACTTACGGCCGAGATCTCGGCCGTACCTGCCGAAACACGATGTACGGTATCGAGCCACGGAGTCGTTTTCACGTAACTGACCCGCAGCGGTTCCGGATGCGCCGTGGCTGAGTTAACCCCACGCGCGTATACCATACACACCAGGGTTACGCAGTTCCGGTAACGCAACCCGCTCGACTCGGGTCGTATGTAACGACACGGCGCGTTACACGGCCACAAATATTTGTGCCATGCGAATCGAATTACATCGCCTCTGTTTACGTTCGTCGCTTTTGGCGAACCGGCTCTCGGTAATTAAAGTGCGCATACTAAAATATGCGCGACGATAGGTCGCTTCCTCGCTCGCTCGGGGGATCCATTTTTAATGGGGGATCTCGCGCGAAATATCGCGATGAATAATTCCTCTCCTTGTGCGGCGCGCGCGGAAATACCAAGTTTTCGGTGCGCAACCCTCTCCCCCCCCCCCTCGTCGAAGTTTACGCGCGGTTAACGAACGCGTTGCACATAGTCGCTGCAGCGTTTTCACCGCGGACGGAAGTTTAATTAAAAACGGCTATGACTACGTTCGCCCGCGAAAGCTTTTCGTATACACGGCAACGAGTTTCATTTGCCAAGAAATATTTGCACGCGCTATCACCGCGAGCGCTGCGCGGGCGTATGATAATAAACCGCCGTGTCTCGCCGTGAAAGATTAATAAAAATGTTCAACATATCGTCAAAAAAGCATAAATAATCGAAAGTTATTCGTAAGCAATGAAAAATGGACATTCCACGTGTGTTTTCGCACATGGAAAATATGCGTTCAGACTTAATGCATTCATTTTTGTCTGTTTGAGCAAAACGAGTAGTTCCAGGATATGGAAATGTTAACGCAAACTTTTCGGCTCGTCGTCGTCAAATTATCCTAGGTCGGCTCCCGACCTAGCGTCGCTCGCGCGTTATGAGTCGCAGGCTTAATTAAAAACAATTTCATTACGAATGGAGCTATCCGCGGAATTCGGGGCTCTCGTATTTCGTGGCTCGTTCGCCACGGGCGCGCATATTTCCACGCGCGATATTTCGGGCGCGCGATGCGGCGTTCCGAGACAGCGCTCCGGAAAACATACTCGATTACCGGCTCGGATTATCGATCGATTTTTGCCGAGCAATTTCCGTGTACACGCGATACACGCGCGACCCTCGTTCCTGCACGCCTGAAAAGCCCGAGTACCCACACGAAATAGGATATTTTCCAGTAGAGTCGCGAGCTCGGGGCCGTATAGAGAGAGCTCTCGCACCGAGGTGGCCCTCGCGACGCGGTAATTGGGGGTAATTTCGCAAGGCCAATTTGCGCGGAAATTCAAAACCGAAAAATTTGTCCACGCAAAACCGTCGACTAGCTAGCTAGGCCCACCCATGCGCAAATACTTCGTCTGTCTCCGTCCCCCACCCCTTTCGCCCCTCTCTTCCGATCTCCGACCATCTCCCCTGAAACCGGCGTTCACCTGCATCATCGGACAAACCTCGTTTTCTCCTGTAATTTCATTTTCGCGCAGGCGATCGCATGACTCGATTTTTCCACAATTTCACAGAGGGGAATTTCAATTAAATTACTCACCCCTCCGCACGCCGCGGTATCTCTCCTCTTCGTGTACGGTTGTGTACGAGTGGCGAGAGCAGAGAAGCGGACGGAAGAGAGGGAGAAAAAAATAACGCGTTTCCCGAGCACAGCATGGATACACCCGGTGACGGAGTTTTCGTCATTTGCCGCTAATGGCGGCGTCCTCTCGCCATTCTCTCGCGCGAGATTGCCGATGATTAATCAGTCGTGGCAGTCTCATTTTTAGGCACGCGACGGCGATTACCCCCAAAGCGAGACGCGCCACGCGTTCCCGATTGCTTCCTTTTTTTTTAATTCGCTCGCCGGCGAATTTCGACCCCGACAATGACGCGCGTTGAAATTGCTTTTTTGATTGTCCGCTCCGGAAGTTAAATTCAATCAAATCATTCTCAGTTACGATACTTCCATCGTGCTGATATTATGGAGTGCATATGTGGTGTAAAACAACAGCGTTAAATCGAACGTGTGCGAGGATGTTAACACGTTGTTAGTTTTTAATCATCTTTTATCTTGCGCTTTATACACGTCATCGATTTGCGCAAATAGAATGAAGATTTCATTTACAATTTTTTCCTTGATAAATGAAAAAATTTTATTATTTCATTAATAAATAATAGATCATAAATTAGCGATTACATAATAAATAATAATTTGAAAAATAATAAATCCGATTCGATTTAAAAAATATGAGGCATTGTCAGCAATTTATATCACTGATTTTCATTTTGAATATACTGACGATTCTAGTGCTGATTATTAGTTTCACGTTCCTTCCTAAATTTAATAATAGAATAAATAAAAAATGGATCAAAAAAGAATAATGTATTCCTGTAGATGTATGTTTTACGAAGAACGTACATACGCATACACGCGTACACACAAAGTTGTGGAATACGCAGCAACTACGCAACGTACATCACAACAGCACAGCGCAGTTACCTGCAGTGCTGGTGATGCAACGAATTCCCAGTGGCGAGTTGACTCCGTGGGAATCCCCGAGAGGATCGATGTATGACGTAATGCAGTAGGAATGGCACAACCTCCCTCTGCCCCCCCGTCTCGGCCGGTCAACCCCTTGGCTCGGCCACCAGCCCGCGACGTCGTACGGCGACAATGGGCGCCGCCGACGCCAATTTCCTCCCTTGGTGCATCAGCAATAAATGCATCAGCCATAAATGCGTCCTACGGGCAGAAGTGCATAGCTTGCGCTTGCGACGAGTGGCGCGGGGCGACGTCGCCCGGATGCAGTCCCCGGCATCTCTACACGAGTGGATTATGAACGCGAACGCGATCTCGAAACCGCGTTATTCCGCTGCAGTCAATGCAATCCCGCAGCCATGTGCATCTCTTCCCTTTTTTTTTCCTCCTCGTAATGCATCTCCCTCGCCGACCACCGGCTCGCACGCGGGAAGGCGAGCAGGCTGCTGCAAGCCCATCGGGGCGAGTTACGCACGCTCAATCGGCGACCAAACCCACCCCTCTCTCCGCGCTCCTTCTCTTTTATTCTAGTTACCCTTTTTACTCTGTCGCGGTCTCGATATTCCGGCTATTTCTCTTCCTCCTCCTCCTCCTCCACCTCTTACTGCTCTTGCTCGTTTGCCGCGTTTTCGAACGTACATACGAGACAAAAGGCTTTTCATCGTGGTACACCGAACCGCTCGAGTTATTAAATCCGCCGCTCGCGGCATTTAGCTCTTTTCGCGTATAGGTATTCGAGAAAATAAACGCCGTCCATTGCCGCTCGAAGTCTCGCTCGTTTACTCATTTACGTTTGTCTTACGGTACGTTATACCCGCTGTAATACATCGCTCGACGATACTTTTAACGTTTCCTATATTCGCGCGATACCACGTGTGCTCTTTTTTAACGTGGAAAACGTAGAAACGCGCGCTCCAATTTACTCAAGGCGCGCGTTCTTGCGCTCCGCTACACGCAAAAAAAAAACGGAAAGCCACAATTGTGGACGGACTGGCATTGTGAGGAAATTAAATGCCGAAACCTTAACAAACTCTCCGCGAACTTGGCGATTTTCTGGCTTCGCGAAACGTAAAACAGCCGGACGGTAAATAGATATAACGGACCTCAGTTGTACGGTTTCTTAAAAAAAAAGATTTGATTGACCACAGGCTACGAGAATACTGGAGAGAAATATTTTGTCTTCCGTCACGAATGATTATTCATGATACAACACAATGTTTTCTTTGTGTGTACACGCACACATATACACTGAGAGAAAAAAATTTTCAAACAAAAAAAATACATTTTCTTAAAATCATATCTTTTGATATAAGTATTTGTTTAAAAATATTTTGTTTGTAAATACACATGTTACTTAAATATATTATTTTATACTCTTAGATTTTTTACATTTAAATAAATATTTTATAAATAATCTAATACTATTATTAAACTTATATATAACTAAATTGTTTTCTAATATTAAAAAATCAGATTATCTTGGATATAAAAATGATCTAACACTAATTTTTTAGGACGAAAATAAATATTTAATTAAGAATTATAAATATTATAAATATTATTATAAATATTATATTATAAATATTATAAATATTTCAATCAAGAAATTTTTAGACTCTCTCTCTCTCTCTCTCTCTCTCTCTCTTTTGAATACAATAAATAAACTATTAGGACTCACCGAGTAAATAATTTTTTGTGTTAAGTAAAATTCTTTTGTATCACAATATTTTTTCTCTCAGTGATATTCGAAACTCGATTGAATAATTTTATATATTTTTTAAATAAAGTTAGCGAGAAAGAGAAAGAAAGAAAGTTCAGATGCTTATTCTTACATCATACTTATATAATAAAGACATAAAAAAAGAGAGAAGCAAGATATTATTTATAAATGTCCTTTTATATTCTCTCTCTCTCTCTCTCTCTATCAACCTGCTATCTTATAGCTGTCCAAATATTATCTTCAAATATTAAGATGCTACATGAGAAAGATGTTATATAATAAATCGAAAATGCAATAAACAAATGTAAAAATAAAATCTATTGCTTATTAAATATTTTAAAAAATGAAAAAATAAGAAATGGCAAAAAATTGGAGATGCCGGGGATCGAACCCGGGACCTTTCACATGCAAAGCGAACGCTCTACCACTGAGCTACATCCCCGATTTACCGATAGCATCTTTCTCAATAGATATAAACGTTCGATGAACTATACCTACACTTTATATAAATTTAAGTATAACAACAAGATACTTGATTTTAATATTTGATTAAATAAAGAAGCATCTGTCTCAAGGTCAACATTTCTGACACATTTATACTTATAAACGCTTTTGCATTTATTTCCACTTCATTACTATAACAGGTTTAACCAAATATTTCTTCCGTAATACAGTAATATAAATCCGTAATAGTACCTAAATAAATAATAATAAGTTAGAAATATATTTTGTAATACATGACGAACGATTAGATTGTATGACATGCGATGGCGAAGAAGTTATCCGTGCCGATCGTGCGGTCATTATTATGTGCCCGTACGCGGTAGACGCGCTTATATACGTGCTGGAGAATTACAAGGGTGGCTAAAAGTCGTGCCCCCCCGTCGCGTGACTTATGCACCGTCGCAGTCTAATGAAGATCTATCGTCCATCGCAGCGTCCATCGCACTTTTATCCTCGGCGCGCGTCGTCCGCCCGCACTCATTCCCGCATCCCGCACTCGCGTCTCTTCCGTTCCGTTCAGCGACTTCTGACGCGAGATAATGTCCCGTCGTGTTTTCCTTGTCCCGTTTAATTTGCATTTATAAACCTCGCAAATCAGCTCGGCGTGAATTGAATGATGACGCGATAGACGCGCCGATAAATGGAGCGAAGAGGAATAACTCGAGAGAAAGTAATCTTCGATCGAGTGCGCGGATGTTTAATATATGAATGTATAACTGTAAAGGTGGGTTTAGGATGAGCTTAACGTAACGGAACGTAACGGAACGCAACGCAACGCAAGCTTGATGTCGCGTTAAGTTCTAAACAATTCGTTACGTAAAGTCGATCGTAATAGCCGCATTCCGTTACGTTCCGTTACGTTATGCTCATCCTAAACCCACCTTAATGGAATTAAATTTTATGCAACGAGAACGAAAATTGTTGATATACTATATTAACACTAAAGCTACCGACAATTTATATCTATATACCTATTTCTACCGAACCGGATTATATGTATATTAAGAAAAAGTCGTGAAGTCAATTGAGGAAAAGCGATAACACTGAATATGCAGAATTTTTAATCAAAAGTTTAAAAACGGTCGTTTGACCGGAGACGATGGTAATTTAGTGTTAATCAAAAGTTTTAAAACGGTTATTTGTTAAGAATGACATTCATGGTGGAATCTTATATTTAAAATCAAGCACAATCTCGAAATGCTGTACGACCATTTCATTGGCTGGATAGAATCTGGGATAAGATCACTTAAGGTCAGATTTAAGACGATCTTAAATATAAGATCGAACTATGAATATTATCCTAAACTTATTAAGTTTGTTGTGCGTTTGGTATTAAATATTTTTCAAGAAATGCAGAGCATAATTTAATGCGAGAGAATGAGTTAATTTAAAGAATGCCATATACCAAGAATAAATAATTTTAAGATAAACTACGGTAAATTATGGTAATAAATAATCTGACAAGACACATTGATAAAAAGTAATTAATATTTTACTCGTGCAGTGCCTGTCACATTATCGTTTTATTTTAATTCATTTAATTTAGTTGTCTGTCTGATTTCAATTAGGAGAGAATTACTAGTTAGCGTGAGCAGTCGGATATTAAAGTAGTTTTCTGTGTTTTGCTGTCGTTAAAATAATGAGGAATTATTTTATCGCAGATTCTGCGGAAGCATCTTAAAAATTTCTGGAAATTCGCGTATTTACTCGTAGACGCTGACATATAATGAAACGCACAAATAAATTCTGAGATTGCAAACACATTGCAGTTTCAACTTGATTTCTAATTGACGGCGAAACGCGTGTCTTGAAAGCGCTATTGTTCGAGTAATTGCAACGCATGACATATCGTTTGATATATGAGGGAGTGTGGATATGCTTAACAGAGTGAGGGCGAGGAAATCATTCTATCGCTTGTCGGCTATCGACCATTCGTGCGGCATGCTACGATTCATAAACGTGCTGATATATTCTTAATTAGTTTGTGGGCATGTTGCGAAAGCAGTCGCGGTAATCCGAGACCGCGCTCCGCGCAAACTTTACCTGTCATAACTTACATTATGCTGCATTACACACTTGAACGATCATACATCATTAATCTGTGTACGAATAGCATGTATTATTCTCAAGTCTACAAGTATTCTTTATAAGAAATAAAAAGATAATCTGTTAAAATTTTTGTACATCTTTTGTACACATCAATTTTGTACACCCATAATACATCCGTATGTATGGTGTAAAAGCATATATTATATAAATGTCACTATAACGTTTTGGTCGAATGGAAATACTTGTAAATGTATGAATGGTTAGAATATTCATTGCTGTTTTCGCAAGTATCGCCTTACACGCGTCTTATTGAGCACATTACGATCCTATACGTCAAGATTTAATTTTCTTTCCCTATTTGCAGCGTGCAGGTCAATATTTTACGATAACTTAGTAACTTGCAATTTGATACTAGCTTTTAAATATTTTTGTGCGTTTGAAAACTTGATAAACCGTAACTTGATACTGGGCGTAACGTGATATTTTGGAGGCAGATGAATAAGAACGAGTATTCTTATCGTATAAATCCGAGAATCTCCCTCTCTGTAAATCTAAAGGCAAACAGTAACATGAGAATGATAGCGCAGTGTTTTAAAACAATGTTCCAGACGTATCTTAAAAGCACAGTAAATTCAGACTTCAATACTCTCGTCGATAGCGACCGTTCCACAGGAATATTTCATCATCACACGACAAAATAACATTCATCTTAGAAAATGAATAACGCGCTCTTCTCATCTTTACTATATAAAACTGTATAAATAAGTCACGCTATTATTAGCTGAGCTTTCACGTAACACGTCAAGGATTCAAAAGCAGGCGTCGAGCGCGAAATATTCTCCCTCTGAATTTTAAAACACTGGATCACTTCCAAGCGCCTTACGCCGCCAATATTTCACCGCGCCTCTTAAAGGCTAAACCCTTTGTGCACGGGAGTTCTAAGAAGGCATATTTTACAGCGGCGCATTACGCCCATCACATAGGCATGAAGTAATAACCGCCCCCGAACACAACTCTTTCTCTCTGTCTCCCCGGAACTGACTGCTAATCCTTAATTTTCCGGGACACTGCCCCCTGGAACGGCTTACTGGTGGCTCTCTCGCATCCTTTGAGACTAACAATTAGCGATGTTAATCCTCGAAGCCTAAAAGAGGCGCCTACAGGCATACGTCCTATTATACTTTAACACTCGGAGAATACCCGGTACCCGTAAACATTCTTTTGCTACCTTCCAGCAGCGCGGCGGCGGCACCGGGATCCGGTATACTCGACGAATAACAAGCGGCGTGAGCGAGGCCGTCCTCTGCAATTAACCGACGTAATTACCAGAAAACGGCCGTGGGCCCTGAAGAGCGACGTGCCCCTTCTAAAGACACGGCCTGCATATTTTATTCTTAGAATCCTTAAGTCGCCGAGATGAATGAAAGAAATAATCCCGCGATAACGTTCCGTCCGTCCCTCCCGCGGCCCCCCTCGCCATCACGGAGAAGAGATTGCTGTTTACACGAAAGTAACCCGCGGTGGCCCACCGGGAAGGCCCTTTGTGTGTGATTCTTCAGGAAAAGTTCTCGGTAAATACGGTCCGGCGCAGCAAGTTTCCAACCGTATCAGCGGAGCGCTTCTTTACATTCGGGAGATAAAGCGCGGTCCGTAGGCTTTCGGATAACGTGCCTCGGGTGTTCCTCGAATTTTATAGGTTTCTCGTAATATACCTGATCAAAGCGAGAGCGATTTTTGTTTGCAAATACGGGCATTTCTGCAGTTTCTAAAGAAAGCATTTACTGCGGTTTATTCCGATTACGCTCGCAGTACAACTTTCTTGCTATTGCGACGATGAATCATTGTAAGATATGCATACAAGCATTTTTCGTGTTAATTGTACTTTAGCTTCTGCCTATCGATTGTTACCTTTTTATATCCTACAGTATTTAAAATATCACAGAAATTTTCCGAGAGCGAGATATTTCCATTTTCGCATATCAAATTTTGTAACATGCGAATTCGATACTCTCAGCATAATTTTAATAAATGTATAAAATTCATTAATTTCGACCAAACTGGCAATCTTTATTTCATTGGTTAGCACAACGTTTTAACCGAGATTCCGGTCCTTATCAAGTGCATACAATTCATTTGGATATTGACATGGAACATTTCAATAAATTATGACATTGTGACAGCAATTAATCAGAATCAAAGAACTAAAATTGTAAAAAAGAAAAGTGTAAAATTAATAAATTAATAAAAAAAAAAAGGGCAAAAATAATAAAATATAAAACTTACGTGTTTTATGTGTCAAAAAGTGATAAAATTAAATATATTA
>NJRP01000097.1:195980-210155 GCA_003063835.1 Aphaenogaster floridana | reverse complement strand
TTAAATGTCACAATGTCATAATTTATTGAAGTGTTCTATGTCAATATCCAAATGAATTGTATGCACTTGATAAGGACCGGAATCTCGGTTGAAACGTTGTGCTAACCAATGAAATAAAGATTGCCAGTTTGGTCGAAATTAATGAATTTTATATATTTTATTATCCACTGGCGAAGATAAGATTCAACTATTGTTTTTTAAATAAATGTCCTACTTTCCATTTTCTCTCCTGCAATATTCAAAGTGGCACGTATCTCGCGTTCGATCGTCACGCCTATCGAAGGGCGCGAACGGATCGCTGATCGTCACGAAAATGCAAAAGCGAGATTCCTCGTGAAGCGTGAATAGCAAAAGGCAGCGTGGAAATTCAGTAACGATCGGCCGAGAACGCGAACCGGGGATAAGGATCGTCGTCTGGACGCGCATAAAGTCGTGACACATCCAATCTCGCGATTCGTCGCGCCGTATGCAAAGGGCCGTTCTCACATTTTACGATTTGACGTCGAGAGTCGATATAAACCCGCGAGAACCCGCGCGCGGACCAAAGATAAAGACCGCCCGCCGCGACCGCGACTCTCACCGGCCATTTCGTCGCAATTACGTATCGGTTATCGACTTCTTATCGGCGACGCTAAGTCAACTTGATGTTAATCCGTTTGTCAATACGCCGCCTGAGTAATCTAGCGAGGCCAAACGGCTCGGGCGTGAATAATCATTCGCTGACAATCGACAGGATGCCGAAGTCTGCTGTGTTGTGTGTGCGTGCATACAAACACGTACAAACTACAAAAACATTATCAGCCCCATTGTTTTTTTTTTTGCAATCCCATTGCAATTTTTATGCAATCGATTATTCAATGGTTTTCACGGTCTTTCGTAAATTAAAATAAAATAGAAAGTTCCACTTTAAAATCGATTTTTGGGGATATTTGAACAGAACTCTTACTAAAACCTATAGGGAACTCTAGAACTCATCGAAATCTTTCCGAAACTACCAAGAGAACTTGATTTTTTCAATAATGAGGGGCGTCGTGAAGTTAGCCCTCCCATTTTTAAAATGGCGTTTTTGACACTTTAAACGATGGAACTCTTTCTAAAACCGACGGAGAACTTTTGCAGGGGCATCCAGAACTCTAATGAATTTTTTCGAATTTTAAAAAAGTGGGGCCAACTTCACAGACGTATAGAAATAATGTGTTGTTTGAATACTCTTAATCCTGTATTTTAAATTTCATATATTTAATAATCTAAATGATTATTAATCACAAGAGAAGCTTTTTTTCTTTCCTACTCATCTCACATCTTCTAAAATAAATTCAGTGACATTTTAGTCATTGAACTTTGTTCGTAAAAGTAGCGGACTTTGAATCGTAGGATAGCGAGCATTCACTCGTGAAAATACGGTTAATTACAATTACGCGGGTACTAATCACCAAAATACGATAATTGCGCGGCATTCTGCATAGCATCCACGCCGTTAATCGCATGCGATGCGCTCTTCATTACGTTGCGACGCGAGAAAAGTACGAGCTGCTCGACATTTGCGAATACCCGTGTGCAAATTGGCGCAATGAACGAACCTCCAACAACGGAGGGAATTCGAAAATCGCACAGTACTTCATCCTGATACCGTGCGATTAATAAAATCGAATTAATGGCTAATTAAGACGCGATGGACCGTTCGAAAATATATGAGTGTAATTCATTACTGCACACGATAAATTTCGTGAAATACAACACGTGTTATTAATACAGAAAGAGCTAGAGTTTTTTGAAAGCATGAAGATTTCAGAAGAGATATTTAGAAAAAAATTATAATGACAAATTATTTTGATCGCACAAAACAAAGATAACCTTATTTTAGTTGAGCTCCAGATTATACTGTTATAAAATATCGTACGGGTGATTGTAGAACACTCGTACAGTATATTCTGTAGCGAAAACATATGCTGCTATAGCGAATCTATAAGAGCAACAAGCTTCCTGCATTAGAGAATTTCTAGAATCAACGTACAGAGTTATCGCACGAAAGTAGATAATTCGCTACGCTTGTCAGTAGCGATGTTACGTGGGCGTATAACTACGTTGAATGCGCACGAAGAGCACTCTCGCATACCCCTTCACCCCTCGTGTGGCTTTTACTCTCACATTCGCTCTCTCCCTCTCTCACTCTCCTCTCTCTCTCACCCTTCCTGCCGGTCTATCCTTTTTTTCAACCCTAAATTTCATTCCCAGAATCCGTTTCCGCCGCGTGCCTGCTTGTAAAATCAGTACATCCGGGTGTCAAAGCGATGTCACCCGAACGGGTGCCCGGGCACGCATCAGTTTTAAATTCGATCAATGGGTGACGCCAAGCGTAAAACACTTTTAGGGTTGAAACTTTAAAGGCCGTTTCTCGCAAGAGAAAGAGCAAGAGAGAAAGCAAGCAAGCAAATCGCAGTTACAACCGTGAAACTGGTAGGGAGGCGGGGGGGGATGCACATTGTGGGAACGCATTCGAAATAAAAAAATACCCGCTCTTTATTCATTGATTCCGAAAATGTGTAATCATTAATCAATATAACAGCGCGCGCGCACGTACCTGCAGAGAGTGTATCGATGTGAAAAATGAATACATTCCAATTTCTAACTATTATTTCTGAAATTATTCAAGCGTCTCTCATACGGCGAAGAGAGACATTATCGATGCACCGACGGTTTTACGAAATCTAGCAGATCTACCGATGTTGAATTTGAATTGACTGCTAACTCCGTTAATTACTCCATGACCTCAAGGGGAATCTACGCTCCCCCGTAGATATACAAACGATCGCTCGATCCGCATATCGATCATGCGGTTCCCGGACGCGTCCCAAAATTTGCGCATCGAGTACGCGGTGCCGCATCCCGAAATTCGCGGAGTTCTCCGATCGTGCGTGTCCCTCGGACGCGCGCTTGACAGGGTGATTTCCTAATACAAACAAAAACCGTGGCCTGCAGCGAGTGCATTACGGGTTACGGCGGCGAGAGAGACGTTGCCAGGCAACTGATCCACGTTCGCGTAATTCATTTTAGGGAGCCACGCGAGCATTCGTGTTGGTACGTACGGCCTGACCCTCTGTTGCACTGCCCGACCCTCCGGAGGGTGCACCTTCGCCCCCCCCCCCCCCCACGGTCCCTCGTCTTCCTTCTCGACGATGCACTGCACGGCCGATAGATGCAACCGAGTGACCGACGACGAACGGAGTCGCGGTGATCTGATTTTAAACCAATCAACGACGGTTTCGCGCTCAATTTACAATCAGCCCTGATACGAGTCACTCGTTACGCGCCGACCAACTGTGCTTTAACGAAAATATTTTAATCATCGCATGCGACACGATGCGACGAGATTACCGGAGTCGCCCGACTCGCTGAAAATGTGACTGAAACGCCCCGTAATCATCGAAATCGAATTCGGCTCTTCGTACAAGCATGATCCATTCGTGCATAGTCACTGCATAGTCATTGCACAGACTCTAGTAACTCTTGAATTTTTATGGAGAATGTATTGTACGCCTAAGAACATATTTCTAAGTCTCTAAAAATTAAGATATAAAATATTCGCTTTCACACACACAATATTTCAAACAGCTAATGATATAATAAAAAATTATAACAATGACTACAAGTCATCGCGCATTAAATCGCGTGAGATAACGTGTTGGATCGAGAGATACTGTTCAAGAGAAAGAGACCACTCGAATGTACATCCGACAAGTACTTGAGTAGAAAATTATGATAATGCTCAATGCGTCTACTTCGTAAATAAGTACGGTCGATTATTTATTTTTATCGGCGCGACCCGCGCGACGATCGGTATTAATTCGCAACAGTAGCTCGTGAATTACGTCACCTGCGCGCAATAAAGTAAATCTCGCGTTTCATGGCTTTGTCCCGCGTGGCCCTCGCTATGCGCGCGGGGCTTCTCAATTACACGTCGCATTAGCCGACAATAAAAGCGACGATCGATGATACGGTAAAGATACGGCTGTATATATGAATTTCTAATGAGCGGAGCGCGCTTTGTTATCGGCAAATTGCTCTCTCTCCATATAGTTACCTTGTGTAATATACACAAATATAAGCGAATATATATTCACACGTCGAGCACACCGAGCAGTGCATTTTGTTGCGCAATAATGTTGACCCCCGTGATGAGATTTACATAAATCGATCGTTGAAGAGTCAAATAGTACAGCCTCGTATTTTTACCTATCGAGAGCTTGATAAAATGCGAGTCTCTGTTAACACGAGCTGCGCGAAATGTGTTATTAAGCAGAGTTATTTGCATAATCATTCAATACTATCATATTTAAATTTCTACCGTGTCCCTGTAGTTGAATGTCGCATGAATTATTAAATGCAATAGTATGATCTAGTTTAATACTCCAAGAAATGAAGGAGATTAGTCTAAACTTTTTATTTTCCCGTAAAGATTAATTTTTGCGAATTATTAAAAGAGCTGATTGGCTCTTGCATCGAAATTTTCAATACAGATACATTCACGGTGGATCGTTTTCCTGCTGCATTAAACGACTGTATGATGTTTACTTGCGTTAACCACACGATCGCGCGAGTCTGGCGGCCTCCGATTACGAGATAAAGAATGTCGGCGTTAATTCGGCGTGACGAGCGGGACAGATAGCCGCGGCGAATCTCTCGGCGGGCGATGCTCGCCACGCATGCACACGCATGCACTTTACCTACCTACCTACCTACGCGTGTTCGCTGTCGAGTGCACGCACGCGTGTACGCATTCGCGCGAGGTCGCGAATTGCGTGCTGTTCGCGCTTTAATTCAGCAAAGTACCTCGTTTCGTTCCGGCACGCGAAGATGCCGAAGGGACGCAATCAGGAGCGGACCGCTATTTCTCGAGACCTGAAGCCGATAACAAGGAAATGGCCGATCCCTATTTGCGTATCAGTGAGCCATGGCATGGACATGACATAACAAAAATGAGAAAATAATACAATTTGGTGAAAGACAGATTATGATTTAAAAAAGCCGGAATAAATTAATGTTAACATACATAGTTTGAAAATTAAATTCATTTGACTATTAAAAGCTGGTAATATTAGAATCGTCCATCTTAAATATTAACTCTTTCAAACGATTTTTACGCCTATTATATTTATTACATTTATTCTAATGACGTTTCAGAAACATTCTAGAAATGTTTTTAATTGAGATACTAATCGAAATATCAGTCCAAACTTTTTTCAACTTAATTAATGAATTTTTTCACTTATTTATTGTTAATTTCCAAGTAGGCGAGAAGCAGCAAAATTAATAGAGCCCTGCCAGAAATTAATTGCGGGGCATCCACTACCAGGTGAGAACTCAAGGATCGGCACGTGGATGATCGTAGGACTAATGAGCGACCATACGCGACGGAAGTGACGAGCGGACATTGGGAGAATACTAAGGAGGCCGCCTTCTGTCAGTCGAGGAACATTATCGCGGCACGATAATTGCGCATTTCACGCATTCGTGACCTCCACTCTGCGGTTCACCGAGTGTTTTGCGACGCGTCGGGGACAAATTTCTGAATGCGAACCACGCTGCAATCGCTTTAGATCGTAACTCGTAACGATAGCCACGGTCGCGGAGAATATATACACTTTGTTAAAGTAATCGCGCATTTTTTGCATGCACCAGATGCGTCATTAAGTCATTTTCAATTTCAAATTCATCGTCACCTGGGACAGCGCGCGATATTATATATATTATATAATGTAAAATCTTGGTAAATTGCAATCACGTTTGTCATTACGTATGCTGTAATGTATTCCCAATAAAAAATAATTATTTGAGCAAATATAGTCTATATAAATATCATAAAATAATCTTCATAAATTTTACTACCGATATCTCGAATTTAAATTCTGTGCTAAATTCTGCGTTACGTTATTCTGTGGTGGTCTGTCTTGTTCTGGCATTTTCGTCAGTGATTCGAATAACGTAACAATCGGCATGTAACAGGAGCGTTCTGCGATGTCGGATTCATTTCCTAGGAACTTGGATTGCTTCCCCAATAGCACGTCGAGCGCGATTCCCAAAGCGACGTCGAGTCTCGCGATGCGAGGCAAGCAGCCTTACGTAGATCGATACCTCATCAACTATGAATCCAGGGCTCAATCGCCTGTCGCCGGATGCATTTCGGCGGTAATAGTTTCTCACAGTCGCAAGCTTTTGCGGCGGCTAACGCAATTTCGCATCCTATCTCTGATATCGATCGAAGATTAGCATCTGGCTGTCCGCAAAGGGAGATTAGCCAGATCGATCACACGTGCTGAACCAATTCCTCTGGCCGGTTGCTCATCAATACCAGTAATGGTGCCGTCCCCCACGATCTTGCCCCTCTTCCTTCCTCCTCCTATATGTCTGTATTGTATATATGTATACGCCCCTGTACTCCTCTAATAGGCATATAATCGTTATGCATATACAGTGACGGACACGTACGGCGGTTCCGTACGTGCGGCCCTACATATACATGCACATCTACACATATATACGTAAATATATTACGTGTATATTTACATATATACTTACATGCACAACCACACGTATGTATACATATATACGTATGTTTGTGTGCATGTGTATACACGTTACATATGTATCTATATATATTATATAGTTATATATATTATATACTACATATATATATCCTCTATATGTATATTATGTGTACATGTATTGTGCTATCTCTATAATGCCTGGAATACTATATGTCGCGTACGTATGTGGAGTGTACGTTACGTATGCACGCGTATCTGCGTGCGTGTACACCTAGGCGCATAGCGCGACATACGGTACGATTGCAAATGCAAACATGTTTGCGCCATCCGATGCACGATGTCATCTCGTGAACCAGTGCGAATGTCCGTGGAACTCACTTTAAGCTTTGAAGCGGACTCTCTACCACGCCAGGGGGTAATGCGGTCTATCGATTTCCCGGGCTTCTCTAAACTGACTCACTTTGTTCGGATCTAATAGCAGCGAGCGGAACATTCGGATGCAACTATCTACATAGCGTCTTGCGGTGCATTTCATCGAATATGTGCCAATTAAACTTTACAGATGTAGATGTGTAGATATCTCGTGTATGCAGATATCATAATAAAATCCGATCCTCCAATTATCCATTGTCTAATTATATCAATTATAATATGAATAGCATCAAATTGTAGTAATTAGATATTAATTAGAATAATTAATTACGTTAATATTACATATTAATTAAACGCTGTTTATTCGATATACGAAAGAAGGATTTTTATACTATTTCTAGGTCGCTTTGTTTCTTCTTTCCGCGATTAGACCCCCACATTAGATTATATTTGGGGACAAATCGCGCGAAGGAGAGATACCAGCTATCCAGATTTCGCTCAAAATATACGAGTCTCGACCTGCGAGCGCGAACGACAGACCGTTACATCTGACGCACGCATAATGCGCGATATCGCGACTGTTACATCTGTTGTGCGCGCATAATACATGAGAGGCGCGTGTGCAAGCGCGATATTGCGGCGGAAATAGGCGTCGCGGAAAATGGAAAAGTCGCGGCGTACGTTTCGTAACGGTGCCGATGTTGCATCGTTACCCCACCGATGCCACGTGCGCAAAAATCGGGGGGGGGGTGGAGGAGGGGAGGCGGGAGAACGGGAGCCCGTGGAGTATCCCGCAACTGTTGCACTACTCACGCCGCTATCTCGTCCGTCTGCTGGCGCGCCAGTTTGCTTTATTATATTACAAGAGCGTTCCACTCGGTCGTGTGCAAAAGTGCAGCGCGCGCGTGAGGCGACGACGTCGACCGACGCTGCGAAATCGACGCGCCAGACTGTCTACCGCGGCGGAATTGCGTCAGCTCGATAAGACGACGGCGTCGGAGACGTCAAGATTCGCGAGAATAAATCCGGACGGTATCGTTGCTTCTTACGTCTACGGAACGTTGGAATCGACGCGTATATCTACATTGTTTACGAAATCTCACGAGACGCACAATGCGCAATTAAATTGTTCAAAAATACAATGGCAATAAGACGCTCTTTCAATAAAAAGATCCACATAAGCCGCGAAGGATTAATTTAAACGACGCATGCGTGATTTTATGAAAAGTTAATTAGCCATTTTATTCAGTCATCTAACAGATTTATTTATCATATTCCGGCTTTGTGTGCATATTATTTCTTTAAATTATTTTATTATTCTTCACGCAGAGATAAAATAAATTAATTAGAGTTATCGAGCTACACTGAGAGAAAAATGTATGATATTTGGAACTATAATGACATAGTGTAAATGATTATTAGTTAAGAATATCATTTTTATAATAAGTGTTACACCATTTATGTTGGTGACAATTATGATATAGACATAGTATAAGTGACCCATGTAAAATTTTTATCAATTATAATCGTTTGAAGTAAAAATACAGTAAGATAGAATATATGGAATGGGTAAGAGAAATTAACCATTTTATATAGTCAATACAATTGGAATATTTGGCAAATATTGGTACACGTAACTATATTCTTAGCATGCTTTATTATACACATGGTAATAATAACGAAGGAAATACGATGACTATAAATCTGTGTTCACTCTACTATATTTTACATGTTTAAATGAACTATAAAAATATATTTGAGGCCAAAACTTACTATAAAATATAGTGAGATTATTGTTATTCCAACCATTTTTTTCTCTCAGTGTAGAAATTTAATATGCAAATCATCAGTTACCGAATATCGAAAGCAGACCGACTCGGAAATAGAATAAGAGCTTTCATGTTCGCCCATAGAAGCAGATGCTTTCGAGGCTCTATTCGGATGACACGAGTAACATCTCACGGTACAATCGTGCGTTTCCACTTTCGCGAAATTCTCGAGTGGAACGATATGGGCGCGCGGAGAGTATGGCGAAAGGATATACCCGATCTGATTGGGTTTCACTTGGCGTTCGAGAGCGAAAAGAAGTAGGGAAGGAAGCGTCGGCGACCAAGAGGCTCGACGCCGCCATGCAAATCATTCCCATGGACCATCCCGTATAAATATTCGACAATTTGCATTTCCCTTGCCGCGGCAGAGCGGCGGAGTGCCGTACGGGCCATTTCCAAGATGGATGCCGCCACTTTGCGAGATATACGCCGAAAGTTTTACTGCCCACTAAATTTCAACTAGCCTTCAGTAGCGACCGGGGTATACACGCGCATTCTTATGCGCGACGCAAAAATAAGAGGAATACGACACTTGTTGCTCCGGGTACAAAAACGCTTTCTTTCTCTCTCATCATCGCGACCCGGCGCCGTCGCGCACCCTAATGTATTAATTTACTCTGACGCGTCCTTTTTCCATCGTAAAGGAAAAACTCGTACCGCTACAGATGGTCCATCGCCCTTCCGCGCGAACTCTTAGCACATTGTGCGGTTCGAAAGAAAATTAATAACTTATTAATAACTCGCGATTTCGCGTTTCGTATTTCCGAATTTTCTTGATTGAAAGCTCCTTTTTAAATAAATATATATTAGATATATTCATATACATATATTGATAAAAAAGATACATATAATAGATAAATATCTATAATATGATTTATTTTATAAAAAAACCTTACAAAGGTAAAAAAAGTATGCCAAGTACATAAAACGCATCCAAAAGTGTATGTAATGTTAAATAAAAAATTAACTGTTCAAAAATGGATATGAAATCTATTTATTTTGCCAAATACTATCGACAAATTTAACTCTTAAAAGCATTTTTGAAAATATCACAGTATATAACGCATTTAAAATTAAAGTGAAGCATGAAATCAAAACTTGGCGTGCCTAGATTAAAACACAATGTCCTATACTTTGCATGTGAATTATGTGCATTAATAAAAAGATGTATGCTTTGCATATCGGCAGTTGCTCTTTTATGTACTTGGCGTCGCGACGCTACCGCGTCGCTTGATATCAATGTGTATCCTAGTCCATTCGTTCCAACGTAACAGATCTACACACATATATACACACACATACAGCCTTGATCAAAAGTATAAGGCACCTATATTTTTTTCATTTATCTGAAAATTAAAAGTTGATTTATGGCACTTGCTGTGAATTATTCTTTGTTTCAAGAATTCTTTAAACTTATGTATAATGTCCGAGATAATGCCGGTAACCAATAGGAAACAATACAGGTAAAAGAATTTCAGATAAATGAAAAATATATAGATGTCTTATACTTTTAACCAAGGCTGTATATATTCAATAAAATTTTTAGAGAAATCTGTTAATAAAATAAAATATAATAACTTACTCATTGTGGTTGTTCCGCCGACGCCGCTTGATTCTTCCAGGTTGATGCTGTTGATGCTCTTGATGCTTCGTTTGATGCTTTTAATGCTCCGCTTGATGCTCTTGATGCTCCGTTTGATGCTCTTGATCCTCTTCTTCTTCTTAGAATCCTTCATTGCATTCGTACACAACACTCGCGAAAATACGTTAATTACGAAAATCTGAAGATTACGTGTATGATGTGATGCCGATTATTAATAGATAATAATCAAGACGTAATCATATGTGAATCGAAATTCAGTATTCAAATCCAAATTAGCGAGAAATTCGAAGCGTGACGTGAGATACGTCGAAAATCTAAGCATTAAAGAAATTCTTATCGGCCGCAAATGAATATCGCAATAAAGCAATAATTATAGTGTCCATTTCATATTGCTTTGATCCTTACGCAAAATGAACAAGTCACGCGAAATATTTGCCTCGATAAATAGCCAGCACGCTAATCACGGAATTAATTAGTCGTACAAGTTAATAGTATAATAGCTGATAGCTAATTGTATATTAGATAGTAATAATCAGATTCAATATATCCTGCTACTTGATACAGTCGCATTTTAATAATGTATTAGAACATAGAACACCGTTCGTGTCACTACCTGCCGAATCAACTTTCGCCGCTTGAATGATAAGCCGACGCGCGGCGTACCGTGACGCACCACTATCAAAACAAAGGCCAAGGCCAGCCTTGTTATCACAAAATGCTTCGTAATACGAAAAAACTCTAAATATAACGTACGGTTATTTCATAGTAATATTTTGAAGCTGAGTGACGTACGGCCTTGGGGTTTGTTTTAATTGCGGCGTGCGGTATTATCATTTTCGTAACGACGCTCGACACGGCGAGTCGTAGTTGCGCGAGCCGCTCTGTGTTCTCGCATTATCCGTTGAAATACGATCTACTACTATGAGAAAATGTGATTATTCCTTAGGGACAATTATTAAATCGCGCGTTCACTTGACTCTTACTATTAACAATCCATAAACGTATCGAAGCAACGGCTAATCTAAATAGATATATCGCGCAATTTCGTTTGCACGAGTGAAACAATAGGGAACGAGTAATTTAATTTATTGTGTCGTGATATTAAAACAATTGTTTCTTTAATGCGGTACGGTCGAGTCGAAACGTATTTCGCACCGGGCTTTGAGTCTCTTTGCCAAATTAAATATAATTTGCTTATCGATTTCAAATCAATCATCGGCTCGCATTTTTGGAAGTGTCGTGCAAAGTGTCGCGCGATTGTGATTGCCCGCGTTTTCGCGAGTGTTGTGCGACGAGGGAATGCTATGGAGCTGTCAACCCGGACAGCCTGAGAAGGAAGAAATAGCATCCTTGAGGTAAGTATAACTGCAGAGTTGGGAAGTAACTCGTTACTTGTGTAACAAAGTTACAGTTAGAGTAACTTTTTTCAATAACTGTAACTTATATAACTTCGTCTCTTTCTCTTTCTATCTATAACTGTAACTTAAGCGAACTTCTTCGCTTCCTCACCGCATCATCGCCGACTACTCGCGTCCCATTTTGACCTCTCCTACATCCCCTTAGATGGAGTTACCATCCGTCCTCTTTTCCCCGGACACCGTCCTCTTTTTAGGGCGTCCAGGGACGTCCGGGAGGATTTTTCGAATGTATCCGGGGTAATTATAAATAT
The DNA here is from genome assembly GCA_003063835.1 of Aphaenogaster floridana. Classification (NCBI taxonomy): domain Eukaryota; kingdom Metazoa; phylum Arthropoda; class Insecta; order Hymenoptera; family Formicidae; genus Aphaenogaster; species Aphaenogaster floridana. The sequence goes on along the minus strand of NJRP01000097.1, from coordinate 198,137 downwards.
CCAGGGTTTAACGTTTAAGAAAATTTCTATATATTTTGCATTTTAGATTTAATTAACCACATCATATTCAATCACTTCAATTTACTGATAAAAATCAATAGTTTTGTGCTGATTTGGTTCTTTAATTATAATTATTTGTTATTTTATTGATATTTAAAAAATACCAATAGCAATATAGCACGTAGGTATAAATACAATAAGATAGATACCTAATAATCATAAAACTTTTTTAAAATTAAAAACATGTTTAATTTATTCATTTTACTCTAATTGTAAGTACTATTGAAAACGAGATGTAAAATATATATATATAATTATTCATTTATTGTTTATAACCAATTTGCTAACCTATTCGCATGGGGTTGCAAGCGAAATGTCCGGGGTTTTTCGCTTATAAGTTCTAGTTTTAAAAATTTTATTATGGCAACTCTACCCATAGAGCACAACAATTAAAACAATATTTTTATTCACCGGCGTGTCTGGTGGTCATTTTATCGCGTTTTTCCTCTCCCCAACTCTCCTGATATATGCATATAACTCCGGGACGAATGGTCGCGATTTTATTGGCTTTCAGCGTTATATAGGAAGGCATAACGACTCGATTAAGCGGGACAGTCGGTGATTGCCGGTATAATTTGCCGAACAAATCACATCCCCCGGTAATCCTATCCGCGTCTGATCGTTCGTATCGATCATTCTGATTTACCGATCTCGCCGCGTTTCCGCCGATGTCCGTCACATTATGGCGACACACCTGCGCGCCTACGTGTCTCTTTGTGTCCCGAGACGAAATTGATAGCCGGCCGAAATTATAGTTATATTCTGGACTTCATTAAAATAGAGAGGCAGCCGCGGGGACGGCCGGCCGGTAAATGCTGTTTTTCCGTTCGTTAGGAATTCGACGCGATTATCGGGCCGGCGATACTCGCACAATCAATGACGATATCGTTTATTTCCGCGTTTCATCTGAAAGCGGACTCGCATTAATTCTCTCTCTCTCTCTCTCTTTAATTAAATGAGTCCCGCCATGAGTACGGCGATCCGTGCGCAACGAAATAACGGGACCGATTTTCGTATTGGTCCGCCTGCCCACGAACGCGTTTCGATTGTGTTTTCAAATCGTCCTAATTGCCGGAAGTATCGATAACAATGCGCCGGGATTTATTCGCGATTCGTGCGCCGGAGCGTTATTCGCGGATCGAGTGGTAGACGGTATTTTATTTTCGCGGCTTATCGTGGTCGATCGGCGAAACCAGACCGTTCTACAGACTGGCGAAGCAAATGGAAAACTAGGAAAAAAAAATATGGACGGGGCGGTGCTCGAGCGGCGCGAAGGGGATAGCGCGCGTCGCCTCTCGGTGCAAGCCTCGATTACTTCGCGATGGTGCAATCAACGCCGAGTGATCTTTATTTTCGGAATCGCCCGGCGAAAGCGGACCGACCGGCCGGGGATAAATTCGACCGGTCAGGTACTACAATTTCCTCGCAAACGAGACAATGCCGGCCGCGATGCTTCGTTACAACGGGGTGTGATTGTCGTGCCATCAAAGTGGACAGTTTACAGATGGATTGGAAGGCTCCCGCTGGAAGCTCCCTCGCGCTATTCGTGAACGGTATGTGCATATGCACAGGGACGCACTCTTCTCTTTCTCTCTCTCTGTCTCTCTCTAGCTCGTCGCCATTGACGCTATCTGCATAGCGCGAGCGATGGATCCTTAAAGATGATGTATCGCGCAAAATGTAACACGTTACAAAATATGTATCAATCTCTGTTAATACTATACAGATTGCGTTACATTAAATGCATTAGAAATATTACTTCCATTGTCATATATTTATAGTTTGAAACGAGAGTGTACAAACAATCTTACTCTTTCGTACACTGAAAAAAATGCTGTTGCTTCAATTAAAGTCTACGTCACGGGCTGCCACAAACATAAATAGTTCATTCAATTGTATTATAATTGGACCAAATATTTAGATTATTAAAAGAATAATCTAGATATTTAGTTTAAATTTAATTTTCTAAATCGCCAGTAGTAATAAACGTATATGATAAATTTTAAGTCGACCCGACTGGCAAGAGATGGTATTCTATTAATTACCACGTATCAACCATCCTGGCTGAGGTAATATTTTTCGCAATAAATTTTCTAA
>NJRP01000097.1:177148-194868 GCA_003063835.1 Aphaenogaster floridana | reverse complement strand
ATTGTTAGAACTTTTAATCCTTAAAAGGAATTTGTTGTGTCGGTTATGGTTAAAAATTTTAAGTGATTTAATACATACCAACGGATGTATACGGCCAACGGATTCGACTTCAGCGACCCAAAATACGTATAGTACACGTGGTCTAGTTTGTGTCAATTAAAAAAAAATTTGTGGTCCTGTGTTATTAAAAGAATAATCTAGATATTTAGTTCAATCATAATACAATTGAATAACTATTTATGTTTGTGGCAGCCCGTGACGTAGACTCTAATTGAAGCAACAGCATTTTTTTCTGTGTAGTCTACCGTATTTAAAAACTATATATAACCGTTATCTTTTCTTTATCTTTTTTACTTAAAAACTGCGAGTCCGTAATTACATATTCCGACTTGCGTTACTTACAATCTTTGAACAAATTTACAGCTAACAGCGAAAAAAAATCACGTCGTGCTTTCGCGTCAGCAGAAGCGTCATATTTCAATCTCATTTGCCGCGCGACGAACGGGAAACCTAAAGTAATCTCGCGCGTTTAATATCTCTCGTAACATTTTTACAACTCACCCCCTCTATGGCATCGCGAAGCGTGTAAATCCGGCGTGTTAAAGTGCGACCCTGTATATAACGCGAGTTACGCACGAATCGGGAGCGCAGCGGCCGGCCGGCTGTAACCGCGAGCTCTCTTCGCACGCTGCTGGTCCCCCTTGCCGTCTCCCTCGCACGTACGCGCTATTACTCAGGTGTAATTGCGTTCTGGGCCTCCCGCTCGTGCGCGTTTGCACACGCGTGTCGAAAAAGGAAAAGGGACGCGCGAGGTGCGCTAGAGTGAGTGACGCGCGCGATTCGGTCGCGCGCAACACGATGCAATACTGCAACCGGCAGGCATTTGGCAGCCCTCTCCCCGCGCACTACCCCTCGTAGCGGCGTGTCCACCCTCGATTCAATTCAATGCCACTCAATCAGTCAATGTAACGCGCATGCTGCCGCATACCGGTGCGTTTCGCCGGTGAAACGCCCGCCGTTCCCGGCCGGTGCTTTCCGCGTTAAGTGTCCCACGTGTAACCGGAGCGTCCATCAAGGCACGCGCGCGCGCGAATATGGGCACGTCGGTGAGCCGCTTTTATACACAGATTTCATTTTTCAGTTACACTTTGTCGCTTATTCATGGACGAGCCCGCGCGGCGCCGATCTCGTTTAGAAAACCGTTGTCCGGCGCGATTGTCAACGCGCGAACGTCGCGTCTACAACCGTTACCATTGATCTCTGCGCGAACGCGGAGATGATTTCATCGAGGGTGATTTTTCAATTTTTCGAAATTTTTTTTGGAAATTACAAATGTTCCCTTGAATAGAGACTGCAGTACTATATAGATATAAAAGAATAGATTCGATTCCGCTAAAAAATCACAACGTAAAGGAATATTTAAGATAATAATATGTGCACTGTAACACCGTCAGTACACTTTTTCAAATATGACCCGTGTCGTTTTAGCCGTAAGTTTGCCTTTTATATATGACGTTGTTAAGTATTACGTCTACATCACGCTTGTAGGTATGTGCGCACGTTAAAAGGCATTTTTAAAACCGAGAAATCGAGACTCTACGTGTTTATTTAGCGTACTTCGCGATGTAATTCCCGCCGTAATATTCTTGGGCAACACTTGGTGTAATATTTCCGCCTCCCCTTAATTCCTCGTGACGTGTAACCAACACCACGGTTCCGCGTTGCAAAAAGCAGCGGGAGTACTTGCAGCTCTTGTAAACGATGAAATTTTAATTTTTAATTTTGCAGGGTGTCAGAGCGCGGGGGAGACGTATTCCACGCTGCGCGTACGCGCTCGAGTTAAATTACGTGACGAGCGGCATCGCTAAAAAAAGTCGGAAACACATTCGCGAAAATAATACGCAGTCATAAAAGCGAATATCGCGAGGGGAAAGTTTATTGTCTGTAGCGTACACGCGCGACGTTAATTACACCGCACTTCTTACACGTATAGTGATAAAACGCGTAAATTATTTGACGCCAAATGTACGGAATAATTATCACGAGACATTTACTCGTTGTCACAATAACTTTTACGTACTTCTCATCGATTATATTCTGAAATTTTTTAACTATCAATTTGTATTCATTTGCTATAACTTGCGGATGATAAAAAATAATCGCGTCCCCGGAGTGGAGATGCAAGTATGTAAATATCTTTATTCGCTACATTTAAACCAAGACCGTGACTAAGAATTGAGGAAGAAGGCGTGGTGATCGCATCACACGCAATTGCGCCGGATGAATTTCCAACGCATTAAATCGACGCTTCAGAAGTTCCCGACGTAAGATTGCTTCGAGACTTTTAATTATTCGCGGAACGAACTAAGCACGAGATCTCGTAATGAAATGCCATTTAAATCACTCGTCAACTCTAGCGATTATCCTTCCGCGTCGGTGCGTCTCTCACGATCGCGATGCATCTCGACGCCCTTTGTTTTCGTCGCGGCAAAAAGACGCGCCGTGTCGTTACATTGGCAGAACGACGACGAGCGTCGGGATCACGACCCGTGGCGGATTCATAATCCCCGCGAATGACTTAACTAAACGCACCCGCAGACCAGGAATGGGCCGTGTCGAATCACGGTCCCCTCTTTCTCGCGGTCGACCATCGCGTCGTCTCTCTCGCCGTCGCTTTTCCCGGAGAGGAGTTATTCTCCCATCTATATTCCGCGGTGCAATCTACGTTGGCCCCGTCGTGCGGTCCGCGCATCTATATACGCCATAAACCACTCGAAACGTCCCTCGACGGCGGCCATCGGGGATACCGCGATCTACCGCGCCAGTGGTGTACAACTTCCTTTCGAAAAGCGAGAAAAATCGACGCGATCATTGGAGAGTCGAGTTCAGAAACTATTTTAGAACGAGATTGTACGCAAAAAAATACATATAATAATTATATATCAAGCAAGTTTTATAATACATCATGGACCGTGTTCCGATGTACACTGCCAGTACTGAAAATCTATAGTTCACGTTACGTATACTATAGATTTTCAGTACTGACAGTGTATCGGAACACGGCTATAATTGAATCGCGAGGAGTAGCCAGAGATATGTAATATTGCAATCACATCATGCATTTCCAGGCCGTCAGAATGTCCGGATCAGAACCATTTGTTTAATTTATCAGGAACTATAGAACTATTGAAAATAAAGTCAGAACTCTCAATAATCAATGATTTTCCACGAAGTGATACGCTAGCTCACACACACGAATGTAATTTACGATCTCGCAAAGTTTAATCATTATTATATTAGAATTTAACGTCATCAAAAATTTTTCCAATTTCATTAGATTCTTCAATACAGAAAGTATGTATGGAACTTATTATTCCTTTCGAATTTGCAGCGATATAAACTTTTAAACTCGGAGCGGAGCGACGGAACTGAAAGTTCTTTGAAATGTGAACGCTGGCTCCATTAGCTAATCACTATTACGAATTCGGCGTGTTCGGCGGTACGGTCCGCGAGTTGGTCAACACTGCTGAACGCGCGCGCAGGGCCATCGGCGGGATAGAAGGAGCTCGAGGGACGAGGCGGAACGTCGAAAGTTTACATACGAATGCCTGATTTCGTGCGTACGCCCCCGCAAGAGGAGAAACGGGAACGCCGAATGTGCGCACGACTGAATGTGACGTGCTATCGTACCACTTGCCATGCTAATTATCCCTGCCAATTACGCGAATGGCGGGAGGGGGCGAGAGAGGACCCCGTCTAATGGCGCCGACCCCAAATCCTCCTGACGAGCGTCGATCTTGTTTCTGATTGCGGCACCGCAAAGACATCGCGCCCCGAAGATAGTAATTTACCACGGTATTCCGAGTGCCAGGCGTAAAATACGTCGCGCGACAATCCACATCGGTTTATGACGTTGACAAATTATAGAGAAGTGTAAAACCGAGGGGTAAACCGCTGAGGGCATTGCGGTGTACAGATTTGGGGCATTAGTGGGCATTACACATAAAAAATTCACTAGTAATGCCCAAAAATTGTGTACTTTTGTGTACTTTTAGTGTACTTTTGTGTACTTTGTGTACTTAGTAATGCCTAATTTTTTGGGCATTACTAGACATTAGTGTACACAATTTTGGTCGGCGGGTTACCCCTCGTGTAAAACGATACGAGAGCGGCAGAAACACATGTTGCGATAAAGATTATATAATATTAAAGACGCCCATAAATCTATAAGGAGAGTAAAAATATTTTACTACAAGGGCCGCAAAGCAATTTGTTATTCGTGTTCTCAAAATGACTATCATATACGAGATCATATAGCTAATCTTCTCTCTATCTTGGCTCTTCAACCGTCGAACCCTTTTTTTCACGCACAATGCGTAACCGTGTTCTCAGACAAAATGATAATTTGACGCAGTGTAACGCGGTGATCGAAAGATCTTTTTAAATAGTTCTACCAGGTGTCGGATTTTTTTGTGGCTCGTACATTACCGGCGGCGGCATAGACGGCACTCGACGTTACGTCGCGAAAGACATGTGGCCAACACGGCCGCGTTATCTTTTTTTTCTTTCTCTCTGCACGCAACGTATCGTTCTTCGGTACTCGTCATTACTCATGAAGCGACAAAAAGAAAGAGGCGGTAAATAATGGATAATGGTAGAGAGAGAAAGGGGCCTTTTCGCCGCACAGAACCTAATTGTGGTCGATGTCACGACAAATATCGCTTCTCTCGTCCCTGCGTCACGGCGGCGTCGCGCTAGTTTACCGATACTTCCTATGCTAATTGCGCCCAATTAGCATAGCGATGACATAACGCTACGGAGCACACCGTGAGTGTTTCGGGACTCCGTCCGTTTCCTCGTAAATTCGTCGATAGCACCGTCGTCTCTCCCTCCCCCTGGACGCGACACGCACGACGACCCGACGCACACGTTCGCACGACATTGTTACGTTCTCCTCCTCCCGGCGTGTGCGCGTCCAAATGCAAAATGCGCGTCCGCGACACGTCGACCAGAACCATTCGGACACGGGATTAACATAAAAGGAAGAGTCAATATCGTAAACAATCTTCGTTACAATGGACCGAGCGGTGCCGGCGATAAATTCGTCGATATGAGACTAGGAAGGGACCAGAAGCAGGGAGGAAGAGAGAGAGAAAGGGAGATCGAAGAGGAACAACCGCAACGAGAGCGCTGATTGGCCGTGTTGCATCGAGTGAGAGAGAGGGAGAGAGAGGGAAACAGAGAGCTGCGACTTTTCGTCGATATCATAAACCACCGTTCGGGGGTTGGAACTTCCCTCCGGGCGACAGTGACACGACGGGTTCGGCCGGCTCGTAAATTCGTCGATATGCAAAGCAGCTTCTCTCTTCCATCGCTTCCTCTTCTCCATCTCGTTTTCGACGCTGCTGCAGCCGGGCTCGGATCGCCTACCCTCTCTTTTCTTGTCTTTCCGCCTTGGGCCGCGTTCGATGACAAATAAATTCGCAGGAAAACGGGCGTCTACGCCGCTACCCCAATTTTCAGGACTAGCGCTAGTGAATCCTTTCACCGGGTCAGAAGCCACGCGATTGCGGTCGTGGATCGTTCGCGTGGTTCCTTCAACGTTCCTCGCCAACGTTTTCTCGCAGGTAGAAACACCGAGATATCGCGCCGCAGCGGCACGATCGTTCATTTGCATGGGAATGGTGAGAATGGCACACAAAGGTAACTGCTATAAAAAGAAGTCTCATTCGGAAGATATAGAACGTCTTATGTGCGCCTTTTGTTGGACACGTCGCGTCTCTCAATTTACCGATGGCATCGACTCGTTTCACACTGTGATTTAAATATACTAAATCAATTTTTTTCGCTAATGTTCCTTTTTTCGCGTTCAAGCTGTTAAACCCATTTTCGCCTTATCCGAGTTACTTTCCATGTTTGCGTTTGCGCAGTATATAACATACTTATTTTGACACCTCATAAAGTACCGGAGTTGTTAATTAAATTCTAAACTTGACGCACTGTTATTTAGAGCGAGAACTGAAACCATTTTTTTTTCAAAGAGTTACTGGAGGCTGACGTGCAACATGTATTGCACAACGGTGCTGTAGGAGTGTAAAATTATGCGTTTCACTTCGCCGCAGCACTATCCCATCAGTAATGCGCGGAGTGTACGTGCTGCATTGATAACGAGGTAAGCTAATGGTGGAGAGATAGGATAGTGTTGTATCCTTAAATAAACTCAACTACCTAAGGAGATCCTGAAACACGTAGCGTATAAACACCTCGGCGAGACCGTCCATTTTATCACGCGGTTTACAACGCCCGTATTTATCATGCACTTCAATATTGTTGTAACAGCGTAACGCGAGATCGCGCGTACATTAACTCGAGTGGATAAATAAATAACGCGGAAGCGAATGGAACGCATTCGCGCGCCGCGCATAGACAGCTTGTCCCGTCACTCTAAAAAAAAGGGAAAGAATAACTCTGGTCGCTGGACAGTAAAACCGTCTTATTACGATCGTCGTTAACATTATCTCCGTGTCACAGTCGAGGCGATCGTTGTTACTTAGTTATTCAGGAAATCGCGAGCGACAAGAATTTCCTTGCAAGGCCGGTTTTAAGAGATGTGTCTGCGTGCATTACTCGATTAAATACAAACGTGAAAAATGTTTCGAGACAAGTAGAAAATATGAAATTATACAGATTCATGTACAAGAAAAATATGTAAAATGTTAATTAGTGGTTATTTACTTTTAATATCTGTATACAGATCTATGTACAAGAAAAATATATAAATGTTAATTAGTGCTTATTTACTTTTAATATCCGTATTGAAAAAGAGATAAATATGATTTACTGCTACGAAGAAGCTTGCTAACAAGCGTCTAAATTCAATTAATTTATATTGTAATGTATATTCCAAAAATTTAAATATAAAGAAACATTCTTAAATATAAATATAGCAAAAAATATTTCCGTCTAAAAAATAATTCTACCTATTATTGTGGGCAATAGGTCTAAATTAAAAATTAATTTATATTGCAATATATATTTCAAAAATTTAAATACAAAGAAAAATTCTTAAATATAAATATATCTGTACACTGAGAGAAAAATTTATGATATTTGTGACTATAATGAAAAGTTAAATAGTTTGTTAAATAGTTATAGTTAGGTGCACCATTTTTATAGTTATTACTGCTATAATGTTAGTAATAATAACAAAAAAATAGTTACAAATACCATAATTTAACTATAACTATTATAGTTTAAAAAAGGTGTCAACTATAATGATTAATAATAATTAACTATAATAATTATAGTTAAATTACGGTTTTTGTAACTATTTTTTTGTTATTATTACTAACATTATAGCAGTAATAACTATAAAAATGGTGCACCTAACCATAATTATTTAACTTTTCATTATAGTCACAAATATCATAAATTTTTCTCTCAGTGTAGCAAAGGCCGTTGAGAAAGAGAAATGAAGCGTATCAATAATTAACTGACTTTATTCTGTGCTATGTGCGAGACTGACTCAAACGGGAGATCGTGCACTGAGAGAAAAATGTATGATATTTGAAACTATAATGATATAGTAAATGATTATTAGTTAGGAATATCATTTTTATAGTAAGTGTTACCATTTATGTTGGTGACAATTACGATATAGGCATAGTATAAGTAACCCATGTAAAATTTTTACCAATAATTATAATCATTTGAAGTAAAAATATGATAAGATAGAATATATGGAATGGTTAAAAGAAATTAACCATTTTATATAGTCAATACAATTAGAATATTTGGCAAATATTGGTACAGGTAACTATAGTCTTAGCATGCTTTACTATACATGTGGTAATAATAACAAAGCAAATATGATGACTATAAATTTCTGTTCACTCTGCTATATTTTGCATGTTTAAATGAACTATAAATATATGTTTGAAGCCAAAACTCACTATAAAATATAGTGAGATTATTGTTATTCCAACCATTTTTTTCTCTCAGTGTGACAATTGAAAATCGCCTAAAGAATAGTGGCGCAGCGAGGGACGCGCGGGGGATTCAAATCGCTATGTTACTATAGATATATGCATAATACTATTACATATCAAAGAATATTTCCGTCAGACAATATAATTCTACCTATTATGGGCATTTAAAATTTCTCAGTGTGACGGTATATTTACGATACAAAATTAAAAAACGTTTATTATCATTATTTGTTGTCGCATTTATTGGCAAGCGCCTAATTCTAGATATTATTTGATCAGAATAAAAATCATCAACAGTTCAACGCGGGATGAAAATTGAACGACCGCGTTGTATATTCTTTCAAAATAAGGGGCGAAGTCTAATGCCCTATTTAGTGTGTACGCGGAGATTGTCTTCAAGTGTCCTCCTCGTTAACGATTCGCGAGAAGTGCGCCGTATAAAGCATACGCGCTCCTTCTCTCCCTATTTTTCTTTTACCTTTCCCTCAGCCCCTGAAGGCGGTATATCGGTTTTCCGACGCGACGAGCAATTGCCCCGAGGAGCGCATTTGTATTTCGCCTTTTACGCCGTGATTATGGCCGAGTTAAAGTTTAAACTGGCGTATCGTTCAGGATAATGCGGGATAAAATCGCGCCGAACGATCAGCCGGTAGCCACGCAGACGTTCAACGGGGAAACGAGGAACGGGTAGCTCGGAAGAGGAAGAGGGGGAGGACTAGAAGACAAGGAGGCGGGGATCGCAAAGACCCCGCGATATTGCGCCAACTTTACGATCCAGAACTTAGTTTGCATATCAATAGGATATACATTCGCCTTCCAGAATCCAGGAAGCGTTTTTCGAAAAAGCAGCGCGACGACCGGCGTCGCCGTCGCGGAAATTGGGACGCGCTCGCCGACTCACGGGAGTCCGGACTTTCGCGTATGTGTACTTTATTGATAACGCTTATCGCGTCCCATCCCTCGCCTCGACGGGCCGGCGGAATAAAGTTCCATACGAGTGCTCTCCGAGAAGGTGGCTGCCGTTTTCTTCGTTCCGGCAGATTTTATCGCGTATAGTGCTCCGAAATGGCATACTTGAAATTTCCGTCGGGGAAAGGAATCGATATCGCGTGCAGACGAGAAATATAACGGGATACCAGATTAACTTATTAGATATGAACGTTGAACGCGCGCGGAATCGTGGAAAAATAAATTTCTCCTTTAAACGGCCGTGATATAATTATGATAATCTGAACTTTGCGAATCTACTGCTTTCAAAGTACATCACGCGAAAACGTACAGAAACGCGACGTAAATTTAAGTTTAGAAAAATGTGGCGGCTCCGATAATGGAAAGTTTCCCTTCCTTCCTCGCGCGACTTACGAAGTTCGCCGAAACAGAGTGACATCGAGTGGCACTCTCACTACGTACGATCCCCCCTTCGCGTTGATAGAATATTTTATTTAATGAAGACCTAATATAAATATCGAAGATTAATCGAGGCGTAATGCGCTCGTTCTCGGATGATAAACTACCCGGTCGGACCGATAACAGCGGAGTCACTGTCCATCAATATTACGCGCATACTCCCTCTCGAAGTCGAACTCACTTTGCCCCGACGAGAAAAGTGAGTTACCCACTTTTCCTCGTCTTCGGGTGTCCCGTTCCACCCGAGGAGGGAAATCCCTTCCAAATATAATTATGTCGAGTGACCTCGTTACCGTACCGCCTACCATCCTTCAAAGTCGTTATAAACCCTCATAAATTATAACTAAGTTCCACGCCGTCGGAGATCTCTGTCAGATCGTGCTACCGTCGTACGTTTTCCAATCGCTGCGGTTGGAAATTTCTTATTCGAAATTATAATAACGAGATTCGAAGTGACTCACGTCACGTTCCGTGCCTTTGCATCGATGTGAAACGTTCGTCGAGCTAACAAATTATGCATTACGCTCGCGTCGCGATTCAGTTTTTAGTATTGAATATTTCAATGAATAATGCGAAATTAAACTTTTGCTAAAGTACACTTGAAGTTAATCGAGAAACAGATTCTTTTACATTGTAAAAGATTTAATTTTATTAAATTCATTTTCAATACTAATTCCATAATTTCTCACAATTAATATCGAATTTGTTAATAATAAATTAAGTATGTACATCTTTTATACACAATATTATCGCTTTATTTTTCATAACTAAACGTAATGCTCTTACTGTTGGAAAACGTCTATTATTTAATATAGTTCTCTTTCCATCCAGCCAAGCCGTTTGTCACGCATCAACGGAATTCCGGAAAAGCGACGAAGACGGAGCGTCCAGAAGCATCATTAATAAATTCATTTTCAATACTAATTCCATAATTAAATTTTTCACAATTAATATCGAATTTGTTAATAATAAATTAAGTATGTACATCTTTTATACACAATATTATCGCTTCATTTTTCATAACTAAACGTAATGCTCTTACTGTTGGAAAATGTCTATTATTTAATATAGTTCTCTTTCCATCCAGCCAAGCCGTTCGTCACGCATCAACGGAATTCCGGAAAAGCGACGAAGACGGAACGTCCAGAAGCATCGGGCAGGAGGAAAATAAAGCTGCATGGTTCATAAACAATTCCATATGGTCCCGAGCGTTCGCCGAGCGGCACTTACGACCACCACGATCGCGCTTCTTCCTAGTTTCCTCGATATCGTCTCTACTTTACTTTCACCATTTCCGGGCCTCGCCTCGCAGCGTTTATGCCACCGTACCTACCATCGGGTTATGCCTTCGAGATTGTTATATACGCCCGCTGACGATTACGCCACCCTCGTCTCGGCTCGGATTCGAAAAACGAAGGGTAGAAAGAAAGAGAAGGAACGAGTGTATGTAGGTATGCACGTGTGTGTGCTCTATAACCGTAACGCGGCCCAGAAGGTCGAGCTTCAGTTCGGACGAGCACAAATCTCCCGTAATGACAGATAGACGCCGGAGCGACCCCTCGTATGCTCGTCCAACCGCCATGCCAGCCACCGCGAGAAAATGTCAAGGGGTTGGAGTAGCATTACGAAAGAATTCCTCCCCGCGCACTGAGCTTTTCGTGTATACGCGGATAGGCGCGTCGAAAGCCTTTTGTCGTTGCCAACGACGGGGTTTTATGACAATCGATGTACTAGCGGTTCTTGAGAGCTTCTATGAGTAATAAGGACACGACACGCGCTTAATGTATATCGACGTATGCCTCGTAACAAAACCATTAATTCAAAGAATTAGATTGTGCATTGGGCATTTGTGGCATTATGAGATTCAATTATTAGAGCTAAAATATCTTTCGTTAAATGCCTCGTGTGTTGCGGATTGTTTTGGTGTGTTGTAAATTCAATCACTGTCTCTAAAGGACCTCAATCCGCGCGTAACAGAATAATGAAATAACAGCGGACAAACATCAACCGCGACAAAGGATTGCACCGATGCATATAATACCCCGGCGCAGTTAATAGCGAGTCGCTGTATGGAATATCGACGCGGGACTCTCCCGGCTTTTTATAAATCGCTAAAAAACGCGAAGGGCTTGAAATAATAAAACAGCGGTCCGAAATGTCGCGAAACTCACACGCTGCTACGTGCCATCAAGTACAAATCGGGTGTCGGGGGCCGCAGAGGCTATTTTTACAGCTGAGCTTTTTTTCCCTCCGGGCAGATTGACCATTTGACCATTAATTCCAATCACACAGCCCGGTGACTTTTAATTACCAATGAAATTCCCGTAACATTGCCTGATGAGGAAAAAATCACCGCTCCAAGCTGGCGCGGACCTTTCCTTCGGGGATCGATTCCCCTTCTCCTTTTCTCTCTTCTTCCTCTCTTTCTTGTCCATCTACTCTGCTTTTTTTTCCAACGTTTTCGTTCCCGGGGGTGATGGAGAACTAAACAGCCCGTTATTCTCGCCGTGTAGACGAGACACCGTGCATCATGCCCGCCCGGAATCGCGCAGGATGCCGAGTATTCGGCCCGGAAATGAGCGAAAGCGAAAAAACATGTTTGAGCCCCGGGCTAAAGTGTCGTCGGACCTTGTGTCGGATGAGCAATTGAATAAAGCGAAGGCGTCAATATGTGACGACACTCGGATACGGCGAGGGCGAGAAAGACGAGTCGGTGACAGCCCTTGCCACTCTATAGATAATCGCAGCGATCGGATCGATTATCGATATCCTTTTCTCATTTTTCGCGAAAGCTTTCGTTTTTTCCAAAGAGTTAAAAAGAAATTCATGTCGTTAACATCGTTAATAATGCCTATAACGTGAACACACACGATCGTTATATATCGCAACTTTATTTTTGTATTCGATAACTTTATATGTTTATAGTATTGCAATTTTATATATCAAATACATACGCTTCTTAATACGGAATTATTTTCGACTATGACCCCGATGTGGTTTTACATAAAAGATGATTTCGGTTTCCGTCATCATCGCCTTTAAAAATACGATATCGCATAAATGCGAGTGGCAGCTGTATTTCTTACAATATATAGAGGTACACAATAACCGCTGAACTCAAGGTTCATTATAATTAAAGTCGGACTTAATCGGAATATAGAGCGAAACCCGTCCTCGTCGTCGCGTTCTGCTAAGAATATGCTAAGTAGAAGGTAACATATGGTAAATAGACGCGCGAACTATTTTATAGTCAGCACGAGTTTCATCTGATCACCATGTGTCACTTGATTTTTCTGCAAATGTATAATACTATTCTCCATTTTACGAATAACTTAACTGAATAATGTATGAAACATTAAAACGGTTTATCGAGCTAAATGTAAAAAAATATGGTGAGCATTTATAATATCTTAGTTAAACTTATTTCGTAATATATTCACAGAAAGAACGATTTTGCTGAAATATCTAAAAATTTAGCCAGATATAGATATGAAAATAATTTTATTAGACCATCAAAAATAATTATATAAGACGCTCAAGCATGATAATAATGCTACAAAAAGTTTTGATATTCTAGTAACTATTTTGGACGTCTTACATAATTATTTTGATGATG
Source organism: Aphaenogaster floridana (assembly GCA_003063835.1). Classification (NCBI taxonomy): domain Eukaryota; kingdom Metazoa; phylum Arthropoda; class Insecta; order Hymenoptera; family Formicidae; genus Aphaenogaster; species Aphaenogaster floridana. Next base: position 181,857 of record NJRP01000097.1, on the reverse strand, counting down.
CAACAAAATTATTTTCAAATCTGTATCTGACCAAATTTTTAGATATTTCAGAAAAATATCTAAATATACCATTCTTTCCGTGTTGCAAACTAAAAATTTAGAGAAGTCTTTTTAGTAAAAATAAATATGTTATATAAATATGTTATATAAATATGTTATACATCATTAAACGAAAACAGCTCGCGTCTGTAAGACCCTCCAAACTCTGTCCCCGAATTGAAACGATCGTGAAAAATAAATCTTCGAAAATCGTCGCCATAAAATCCGGTCCTCGCCACGGTGGGACGTGCCGATAGGAGCGGTTGGGCCCTCGACATTATTTCAATAAAGCAAACGGAATAGGCTACACAGAGGTGGTATATTTTTCCATAGAATGGAAAGAAGCGAAAGGGTGAGAAGGGGGCAGAAGGGGGGCGAGGTACGCAGAGACCCGCGGCAGGCTATGATGGAGCCGTCAGTACATCGTGATCCACGCATCATCAACATTGACGACCTCCGTCCGCTTTTTGGCCCCGACGAAGCCCCTCTTCTCAGGGCCATTGCGCCAGTTTACGAGCCTGCAGGGAGATCTGTTGCCTTCCTCTCTCTCTCCCCGTTTCCGCGCAACGCCGCGCCGTTGGTAACGCTGTTGCTGCCGATCGGCGCGGCGACGTCGACGAAATGCGTTTTCGGTAACCCGTGACGTCACCGTCTAATTCACCCTTCACGCCTTGTTAAGCCGCGGTAACGTACCGTTTTACGATTTCGTCGCGCGCCGCCTGGCGAGCTGGCAATTGTTAATTAGCATTCTCGCGGAAGAGAGGGATAAGGGCGGCGCCCATTCCCGGTCCCCGGAATGAATGAGAGAAGCGCGCCTCGTCCGAAGATTTACGCGACGCAACGTGACACGAGTTCACTTCGTACATCCGCTTTACTCGGTCTTGCGATTCACCGACGCGTGTCACGCACGCACCGTCGCGTCGTCTCTATTGTTACCTGCGTTCGAATTATTCGCGAGTTAATATCGTATTTATGCGTGTATGCGTATGTGTATGGATGGACGCGTCGAGAAATTGTCAATTATCGTTCAACAAAATAGCTTGGAACGAAGAAAAGGTAGCGAGAAACTTTATATCACACGTAATTATGAATAACCAAAAGAATCCATATATTATAATCCGAGTTCAATATTAATTGTACGCAAATAAAAAAATTATAGATAAAATAATAGATAAAACTAATAGATACATTGGTAGACCGTTTATATTCGCAGTTGAAAGATGTTAGTAGCAACATGTTGCAACAAGTCGCGAGAAAGCGCAACAACGTGTGGTCGGTTCCGCTCAAGGATAATTGTCGAGTAATAAAAGTACGTTACACATAGGCGCGAGTTAATGCAAACATTACATGAAAGCGAAGGTTCGCACGCGTTGGAAAAACGTCATTAAAGCGTAAATACACCATGCGGGTTGTCCGTAAATTAATAATTCATCGACAATTAGCCCTTCGCAGGTGGTCAGAATGAAATTCAAGACAGCATATGTTTGCCCTGATGAATCATAGAGAAATTAGCATAACTAACGCGCCACGAGATAATTAGCATATTCGTGTCGACAGGCTAGCACACCCGGGATCTCGCATGTTTGCCGCTCGTCCTGAACTTCTGATAGAGCTTCGAAGCTATCGCACGAGGAAACGTCTTTTTCTCGCATCGTCGTATTGTATATTGTCTTTCGGCGCGTATATTATTTTCATATATACCTCTCATATTAAATACAAAGTTATATCATGAATTGGACAAGGTAAAAAGAAATTGTGGAGAGAGAAGGAAGATATTGAAAAGAAGAGTATAACGTAGGGTGGCGAATTGTAGTAGATAGAGATAAGATTTGATAAGATCTTGTATATAGGAAGAGAATGATATAGTACAAACTAGGTGGAATAGGTAAGAGAGCAAAAGTGATTTCCCACACAAAACTTGACAGAAATGTTTCAGAAACGTTTCAGGGTTTCAGAAATGTTTCAAAAATGTTTCAGAAACGTTTCTGAAACTCTGAAACATTTCTGTTAAGTTTTGTGCTGTGTGGGTTGTTGCGAAATAAGAATAACGAGGTATATGGATGAATGAGTTAAGGAAAAATTGTAAACCACACAAATTCACCTCTTGACGCTGTAAGCTGAAGTTAATAAATTAATTAATTATATTATATTATTATATATTATATTACACAGTTATCTCATAATATTTTATCCGACACGTGTCGAAATACGCGAAAAGTAATGAAAATGTATTAAAAGAGAACACGAGTCAAAATAGATTTATTATTCTATTTAAGCGCGAAAAAAAAAATATTTCAAAAAACGTGAACGAGAATTGAATCTGATCGGTATATCTATACATTTGGGAAGAACCCTGATGGGTTCAACTTTTTCATTATATTTAAAAAATGTCTGGCCGGTTTAAATGAAACACGAGAGAAAAACAGCGAAGCGCATAAAAAGTGCCGCGTTATTTTAAATACGTTACCGACCCTGCTTTTCCTCTTTCATGCTGTTTCATGGCCGGTTATTTGGATCCGACCGAGCTTTTTTAAACAAACTTTTCGCCGTGATTACGAATCAAACGCTGCCCGGTCAGTCGCGGCCGCGTCGATATTCCGTCAAAGTAGTAAATCGACGGTGCTGTCGAATCGGGCCGGAAAATATTTAATTACTAAATCCAGAATAACGACACGTTGGATTCTCCCTTTCCCTCCCGTGTTCGCGGATCCCGCGGGGCATATTCACCGCAACAACCTTCGACCACCCTCCAAATCGTATCCCCATTTCAGTTTAGTATTTATAGAGCGTATGTAGATATTGTAATAAAAGGTAAATCGATTGCGATTGTGCGTGAGGGTTGCGTATGAGTTATCTCATTACGATATGCCACAAAGCGCATAGAATAACAGAGATAGAAATGTTTTCTTTAATCAAGCGTTTGTTATATCGTTTGTAACCCGGCTGCATTCTCGGCTAATAGAAAATAATGAAGCTCATAGTTTTAATTGAAATTATACCGCATACACTACTCAAAAAAAAATAGGGAACACTTTTCATATCCTAAAACTTAGGCTATTTTCAAACCGCTGCAACTTAAAAAAGCATTTTAAGCGCATTAAAGGTAAAACTTCAAGCTTTAAAATGCTTTTTTAAACTTTTGTCTACGATGATTTTTCGCCGAGTATCGACATCATTTCTAAAAAGTGCAGGTTTAGCTTCAAAATCGTGTAACTCGGTCAAAAAAAATCGTAGGAGAATTTTTTAAAAAGCATTTTATAGGTAAAATGTTGTAGTTTATGGAACTCGAGTCGAATTTTTGGAGAGAAATTTTTTGATCGAGCTGCAGAGTGTCAAAAGTGCGTAATTTTAAAGAAAAAAACAATGTGTTCTTTTTTAAAGCATAGAACAAGGAAGATAATCAAATTTTAAAAAATGACTGATAACTCGTTAAAGTTGAAACTTCAAGCTTTAAAATGCTTTTTTAAACTTTTATCTACGATGATTTTTCGCCGAGTTGCAGCGGTTTGAAAATAACCTAATTTTTAGGGTATGAAAAGTGTTCCCTATTTTTTTTTTAGTAGTGTATTTCAAATCTATGATTGCTCGCCATTAATGCTTTAACAGTCTTTAAAGAAATCGACATAAAATTATCACATAATCAGCAGATGTATCATTCAAGTGGAATTAATAAATAATCCCGTATACAATTCGGCTCTATTAGAGATGTGCGAATTATTTGAATACGAATCGAATTGAATCAGGTCAGATTCGGTTCGATTCGAATTTAAATCTCTATGATTCGAATTCGAACTATTCGAAAATTTCGAATCTAAGGCCGGTTCATAATCAATTTTTTAATTTAAGATCGCCTTAAGTCGAGACTTAGGTGGTCTTAAGATTTTGCTCAGCTAATGAAATAGCCGTATAGCATCTTGAAATCGTTTACGATTATAACTGCAGTTTTAATTACAATTTTTGACATGTATTGCGACCCTATTGTTAAATTGTAAGTAAAATATATTTTATATTAAATATCAGTTTTATATTAAATATTTAAATACATGTATATTTTTAAAATGATTTTATATGATATAATCAATATTATTTTTCTTACAAAGAAATCTTTATTATTATTTATTAATTATTATTTAAATAAATAAATAAATAAATAATTATTTTAATTATTTTATAATAATAATAACTATATTTTATAATATGTTTTATAATAATTTTATTAATTATTTATTAATTATTTTATTAATCTTTTTTTATTATTTATTTATTGAAATTCAACTCAACAATAATTATGTTGTTAATGAAAGTTATGTTTCAATGATTCGATTCGATTTAAGGAGGTTCGGGTGCTTCATCGGAGGAGTAGTGGGACGCGGGGATTTCAAGGAAATCTTAGTAACAGCGCATTAGCGTTCGAAGTATATTGGGTATATTGGGTATATACTTCGGTATATACTTCGGTATATACTTGGGTATATACTTCGAAGTATATTGCTCGCCGCGAAAAATTGTCTGTAGCTTTTTTGGATATAGCTGAAATAATAGATTCAAAAAAATCAACTGAAAAAAATATCAAAAAATCAATTTCATGTTTAATAATTAATTTCTCTACGAAATGTGCGATAATCTACCCCTTTCTTTCACTCATTTATTTGTAAATATATTAAGTTAAA
>NJRP01000097.1:115115-125778 GCA_003063835.1 Aphaenogaster floridana | reverse complement strand
AACAGTCGTAAAATAGATGAGATATGAAGTCACTTCTCACGCCTTATAGTTCATACATTTGCCGCTTTGGCGCTGTATCGAGGAGTTCTCGGCTGACTACCCAGGAGCCTTAAGACGAAAATATGCATTTTTCACAGTTTTCCTCCATTTTTCCATGTCTTCCCCGCCTTTTCAGGAAAAACTAATTACGCCACGTGATTCTACGGTCAAAATTCTATAAGAAACCACTCGTATTTTACCACTCATACTTGCTACCTCAGGGGCAAAAATTGGCCACTTTTACACATCCTCCTTTATCATTAAATTAAATGCATAGTCTCTCATACATATCTTTGATGTTATATCAATTTTATGTTTTAGACTCTAGAAATTTTTTGGGAACAAAACATATTTCAAGTTGAAGAACTGATGTTGAATTTTTGCCGCAAATCACTTGCAGCCAAAAAGTGGAATAAGGATTTAAAAACGTACATTTATGGTGTGCATGATTTACTGCTATGCCATCTCAGGAAGAAACGAACCCCTGACGAATTGATACAGATGCATAAGTCTGTTATTAAAAGATACGGCAAATATTGCAGTAATGATTTTTCAAAATTGCCGGATGATAATTATATCTACTCATACATTGGCTATCATTTGGAGCAAGCAAAATTGTTTGAGGAATTTCCATATCTTTATTTAAATTTTGATTTCATTCAAGCTAAAATAATACATGCGGGTTTGAATGATTTATTGATAGATCTGAAAAAGTATAGAAAATACATTACGTTAGACTATAAAGAAGAGTACATAGAAAAGATTAATGATATGGAAAGATTTCTTCAAGAGCAAGCAAACACCATAGTAGAACATAAGCGTAAAAAATGCTTAGATATCGTTCAAATTGCGATGGATCACTCATATCAAGGCTACATCGCTCAGACTGCAAACAATCTAGCTAAGATAAGACGGGAATATTTGTACCTATCTCATAAGAAAAGTCTCCAATATGCCAATATGCCATTGACTGAAGAAATATCAACGGGAATTTGTACATCATCTTTCACAGATGATCCTGAGTTAATCTTGACTGGGAATACATTGGGTAAAATAATTCTGTGGAATTCTGAAAGCAAACAACAAAAGATCTTTAATGGTCATAGAAAAGGGGATTCTATTAAAAAAGTTATTGTATCTACGGCTGGTGATTGTTTCTTATCGTTAAGCAGTGCTGGTATAATAAAGTTATTCCGTCTGTTCAATGAGAATGATGAAATATTTGATCCGCATTATATGCACGGTGAGAGCCCACGACAAAAACAATACTTCTGGGCTGGATTCTGGGAAAATTCGAATGGTCAGAATGATAGCTCAGCAGAATTCTGCGTGGAAAATGAGATTATACTAGATATGGCATTTGGCCACGAGGACAAGTACGTCGCTGCTTGCACTAATAATGCAACGATTCAGGTATTTAAATATTTTAATTTGGATAAATGGAATTATACTGCGTCCCCAATGGGGTTTGCATTTTCTCCCTTCTCATCCTTTCCTACCACTCCTACTCTTTGCCCGTTTGGACCAACATCTTAAAGTCTCTTCCGAAAGACGGAGCACAGTTTTACCTACCGGGAATCCTCTTCCCGACAGGGAGCGCAGTGTCGGAAAATAATAATATTCATTGTTTACCTGATCTAATGGACTCGAACCTGGTATTACAGATTACGAGTCTGGCGCTTTACCACTAGACCACACTGCCGCTCGAAATATTTTAATTTTTTATATGATTTTACGAAACAAAATAGTGTTTATACATTTATCATATTATTAGCTAATAAAAATTTGAATACATCATGTAGAATATATTGTTTAGATATGTGTAATGTTTCTTTTTTTTCTTTTTAAGATATGGGATCTAAGTGGAAAAATAATGTGTACACTAAGAGATTCCAAATGGTAAGTGCAATTACATATATGAATTGATAAAGGGATGACGGTCTAATAACATGGCATACGTGTGTTACAGTGAGTACATACCGAAAATAGCTTTTACGGCGCAGGCTTCCCTACTACACATAATGGACGAGTCAAAGGGTGCTTTTATCTTGTACTCAAATTATGGGAATAACTATACTTATCGATATCTTGCTTGTTATAATCTGCAGTTAAAATCTGCACCTGAAGAGGTCATTTTCTTTCATCATATACCCAATCGTGACAATTCATTGATGGTCGTTACCAAAAAGGAAGCTATGCATGTAAAATGGTGGTGGGATAAAGATTGTGTGCATAGTTTCAACAAACAGACGAGAGGATTCGTTGATAATGATACAGTAACTTATGTATGCGCGACTATTACATATGATGGTGAATATATAATAATGGCTGACTCTGCGGGTTTCATAAATGTATGGAATACCTATTCTGGATATCAACCAGTCGCGACTTATAAAAGTCGCGTCATATCTTTGGATTCTTACTGGTTAAGAGACGAAGGCTATCATATTGTATGTATTACTCTTCTATTAGTTTAATTATATTTAATCAAATTTAAAATTATCTTTGAAATTTAATCGAATTTTCTTCCAGATATGTGGAAACGGGAATAGAGCATTATACAGATGGAAAATCCCAGTACAAGAGTCGGATGAATTACCGAGGTAATCTAAAATTGAAGTTTATTTATGTTTTTTATATTCTCTTTACATATCTGTACTTTATTCTTTAAACTTTCAATTAAACCATATGATAACCTTTTTCTGTTGTTAAAATAGAAAATGTTTATTTGACGCAATTGTTGAATCTTCTGACAAAATGGACATCATAGTCAAAGAGAGCCCTTCGAAGAAAATTATAGTGTCACGTGGAGAAGATATAATAAAGGAATCTGAATTTATAGACGGAAAGATACTAAGTTTGCAATTGTCCGCTGATGCAAACAAGGTGGTGTATGTTACAGACAAGCAAAGAATTCAATTATTGGATACAATAACTGGAACGAGTGAGCTTATCTTAATATTAGATAAGCCACTTGAGTTTGTGAAAATAATCCATCTTTGTAATTGTAACATGGTATTATGCAAATGGCAGGATAATAACTTGAAGGTGTGTATCTCATCAATTCTTTATCTAATTTTTATTATTTTGCTTCCCCTTCCCGTACCTCCTTCCTGCTACTAACTTGGGAAGCCCGTCAACTGGCAGTCGCCGATTTGGACAAATGTGGTACCGTTGGACAGATTTTGTCCTGCAAAATCCGAAAAGGTATAATACTACCCGTCTAACCAAGTGTACCGTTCAGGAGTGGCGACTCCAGTATGTGTGCCGGATCGACGCTGTCGACGATAGTGTCGACGATCGTCTCGTCGTCCGGCCGCTAGATGTTTTGCCCAATTTGTTTATATGTTATTGTTAGTGCGACCGAATACTTGCGAGAAAGTGCCGGGCTGCCGCTTATAAGGGCACACGCGGCTACCACACTACATACTTTTCACAGAGTCAATTAACATAACTATGCCAGTAAAAAGTTACAGAATATTATAGTTTTTACAAACTTACAAATTAATACAACAGAATAGGACTCAATATCGAGCTGTGGTATTCTACTTGTTACCAAAATCGACTCCTAACTCCTGAACGGTTGATTTTGGACTGCTAGTATTATACCTTTTCGGATTCTGCAGGACAAAAGTTGTCCAACGATACCAAATCGGCGACTGCCAGTTGGCGGACTTCCCGAGTGAGCTGTTCAACACCCCGAAAACACTCTTTACCTAAACTAGAGATGTGCGAATCAAGATTTTTTAACTCGAATCGAATCGAATTTGCAAAAAAATCTCAAATCCGAATTGAATCGAATTGACAAAAATATCGCCGAATCGAATCACCTACATTTCGAATTTGAATCGAATCAAAACGTAGGAATCCTGTATGCAAGCCAGCAATGTGACGTAGGCATTCGAAGCATCTGAAGAGGTAAATAAAAATTAACGAGGTCTCGTAACGACCAATCTTCTGGCCGCCTCGCAAAGGCGCTGAACGCACGATAGGATTCAACGGGTTTCAAATCTTTTTACGCACTTCTCCGATTCGAATTTGAATCGCAGTGATTCGATATTGTCGAATCTTTCGAATTCGAACTACGTCGATTTGGATTCGAATCGAATCGAATATCGTCAGATTCGATTCGATTCGAATTCGAATAATTCGCACATCTCTAACCTAAACTATACAAAACAAATTTAAATGTTCTAATTAATATGTCAACAGGTGTGGCATCATTCTAGATCGGTATTCGGAGTTGATACTAAAGAACCCATCAATGATATTCACAAAATAAACGACAATCATGTCGTAATAGTAACACAGAATGGCATAATAACGATATGGTATATCAGTGTGCCTTGGAAACTAATAAGCCAAGTAGACCTGTCTAATCCGCCTTCATGTATTTCATTCAGCTGTTTAAGTTACAATCAAAATTACTTAGTGATTTTGAATGAATCGCGTCATTTAACTTTATTACATATTATCCACGAAAACGATGTAGTGGCATCGTCGACACGTATACAAATTATTGAACAGCCCTGTTTTAGGCATACTTTTGCACAGAAGGTGACTTATTGTGATATTTCAAAAAATGAACAATACATCGCCGTTGGCCTTGAATCAGGACAAATTTCCGTAAGTCTGTTTCATGATCAATTAGTTTGTGCATTATACAGTATTTAATATTGTTTGCTTTTTGCTTTCAGATTATCGATATACAGACGAAGACGGAGATCACTCAATTATCTTTTCACACTAATCCCATTACGCAATTATATTGGGCTCCAGCTGCCATAGATGTTCCGATTTTGTTCTCATTGACAAGCGATGAATTAGTTTTGTGGAACGTTGCAGAGAACACCATGAGAAGAAACAAGAAAAACATGAGAAGAAGTCGGATGGGCATTAGCCACAGTACAAGCACTCCTTCGTTCAGTATGAATGCATCTTTGAATCTACGAATATTTAACAGCCGAAGCGCAGATGCCGGTGTATCTAATCTACAAGACGATGAGATACCGAGTGCAACCGTTAATAGTATAAGTCGATATTGGCAGAACAAAATAGGCAAAAATCCTGAAATGCCAGAATTACTAACGGTTGTCGAATTACCACCAAGCCGGGATTCAAAAGTATGTATCTCTCCAGATTTCACTAAATTTATTATGGTTGACATGTACGGATCTGTTAACACATTTAAACTGATTGATTATAATCAGTCTACCTCGGACATAGACTGATTATAAAATTAATTTAGAATGCCATATTGCATTGCAATATTGTATGCAATTATATATATTGTATGCAATTTATATATATATATATATATATATATAACAATTTACAATCTCAACATGCATTCTAAAATATAGGATAATTATGTTGTTATAGAAAATTGAAAGAAAAAATCATATATTAATATATAGTATTGTTGATCCATAATATATGATGCTTCATTTCCATCGACGGAAAGTTGTAGGCTTAATATACAATGGTAATTACATAGATTCCATTAAGATGCACGAATCAATGCGTTATCTTGATGAAATGTATATTAGGAGACATGTTTTATAGTATATTGCCACATGTGCTCAAACTTACGTTGATGAGAAGTATATATCTATTCATAGGGTAGTGTTTTACTGCCATTTGCATTTGACAAGAAGTTAATTCCAATTTACTACTTGTGTAAAGCTAATTTTTACATGGATTTTTCTTACAATTTTTTAGGTCAAATTTTTTACTATATATAAGAGTAAAAGTACTGTTACAATATATTACAAAGAAGTAGCTGGATTGTATGTACATATATACAGTCTGCCACACAAGATCGTATGAGCGATTACGTTCATATTATCCTCTTAAGTTTTTTATTGTCTAGAAGCTTCTCATATGGTTTGAAAAATCATTAGGTACACTCTCATGCTAAGCAATGATATAATATAAAGTCTTAACACATGGTTGTATGTAAAACCATTACTGTGTTTTCCGGTACTAAAACCACTACTGAAAGTATGAAAAAACACTATCAGGCAATAATTGATAATAATGAAAACTGCAGGTGACTCTAAAGCGCTCACATATTCTTGTGTAACAGATGGTATGTATTTGTGCCATCTATAAGTACTATAAAACTATTTTAAGCTGCCAAAAATGTACATACATTACAGATACATTTCTATACTCTTGCATTTAACTGATCATTTATAAATGCTAATAGCGTTTCCTGCTGAACGCGAAAATGTTAGTCTAACAATTTAATCAAGTATTGTGGTTGCTAATGCATTTTTCGAAGTTGGGACAATTTTGTACATATATTATTATATTATTTGAACGTAAGTTTAATTATCGTTCATAAAAAAAATTATGTAAATATTTCGCAACAATTGCTAATTTTAAAAATTTTGATAAGTCTTGCAATATATTGATATCGAACAAATAATAATTGCTTTAAGATACTTGAAAGCACACACATGTAAAATGATAACATATAATAATATTTAAATAAATCTTCCCCGTAAAAAAAAATTATAAAATGTCACAAATTAATAGAAAAAAATTAATAGAGAAACTTATTTGTTATATATTTATATATTATATCAATTTGTTTCTTTCTTATATATAATTCTATATGTATAATCAAAATTATCATAGTTTTATTAACGTCTATTAATTACATTTCATATATAATTTTAAAAGAAGCAAATATAACGTTTATATTTATTGTGAAAAATGTATTATAAATACTTGAAGTCAATTGTGATCGTATATACCATTTATAATAACAATGTAACACAAAACATTATTTGGATGAATAATCTTCATAAGTATAGTGTAGTACTTTTTATCAGATACTTTTTAGATATATTGTTTTTTATACCAGTGTTGTATTAAAAATGAAACTAAGACTGATGAGCATGACAGTTCATGAATTATACACTATCCATTCAGTCAAATGGTTCAGTTGCCATGTTTCGTACATATACACAATATTAATAAGTATAACAATATTTACACGTAATCTTACGTAATAATCTTAGCTCATAGAGAATGTTGTAAACTCTAATTACATATAATTTATGTGCCTTATGAACATGTAAAACATATATAAGATTGCATTATAATGGGGCAAAGAAATGTGTAAAAAAATCACAAAATTTTATATGACTGCTTTCCTTTTACAATTAGTGACACAAGTCGACACAGGTGTTGTTCTGTCTTTGTTATTCATTGAATGCCAAGAAAAATAGAATGACGTTTGTGTCGGCTAAAAGGAAAGCAGTCTGTATCTACTTTAAGGACGTGCATGTGATATTAAATGACGTCTTTACATCAAAGCTTTATTGTGATCAAGACTTTGCTCCACTTATTCTACTTAATCGTATTTATTTTAATGCTCGAAACATAAGAATCGAGAAAGATTTAGCGAACGCTAGAGCGTATCCCATAGTTATATAAAAAATCGCATTCTCTGTTGTCGATAAGATCTTTTTATACGGATTTCGCTCTTTTTTTACCACCTTTTTATGTATCCCAGTTTTTCGACTCTTTCGACTCTCTGTTGGCGTTGTGAAATGAAACAATCGAGTTTCTTAATCTTGTCGAATTATCACACTAACAGAAAGTTGAACTTTAGTTGATCTCATATATATTTTTCTACTTTGTAGATAAATAAAGGACAGTGACTATATCTCAGTAAGAATCCTGTATGTACATACAGGACTGTAATGTGCATTTATACATGTATATCTTTTTCTGTAAATTACAATCAGGTCGTATCTAATTTGAACGTTTTGCATGCTATAAGTTATAATAACTATAATGTATCAAATTACTTAAAAAATCTGTTTTATTTCCATATAGATCTTACATTGATTAATAACAAACAGATTGTTTCTGATTGATACAATATATCGGCAGGATGTTTTCATTTTTTTTCATTCTGATAATAAACGATTAGATACGAATCCTTGATTTGAAAAGTATTGCGAGAGCAAGCAAACGACAATTTATTCAGAAATGGCATAGTTAGAAAATTGGGTGGTGCAATTCATATATCCAATCGTTTATGTGCTATATTCTGATGTTGCGCTCAATTTTTTACGTGCTTTTTATTTGTACATTATTTACAATATCCGTATTTTGATTATACTGTTATAAAAATATGTACATAGATATAATAAAAATTGTGTACATACGCAACAATGTGTTTGTTATATACGATATATCCTTTTTTTATTACGTCGATTTGTATGATACATAATTTAGTAATAAGTTATCTAGATTATTATCTTCTCTTCGTCATGTATATAATTTTTCTATAAGTATTGTTATATTGATAGCATATAATCATCTCTAAAAACGGCAATACGGAATAAATACGCTTCGTGTTTTATTAATAGAGAATTTAATCGTCATAAGAGAGGAGTCGACTTGGCGAACATCCGAGTGTCCGATTTGGAACTCTCGGCCAATGTCAGCAAGCACACTTCCGCAAGGTCGCTTATCGAAATACTGTTGTACCAGTTTAATACATATGTACATATAATATATGAAATACATGTGTACATATATATGTATATATATAGCCAGGTTATACATATACTATACAATCAGATTTGACTACTTATCAAGAAGATAACGCCATTTATATTTTGAGATGTTTTCTGCATGTTTTTCTTGTTCTATTTTTTATTGTGTAAATAGCGTGATCTCTTATATTTAATATTTATTATCTGTAAAATTAGCATTTATATAAAGTAAGTCACTTCATTGAAATGTATCATTTACATGACGAAAATTTATTTACAAGCGCGACGATTATTAAGAGGCATACTGACTTCATATATTATCTTATAACGTTTTAATTAACGTCGTAATATATTAATTTAAATTTTAAATAAAATATGTAATTTTAAAAATATTAAATTTAAAATTGTAAAATTTAATACTTAAAAAATGTTTTAATTTAAAATTTTTAAAAATTTTATGAAATATTTTATTTTTCTATAATTATAAAATTTATAAGATTTTATAATTAAAAATTTTTACAGTTTTCGGAATGGGATGGGAGGGGGGAATTTTATAGATGCTTGTTAGCATCATTATTATTAAATTGATTAGCAATTTAATATTGTGATATTACTATTCTGGTTCAATTTAAAATTCTGCGTTTCAAGACCGACATTAATCGCCGCGCAGTTTGTTTGAACTAGAATATTTACACATAAAATATTATTAAGCACTAAGATCTATTATAATAACTATGACCGTTTAGGCCCTTCTCGTTTTTAATTTGTATTATACATTACGCGGTCTTTTTATTGTTAAAAAATTTTTAATTTTAGAATTTGATGAGCTTGTTTATTCACATATACCTCCTAAAAACTTTTCTAAGTTAAATTAAAAATCCTAATTATTATTGTTTAAAACAATATATTCTCGTAATTTCCTTGAGCGTAACTGTGTCTGTGTAAACTACGTTTATATTTCTAAATTCTAGCAAAAGACATCTATGAAAAATAGAAGAATATAATTTCTTCCAAATTTGTGCACTTCCTAAAAGTCCGTACATGCACAAACTTTCCATCGATCCGCCACCTATATTTACACGTGAGGTCAGCTTCGCAGCCACCCCCGTGTCCCACCCCCATCGTTTTCGCAGTGGCATCGCGATGCAGCCGCGCGTCATCATAGATCTCGTCGGCCGCGGTAGCTAGGAAATATTTAAAGTCTGGCGCGTACACGCGTGTAGACGTCCAGCTCCGACACGGTCTCAACGGGAGCCACGCCACCGCCACCACTCCACACCACCGTGCGACCCGCAAGGACCAGCAGGGACCAGCGGGTGAGCGGCGAGAAGGTCGATGGGAGCAACCGCGCGAGCGTCCCGACCAATCCGCACACTTTGCGTTTCTCGGCCGCGGCGTGCGGATGCCGTGATCGTCTGTCCGCTCGCCGTATCCCCGCGTATCGTGTTTGATTTCTGATCACGCGACGAGAGTCATCCGCGTCATCTCATCCGACGAACGCGAACGCGAGCCATGTCGGTGATCTACAAGAACTCGATGAACGCCATCGGCAAGTTCGTGCCCGAGAAGCTGCAACCTCTGTGGAAGCATCCAGCTGGTTAGTAAAGCGGTCGATCATCGCGTCGGGCCGTGCCGAGCAGGTGGCACGTGCCGTGAGCACGTGCGTGTGTGTATCTGTGTGTATCACTGTGTATGTGTGTGTACGCGCGTGACGGGCCGAGAGAAATGAGAGATGCGCCGGATGTGACGTGGTTTTCCAGATAAATGATACTTTCCTCTTCGAGATTGATGACTCGAATCACTTGCCTCGCATCCGATCTTTCGTTCTGGGGCTCGATTCTTGAAGTCACTCGCAAGAGAAACGTATGCGCAAATTCAGCTCGTACAGAAAAGTTGCAAGTTGATTGGCTATTGCATGACTTTTAGCCAATCAACTTGTAGATTTTCTGTAAGAGCAGAATTTGCGAATACGTTTCTCTTGCGAATGACTTCAAGAATCGAGCCCCTGGATCGATTGTGGTGTTTTTGAGTTCCGAACTAATTACTACAAGTAATTACGAGTTAATTAGAATTAGTAACTCTGTTCTTTTTAGCTGAACTTC
>NJRP01000097.1:55443-87256 GCA_003063835.1 Aphaenogaster floridana | reverse complement strand
TAATTATGCCTATTTATACTTCAATTTTATGAACATTATTAAGATCCTTTACTGAAGAAGACTCTGTGTTAGTCGAAACGTTTAAAATTTGAATATTAATTTGACATTAAATCTTTTATTTATTTATTAGAGGACAGATCTTTGTCTAATTATTTTGCTCGTTTTTTGGCCTTCAACCTTTCCACATTATAATTTTCGTATTTTTCGCGCGCTCGAGTATCCTTTTTAATCTATTGTCTGCGGTAACAACGTTTTTCGTTGTTGCGCGTTTTTTTTTCCTGGCGAAACTCAATGAAAAGGTCACTCTCTGTTCGTTCGATTCAGCGTGCTCTCGCTTTGCGTACAGTGCTGAAGCGTTTACAATGGTATTATCGGAAATCGCGCTTCCATCAGCGCTTTGCCAACCAGAGTCTTACGAACAAAGAGCAAGTTGCAAAGGCGAATCGTTAAGTGCCATCGTTCAAGAGAAATTTTCTCTCGAATATACGTTTTCTTCTCCACTCTTTTGCCGCGCGAAAACGCGCAAGGGATTGAAACCATCGCACATTATAGTAGGATAGACCGGTTTATTTGATCACCATGAAAATGTGCGCGGAGGTCGGCCGAGACGGAATATTTGATGAACTTTGAAACCGCGAGAGTCTATATGAATACCTCCACGTTCCGCGATATGTACACATGTTCTACGTAAATGCCCAAACGATATTCGCAACGCCCACGAACACTATTAATTTCTTTGGGTCATTTTTAACTATTCTATAGGTCGCCACTGCTCCTACCTAATATGTCGTCATTTTAACTAAAACATTAATTAACATTTAATCATGTGTGTGTCAAAATCATATTTGTCGTTAATTTAACTAAAACAAGGTGTTGAAATTAACAACATATTGAGTAGGAGCAGTGGCGACCTATAGAATAGTTAAAAATGATCCAAAGGAATTAACAGCGAACGTCGTTTAAAAATATACCTACATACAAATTTAATGGGAGAATATACATCTTTGGTTTTATTAATCCAAACGAATTCCGTCGCGTGGAATTGGAGATGCGTTGTTTTGCGCAAACGGGATACATGACACATCGTGCGGTTTCTATTGATCGAATCGAAGCATCGGCCCGTGAAATCCGCACTTCTGTACAGAATTCGCACGCGCGGGCTAGCATAATAATTGTGGTGTATTTGATTGTGAAGTATTTATACGATATTCGCGCGTGTATATGTAAATAATTGTATAGCAGCTGTTACATTATTGTGGAATCAAAGAATGCCGCAGATAAAATTCGAGAAGATATTTGTAACGTTAACAGATTTTCAAATATTTAAATACGGACAAATATTTCAATATTTAAATTAAGGTTATTTTACTGTTTTCAACACAGAGATGCCGTTTCACGTTATATTTAAATTTCGCCCGGAGCAGAATATTTTTTATTTTATCACCTAACGCGCGAACGTTTCATTGCGTCACACAAGAGCTGTCGTACAGACGATCGTTGTTCCGTCGCGAAAACTTCTCGCTGTGAATATCGCAATCACTGCACAAAAGTACAATTTCCGCATCGTCTGTCTAAGAAGCGTAGGAGATACAAATCGAAAAAATTCAAGTCTCATAGCGCATAATAAACGGATCTATAAACGGACCCGCTATCCACGATCTTGCCGGCTTTTTTTCCTTTCAATTTCGCGACTTTGCGAAATATTTCTTCATACACTATTCCAGCATGAATCGAGCGGAGATTAACAAAATAGAGGGTGGATGAGAGATGAAAGAAATGGCTCGATGGTCTCGTCCCTGCCTGGATGTACACAGATATACAGACAACTACTCCAGTATTACATAAATGAGCTATCGAAGAACCATCTGTACGTATACTTAAGTACACTGAGAAAAAAAAGCTGTTGCTTCAATTAAAGCGGTGTCTACAATGAGATTTTAAGTCGTAAGATTTAACATATCGACCAATCACAATCAAAATTGCGGTCTTACTTTTAGAATGCTCAACTGTGATTGATCGATATGTTAAGTCTTACGACTTAAAATCTCATTGTAGACGCCGCTTAAAGTGGTATCACGGGGTGCCAAAAACATAAGTAGTTCATTCAATTGTATTATTAATAGACCCAATATTTGAATTATTAAAACAATGATTGAATTATTGGTTTAAAAATGCAGACATTGGGTTTAATAATAATACAATTGAATGAACTACTTATGTTTTTGGCATCCCGTGATACCACTTTAATTGAAGCAACAGCTTTTTTTCTCAGTGTAAGATTAAATGCTATTAAAAGCGAGAAATGCCATTTGGATACAGTATTCTCCGTTTACGATTTACAATCCTGCGACACGTAAGTGATTTTAATTGCTCCAGTTTGGCAAGGAAGATCTGCTACGCTTTCAAAACGCTAATATCGGAAGATCTAACAGCCGACTCTCGCTAATTCCGCTTGTCGGTTACGCATAAATCTCAAAGGGAAAGTGCGCATCGCGTGTATTCCGATCGAGAGAGCACTAATCTCAGTATGCAGATTAATTCAGCGACGATTAAAGGAGGTAGAGATGAAAGATCTTGTGAAGAAAGAGAGGAGAGAGAGAGAGAAGGAGAGGGCGGGCATACAGGAGAGTGGCAGCCGGGGGTAGTTTGCGCAAACGGATGAAAGAGAACGGACGTTGCGCGTGTCCTTGGCCCGAGGCGGGCGCGGGCCAGACATCTAGATCTGGTCTCCGTATATCTTGGACAAACCGGCGTGAAGAAGGAGTCGTTAAAAACGTCCCATCTACGTATTGCTCGTCGTTTCACCCTACCGTCGCCGACGACGTGTGGGAGTAGTACCGCGAGTGGGTGGGAAAACGATCGCCGAAACCCGGGTATAACCGGATCCCGTCAGCAAGTAGACATCCTTCGCGTCGTCGACGGGTTGGACCCCATCTTCGTCGATCAATACGCTTCCCCGACCGACTTTTCCTTCCCTCGGAAAATCAGCGACTACGACGTAACCGCAGCTCGATGAGCCCACCTCTGCCGTCACTCCATTTCCTCTCCGTTGATTTGTTTTTCGCTTGTCCAGATTTCGAGGTAACTTGGTCAAATCGATGTCAGTTGGGATATCTCTGTGTAAACGGTATTAGATGTATTTGTCTGAAATAAAATTGCGATTTTTCAACGTGCAATCAGAAACGAAAGAGGGAAAGATTTTACTTGACTTCCTCATGACCTTTTTACGCGCGCATAGACGGTTCGTTCTCCCTCGAGCAGCTCCATGTACAATTTTGGTATATGGAATATTTGAAGGATATTTCGAGCACACACACATTATCGACCTCCCTCACCCACGCTCTTTCGTTCGATTGTTAGAGGTATTTCTGATTCTTCTGCGCGGTTTCGAAGGTCGTTCGATTTCGTCATACCGCCGGAGGCAAAATTCCCGTATATTCCTTCCTGTCGTTTCACTTAAAATCTGAAACATGGAACAACGTGGAATGCAAGTTATACACGTTACCATAACAAATCTGGCAGGGAATGAAACATTACATACGTAGAAAAGTTTGTGCTAATTGAAGTAAAGGTATTTTACTTATAAAGAAAAATATTTATTCTTGTATATTATACGTCTCGTATATTCCTCTTTTATTTATCCACGAAAATTCTAATTTGATCGCATCAGTTAAATCACAAGAAAAATCCACATCTGACGTAACTTTAAGAATCCAGGGAAGCGAACGCGAAAACGTTTTATAGCATTTGAATGTGTACTACAAGCGTTTCTTTTATTTCTTTCTCAATCGTATTTCAAAGTGAAAGACAGTTGCATATTGCGCAGTGAAATGGTTTTTTTAATATGATATTCTCTTGAATTGTACCGTTCGATCGCTATTGATATTTTCTACAGAGTTTCAATGTAATTGTTTGTTAAAACTTCTTTTACATAAACTCTATATTATCCCAAGATTTTTACTTTCTGTGAAAATGTATCATTTTTGCTACAGCTTATTAAATGAGAAACACGATGCATTTTTTGTTAAAAAGGCAGACAGATTAAAAGCTGTGCGTGCTTATACATTCAAAGAGATGTAATGCGCAGTGCAACGTATAAAACGTTATTCGAAACTATCGGAAGAGAGATTTTAGCTTCGCGCATTTTGCTTGATCCATATTCATCTTCTCGTAATTATCTAGTAGCAATAATTTTTTGGACGCAATATTATGATTGCAAATTTTCATTTCGCTAAATGGCGCTAAGTGGGACACTTGTTCGCTCGAAAGAGGACACTTCCCTTGCGAAAGAATTTTATGACTTTTTAACCAGGCTAGGTCAGAACTCGCATTGATCCTCTCTCTCTCTCTCTCGTAACAAGGCTTTCGTAAGCGCGAGGTCCCAGGGAGGGCATTAAACGTTTTAGAAAATTGCGAAGTCGCCATACAATCGTTGCCGTGCCAATCAAACATTTCATCAATAATTAGTTTCGCCGAAAGTCCGGTGTATTAATTAAGCGACGCGACGCATTCCGATGGGCTTCAATTTTGCTTTTAATATCAGCGGTCGAGGATCTACTTTTTTTGTTTGTGCAGAACTTGAAGCGGTTCTAAAGTGTCTTTTTTGCATTTTGCTTTAATGGACTCGATCAATAATGCTAACGGAAAGTTCGATGGCACATTTGAGGCATTTAAATACTCATTTAAATTGAGTCTACTAAACCGCACGCCAAATCTGTTATGGAAATCCGTACTTATTATCAGCATCAATTTATATTTCTTATTTTATATGAGAAATATTTAACGATAACTCAATTGATATATCACGAATTAGCTTGTTTTTTATAAATTGTTGGATTGCACAGATTTCGTAGAAATGCGCTATATTGGATGGAGGTTAATATTTGCGAAAGGCCAATAATCACGCTCGCCCGAATCTAATTAACGATAATATCGTGTCCATGGCAGTTATATAGTACCACTCTTTCTAACGAGATATGAGTGACCCGAGCATAATTAACCCGCTCTCGGACCATTGAAGTTTCACAGCTCACTTGATCTGCCTATAACAACCGGGTCATCGACTCGGAAGTCGGCGAACGCACTTCCTCCGGTCCGACGGAGACTCGTCGGGTTTCAGACGGAAGGGATGTCCGTAGTAATTGAAACGCGAGAATCATTGCGATCCGCTGCCGGTTCTCTGACCCGAAGACGCTACGCCGGTTCTCTTCCCCGTTTGCGACGCCGTTGTTGGAGAACGGCGAATATACGTATTCTCCTATTACTCTCGCGCTTTACTCATTTTTCACAGCGACGCCGCAGATAATTTTCCGCCTGACTTACGGCAGAGATTTGACCGACGATAAATCGACGAAGAATACGAGCGCGCGGTGATAAAGTCGCAAACGGATGCCCAAACGTGAAGTCTATTTTTAGCGCAGATATGATCTTGCTGGTTTATCTGTTAAATTGTTTCAAGGTGGGAACAAAGAGTCGCACGCGCAACTCTCCGTCTCTTGTTGTTCTTCGTATCATCATCGCGATAGTCCCTTCGCGAATGTGGGCATCTGGCTCGCACGAAATAACGACCCGGATTTTCTCCGAAAAGATTGACGTGTGTGAAGTTAGCCCCGCACTTTTCGAATTCTATATTTTTATGAATTGTGCTGAATTGTGCTACGTTTGTGCCGTATTGTGCCGCAAATCACAACTCGGTAACTCAAAGCGTATTCAAGAAAATAAAAAAAAAAACAAATTTTTTACAGCCCCGCACTTTTCGAATTTTGAGTTTTTCTTTATTGTGCCGTATTGTGCTATGTTTGTGCTGACTTGTGCCGCAAACGCGAGGTCGATAACTTTAATAACAATTAGAAAAAAAAAAACAAAATTATACTAGCTTCGCAATTTTGTTGAATCGAACCCAATTTTTTCGGTAGATAGATGATAATTTGTGCCACATTGTGCCGTTGGAAAAAACTCTATATCTCCTTTTATTTAATAAATAAAAAATGTTGAACCTCAAATACAAAATAACAAAAAACTTTTTTTATACAACGCATTTATCGAAGTTCTGCAAGCATGGTGTTTGAAAATTGTAAATTCCTAAAAACTGCTTTCTTTAAATGATTGTGCTGCGGAAATTAGCGATCTGAGGACATTTTGTCATTAGGAAAAGTTATTGTACTCGCCTAGCACAATCCGACACAACTTTGGGAAATTCAAAAATGTGAAGTTTTTTCTCACCCCCACCCCCTCGGGCCAATTTTATTTTAATCTCTGCATCTTTCGATACATTTTTGACCGTTTTTCTATTGTACCTACTTGTTTAGCACAACTACACCATGCTTGCAGAACTTCGATAAATGCGTTGTAAAAATAGTTTGTTGTTATTTTGTATTTGAAGTTTAACATTTTTTATTTATAAAATGAAAGGAGATATAGAGTTTTTTCCAACGGCACAATGTGGCACAAATTATCATCTATCTACCGAAAAAAATTGGGTTCGATTCGACAAAAGTGCGGGGCTAGTATAATTTTGTTTTTATTTTTTTTCTTAATTGTTATTGAAGTTATCGATCTCGCGTTTGTGGCATAAGTCAGCACAAACATAGCACAATACGGCACAATAAAGAAAAACTCAAAATTCGAAAAGTGCGAGGCTGTCAAAAATTTTGATTTTTTTTATTTTCTTGAGTACGCTTTGAGTTACAGAGTTGTGATTTGCGGCAATATAGCACAAACGTAGCACAATTCATAAAAATATAGAATTCGAAAAGTGCTAACTTCACACACGTGAAAGATTGACCGTGTGAATATTTGACACGATAGAATTTTTTCTTTTGCTTCTTCGAATTTTTTTCTCTTAGATTGTTCTTCGAACAGAGAAATTAGGAATTTTGAGAGAGAATTCGCAATGTTTTAAGCCCGAACAAGTTTTAAGAGATATTAACGTTAAGAAAAAGCACATAAATCCTGTTGTTGCGTAAAATTGATTTTGCTACGATATAATAATTTTGACAAATATATTTTTAATTTATTGAATTACTTAATGTGTGCGATTGGGTATAAAACATTTCCTAAGAGTCAAATTTTTCATAAAAAATGCACTTAGTATTATTTTATTAAGCATTTTTTTTGATAACGTAATAAGTAATTCTTTTTTATCTGATTTATTTATTATACTTATAATAGCTTAGTGTAGCATGACAGAATATAAACTCAAAAAGTGGGTTCTATATTCCAGATCAATTTTCTCTCTGAGAATATCAGACGTGGGCGCAATAGAATGGAAAAGCAAGATTAAACTTTAATTAAGCGCCACTTGGTACCTCATATAATTTGAAAACACTCGACCGTGTAATTCCACGGGTCGTTCTTGACTCGTTTTGTCAGCAAACAAATGCGGTTATCGTCTCAATGCTCCTGCAATTTCAGGGATATTGTTACAACAAGCGTTGATAGTTTAATGCATGCCGCTATACATATTTATTTGACAAGTGCCACCGCGCGTGTGCTTTGTCAAATACATCGTTATACATAGGTATATATCGCTTTTTAGACGATAGTAAGAGATATCTACTTGATAGCAGTGTGCGTGCGTGTCGCATTATATATCGCATAGCAAAATTGTCATCGTTAATGGGTCGAAGGAGCACTATATCGGTCACATAGTGTGCTTCCTTTATGACTGTTCTTAGTCGCCACTATCCTTCCGACATATTACACAATTATTGACGTCATCAACCTGGAACATACCGAACAAGAGACTATGACATAAGGATTGTGCCATTAATATCACAAAGGAGCCTCATCGTATATCGCTATATATGCGACCTTTCTAACACGAGCTCGGGAATTATATAAAGTGGCTAGACACGAATATTTATATCTTTAACCCGTTGACTCTTTCTTCTGAATATATAATGATTATATCTATAGTTTTTTTCTACGGTATTATATTTGATGTGAGGTGAAATGATGTGTTTTTAAGAGTTTTTAGTATATATAGAAGACAATTTTCAAGATAAATTTCAGAATTTACAAGTTTAATATTACCTAATAACACAAAGTCCAAAGTTAAAAGAACATTGTAAGCAGAGCCAGATTTAGGCATGGGTCCACCCGGTTCTGAACCCAGGGCCCCGCTTTTACAATAGGGCTCCAACAAATTTCTTATTTAAAAAAATTTTTCAAAACAAAAATTTAAGAAAAAAATGTTTATAAAATTTTGAAGATGTATAAAAAACTTAGTAATAAAATTTTAAAAATAGTTTAAACAATTTCTTGTACAAAAAGTATTTAAATCAGTTTAATGAGAAGAATTATTTAATAAATTTTTTAATATCGATTTAAATTGAAATTTCTTATAGGTAGAATTTTGTCTATACAAAATAATTAATGTATTAAAAAATTGTTTAATTCGGTCAAAATTTTGGAGCTTTTATTGAACTTGTGCATTGAGAACGAATGGTTACAGAGTACCTATAAATTTTAATGACATTGTTGATAATTTTGTATCAAGAAAAGTGAAACATATGTAATGCCTTTATTGTTACGGTTACATTATTTAATTAATAATAAATTAATATATTTTATGTTGAAAAGTTTTTATTTTTTGTTGTTGTGTTCTTTGTTTAGTATTTAAAAAGTAAAAAGTCTTCATACGTACGGCGGCCTCCTACGAGAGTTAACCCGGCTCTGATTTTAAGTTAAATTATCTTATTTTGAGATATATTTTAATCGAAAATTTTATTGCTATGCCATTTTACACAGGAAAATTCGTTTCCACACCGTGTTGATTGTCTTATTTTCAACGATAACGTTGATAACTTCTTATCGATATGTCGAAAATACATCGATATCTTATCAAGGCATTCCATGTTCCCAAGACGCATGAGTTACCGTGAAGTCAGTAAAATCAAACGACCGTATGTCAGCATTTTTCGCGCGTGTCTCTTTGTGACGTCGCATCGTCTCTTCGGTTAAGTGAGATGTGTTCATACTGGTGACATATAGCACAAGATTTCTCGTCACGTCTATACCGGAGTTCTATCACGGGAAAGTTTGCCAAGCGACGTCGTCGTCGGCCGCGCGAACTTTTTCGTAACTTTTCGCTGGATGGCGGCGACGACGTCGACGAATTTTCTCATCGCCGTTGAAATTCGTTTTGTTTCGTGAAAATAAAACGGGGTAGATCTCGTTAACGAACAAGTATCGTATATCAGCCGCGCCGCAATTACGGGATTTTGATCACGATGGGTTTCGTTGGTAAACCAGTTCCCGAGGGATTTTTCTTCGGGCGCTCGTAACTGTCACATGTATTTTCGTAGATCGACAAAAGTTGGTTCAACGTCATTTTATTTATTTATAATCTACCCAGCAAACACAGAACATAGCAGCAACATTGCGGCAATGTTGCAATATTGCTGTAATGTTGCTACAATGTTACAACATTGCCGCAATGTTGCTGCAATGTTCTGTGTTTGCTGGGTAAACAACAAGAACAATGAGTAATTCTAAGAACGGCTAAAGCCAGCCTTTTTCGTGGATAGAATTCTTTTCTTCCTACAAATTGAATGTCCGTTATTCTTGGCTTTGCGCCAAGATCCTCGATTTTAGGGCGAAATTACCTAACATCTCGAAATCTCCACGTCCATCCTCTGCGGCGCAATTCGCAGTTTTGGTGTAATGACAAATATTATCTCGGTGTGACAAGGATGGTTATGATACTTGACACTTGTTTAGCGATCCTCGGCTACCTCGGCAGGAGTTGAGCCTGCCGTGTAATCTCGACTCTTGGACCAATTATCCGATGCATCTTGGCGAGCTGAAAGCTATTATTAAGCGTTGTAGCGCACCGTATATACGGAGCCACGTGTATTTTACGTTGATTCGTTCCCTTTAATGGCCGCTTGCAGCAGATCGGATGGAGATAGGTAGGGATGAAGCTGCGCGAATTGAAGTGCTTCAATCCGGTTGATTAAATCGCCTTTGGTTTACGGAGGCAACCGAGTTACGAAAGCAACCTCCGCATATCCTAGCCTATGCATGCTAAAGACGCGCCTTCGTAGATTTCATCGAGGGGCTACGTGCGAATGTTCAAATATCCTTCAAAGGACCTGGCGCCGTTTTATCGCAACATTACAGCATTGTTGCGGTACAGCGTAGCTGCTGTGAGATACATAAAAAAATAGGTGTCTCTCATTTTAAAGCTGCGCGAGTTAACTAGGTATTCCAATTTCATTTATATAGCTCGTATAAAGCGGTTAGGTCCTTGCTGCGTTCACGATTCTTTGAGAGTTTTCCCGTCAAAAATCCTTTAAACTTTTATTGCCAATTATTCCTCTCTCTTAAATTTCAGAGAAGTATCGCGCTTTCGCGATATTTTAAAAAAATTAGCACTTGCATGTGTCTATATGGATTATTTATCACTTCGAGAGGATAATATCTGAGTCTGTTTCGTTAAAAATTTTTATACGACCTAGATTATACGAACATACGAAAAAAATTGAGGTTTGAGATTAAAGCTGACCTGCAATGTCCGTTTCTCGAATAAAATCTCTACGAATCAAATTAGGGGAACGACATTACAATTTTCCGCGAAACTACCTCTAAAGTGCTCTAGGTTACGACGGAATCACGCTGATATGTTGGTATGTACGGTGAGGTACGCTGTGGCATGGCAGTTCGAAACGCCGCGACCGAAGACCAAGACCGGCCGACCTTTTCCACGAGTTGTTAAAGTTATAAGAAGAGGTGAATCGTTTTCTATTTTATTGAAAGTGTAAATGTCAGTGTAACTTACCGTCGGTGCGTTAGGCGAGCAAACGGCTAATACGCCAGTCTATTTATGTGAGGCGCGGTTCAGGCGACAAAGTGTATTGCGCCGCATATCCTCCCATGTGAGGATGTGCCGTGTATGATGTAGCGACGTTTTTCCGCGAACGTTATTTCATTTTTTATTTCTTGAATGGTGAGATGTACGGTCCGCTTAGTTAATATTCTACCGTTATCCGCGTGTTAGCCGCACGGAGTGTAAAATGGGATAAATGTATAAGAAATAGAGCTTCCGCTCTTTTTTTAACTTGATATATTCCGTGTGGTTTTAATTCCAAACTACGGATTTGAAAGAAAAAAACCTTTACCGCGTTATTTCATTAAGAACGTACGTGGAAAGTATGCATGCATACATATACACACGTTATATTTTTGCGATTTGTATTTAACTGTGTTACTTATACGTTAAAGGTGATATTTAATACAGCTTGCAATATTGAACGACGACAAAGATAAATGTACGGATTTCGCAAACCAAACTTCTCTCTTCATGTCGTATTATAACAGATTTACATCGCACATCGAGAACATCTGGCGATGGAACACAGAGAAAGTTACACACAGTGATAGTTCGTATTATATTTAACGTCAGACATCTCGTAACGCTTTGCTTCGGAAAAGCGATTCGCCCCGGTCGCTCCTATCGCTATCGCCGTACGCCCATTTCCTTTTCTCATCGGGTCGTGATAAATGGCGAAGTCAGAATTCTTGGCAAAAGAGTCTCGTGAGAAATCTACCTGACGTATCCGGGTTAGAACAAGCCAGCGACGCTGTTCGCACGTTGATCCGATACCGCGTGATTCTTTGACTCCTCCGTTTATATAACAGTATAAATAGAATTTTTCTTGCATTTATTATATATACATATATATTTTTTGTTAAATTTTGATTCTCGATATTAATTCTTAAATGGCACATTATTCATGCGCTGTCCACGTCGCCTCTTAAAATTTTTAAATCTCTAGATAATTATTCTTTTAAATGATGTATAAGTATTTCCTCATCCTAAACTTATGTGCATAACAAAGAAATTATCTAGAAATTTATAAAGATTAAAAAACGACATGGATATGAATAATGCGTGCATGCTATTTAAATGTTAATATCAATTGAGTCTTTGGCTTTTTCGCATTTCTGAATAAATATAAAAGAAGTTTAACACAATTAAGTTAAGTGGCACTAAATATTTATTTAGCAATTTTCTAAGAAACGTAAATAGCATGTTTCCTAGAAAAATACTTATAGAACTTTACGCCTAGTTATTTTTATGTAATAGCTACGACCTACTTTAACGGCATTCTTTTAACATTGAGTTAACTGCGAAGAAAGCTCTCCTTCTCACGTCGCATTTATTCTCATTTTACTTTTCTTGTTCTGCCACCAGTTTCCACGAAGGCCCTGGCTGGTGCGAAGAGTCTCGGCGGATTCTTGTACAGCGCCGTGAACAAGGCCGGGAAGACCGTGGTGGAGGCCAGCGCGAAGATCAAGAAGACCGTCGAAGAGAACGTGAGTTTTTTCCATTGTCACTATAATCCTATAAACGTGCCGATCGATCTGGCTTTAATGACCTGCGTTGCCGTCGTCCCGACGATTTTAATCGGGTAGTGAGATATCTTCGAGATTTATTTCAATCTAGTACCTATACCACACTGAAAAAAAACTCAGGATAAAAAGAACTAAATCTCAGGGTTGCGTAAATTTAGTTACGCGAACTATAATCAAGTCTCAAAATTAATAAAAATCAAGTAAAATAAATAACTTGACGTGGTACATTTTTAACTGTTGACTACATTTTTTTAGTAAAAAGTTGACAAAACTGAAATTAAGTAATTAAATGTGTAATATCAAACGTTTATTCAACTACCATAAGGTTCATTTAACTGCGTAATATGAGTAACTCTATGTCCGCATAAGAAATCAAATCAATCACATGAAAAATACATTGGACCAATTATTAAAATAATTGAACGACGGCACTTTCTCGCGAGCCTGATTGCGCCGTTAAAGAGACAAAAGCTTAAGGCGCTTTCGTAAGTAAGATCCCTTGTGAAGTAGTATAAAAAATATGCCCGAACACACCATTCTGTATACTGTATCTCGATAAGTAGAATGAATTATGTATACTGTATATTATGAATTATATACAAAACTAAAAACTACATCAACATAATTTTCGCGTTAAAATGCGTACGCGTGATTTACGTAAATTTTATTAAAAGATAATGGCATATAATGCAGCGACTTGGCATTTTTGGCCATTCGATGCCTATTTACGTTAAATCTACTTTAACAATTGTAAATTAGTAGGTTAGTCATATATCAACATCTTCTGGGAATTGATCGATAAACGTTTCGCTATACACAGAAAAAAAATACTGTTGCTTCAATTAAAGTGTCTAGATTATTCTTTTAATAATCTAAATATTTCGTCCAATCATAATTCAGTTGAATGAACTATTTATGTTTGTGGCAGCCCGTGACGTCGACTTTAACTGAAGCAACAGCATTTTTTTTCAGTGTATAGCGCAACGTTTATCGATCAATTCCCAGAAGATGTTGATATATGACTAACGTACCAATTTACAATTGTTTGTAGTTTTACTTCGAACTACTTTTTTCAATCGTAACTGCAGAGCTATTTACCCGCGCTCGTTTCGTATCGTTACGCGCACGAGCAATTTGATAACACAGTTTTAATATTCCCGTCGCGTATTATTCGATGTTTTTGTTTCACGTATCGAGGTATCTGGAATTTTTGCATTGCGCATTTACCACCGTCCATACGTGAGTATGGGTAAATTTGAAGCACAACAAAGAATAGTGGGTAGAAGCAAACTTATTTTGCAAACGTTTTTCCACGGATGCAAGGAAACGTATTTGTGCAAATATTTTGTTTTTGCTTTTCCGCCCTTCGGAAATTCGTTGAACTCTGCAGTAGTTTTTTTTCTCCCCCTTTTATCGACATTGCGCTCTGTCGCTGTCGATATCGGCTCGTAGGATTTATTCTTTCGTGATGGTACGGGCTGATATACACGTACGCGACGCGTACACATCCAATGCGCGACAGAATACGGTGTCCCGCGAGAATTCGGTTAAGTACATAAATCCGCGACGGCATTTCCGCAAACGCGGTGCATAATCGCGCTTTGTGTATGTATTTCGGAAATTAAAGGGACTTTAAAGGCCCCCGCACAATCAAAAATATAAGAAACGAAGAACAGATATTAGCGATTGGGATGAGGAAGAAGGAAGAAGAAAGATTCTTCCTTTTTCCTTCTTCCACATCCCAATCGCTAATATCTGTGTTCCTCGTTCCTTTTTTTTTATTGTGCGGAGGCCTTAATACTCGCAGTCAGCTGACTTTGCCTCGTAAAGCTTTCACTCGCAATATTCATTCAGAGAATTTATTGCCCAGTGCGCGATGACTTGATAAAAGGTCGACATTTTAGAATAATAATTCGGCGAGATTCTTGTAGAATTGACTGATGCGATTTTTCTTGAAGGAAAAGCGACGCGCAGCACCTAATGTACATACACGGAGAAAACATAGTAAAAATAATTTATAATTCCAGCAATGAATGAATGAATGAATGAATTGAGTTTATTGCCCCCTAAAGGATTACAATATACCTATAATACAAAAAATATACAATCACGCCTTCTCTTATCCATTAGCTTAAACTACTTAAACACTAAATCTATATATACGCTTGCCATCTCCGCCTCTTCCGCCTGTTTCTTGCCTAATCGCTTTCTCTCTCTCTCTCTCTCTCTCACTCTCTACCCTTTCGCAATCCTAACCTATCCTATCCCCACTCTGGACTACCGTTTCCGTTTACAATTTATTTTACATTCCTCTCTCACTCCTCCTCTCACTCATAATTCCAGCAATGGTTTACGGCTACTGCCATACATAGTAATTTTTAATATACATAGTAATTTTCTCCGTGTATCGCTACTTCTGCAATCGCTTTAAAAATCATCATGTCAAGTTCTCGCGGGGCATTATGTCGTCTACACTTAACGAACATTGGCTGCCGCCAGATCGTGGAACTCGCATCGATCAGAAAGCCCGCTGTCGTTTGCATCCGTTGCATATATTTCGTACATATGTGCCGAGCAGGAAATGCCGTTGATATCTACGAATGCACGACGCGCGATCATTGAGAAACGGGCGAAATTTATTCCGCGTCCATCCTTTTTTCGAGCTGCGCAGACCGCTGGCATCAGCCGGCGGTGCGTCCAGCCGAAGAAACTACTTTTGCGTTTATACTCTGGTTACTGTGAATGGATATTGGCGGTTTTTGTTTAGCCTCTTGTTTTTTTTTTTTTTTTTTTTCGAATGGACGTGTCAATGGATGGACGATGCACGTTTGCGCGAAATGCGATAACCCAAAACTCGGCATTCGAAAAATAGGTCATTAAAGCCGGCCGTTGTGTGATTCGTTTCACGATTTCCGCGCGACAAATTTATCACGGCGTACATTACTTCGGGAATCAACGGATTCTCTCGCACCAAGCTGTCAAGCAGCTCCACTCTTCATAACATATTAATTCGCGCGCGATAATTATGATTTCTACACAGAGGAAATAATACACTGATTAATAGGTGATCTGTTACAAATTAACAGTAATTAAGTGTGAAATGAAAATACAATTTGCCTAATTTGATGGATATATAGCATCTACAATTATCATAATACTTTAATAGCGTATTTTGGAAGTTAATGACAGATCAAGAATTTTGATGATGAAATGTCGCAGTCGCAATAGTTTCTGAACTATACGCGACTAAAGTGGATTTATATAGTATAAAAAGTTTATTGAATTATAATAATCAATTGATATTATGATAAATGATGCCGAATTTATTTTAAAATATATGAGATGAGCAGGAATAAGCACGGAAAGAACGGTTTTGGTGAAATATTAAAAAATTTGGCCAGATACAGATTTGAAAAATAATTTTGTTGGATCATCAAAATAATTATGTAGGACGCGTAAAATAGTTGCTAGAATATTAAAACTTTTTGCAGCATTATCATTATGTTGGAGTGTCCTACATAATTATTTTGATGATCCAACAAAATTATTTTTCAGATCTGTATCTGGTCAAATTTTTTAATATTTCAGCAAAACCGTTCTTTCCGTGAGAAAATCTCTTTTTGATAAGTTGAATAATTTGCGCGTAACAGTTAAAATTTCTTATTATTAAATTAAAATGTCAAAATGTCAGTAAAAATTAACTGAACGATAAAAGTCAATATTATCTAAGCTATATAAATTTTTTTACAAAAAATGGTATGTAGCGTAGGCGCAGTTATGAGCACGAGTAAATTTTATCATCGACCCACTTTGATTACTTATATTTTTCGAAATTTATTGCGACCTCGACATTTTCGTAATTGCGAATTTTCAATTTCAATTACTCTCCAGAATTAAAATATTGTGTTCCACACAGAGCTTGCATAATTAATATGTTTGAAATATTTGACGAAATCGTTTGTGGCTTTCATCAAGTTAACGTTTTTATATTATACGCTCGATGAACAATTTTATAAAATAATTTCACGATACGGGACTATCGAATGGGGTCGCAGTTTTCTCGGTTTCCTCCCAAGTACATTTTCTAGCGGTTGCAGTAGTGATTTACCATTGTTGCGACCACTCGCACATCCTCTGACACTCACGTGCACGTGACGTGTAATTTCTCAAGAGACCGCGATTCACCGCGTGTACGCAGTATCCGCTTGTTCCGCGGTGATCTTCGATTACGGGTCTGCACGTCAGGGATATATAACATCGTCTGATCAGGTCGATGCTTGTCACCGTTGATGCACCGTTAATGTAACAATCTGCACAGATACACAGAGGAATCGAAGTAAAGACCGTTCTAAAAATACCTAATTTAGAGGTAGAATTTTGACATCATACCAGAATTGATCGACGTTTATCATTTTTTTTCGTGCGAGTCTGTGTTTCTCTTTATATCATTTTTTAATGTAATACGAAATTATTTACCAAAATAATGGTGTTAATTTAATTATATAATGTCAACAGTTACTGGGAGTAACTATTAGCGTATCGCGACGGCAATAGTTCCGTCAGTAGCTTTAACGATGCATCACACCGGGTTTACAGTTTTGGCCCTTATATACTCTGGCTTTAATTTCAACCATATAAATTTACATTACGCGCCGGTATATGAAAGGAGCATAAATTCTCGCGTATAATAAATTCACTCGACGCTGTTACCAGGTTCCGTCGAGCATGTATTATCGCCGTAACTAGCGTTACAGGTTGGATGTCCGATGAATAGGTACTATCACGTGACAAGCATCGGCAAACAAAACAACACGGGAACTCATCGAATGTACAAACACCACGTCTGCGTTCGGGAATGTGGAATTACGGGAACGCCGGGAACACACCGAAATCG
This sequence comes from Aphaenogaster floridana, assembly GCA_003063835.1. Taxonomy (NCBI): domain Eukaryota; kingdom Metazoa; phylum Arthropoda; class Insecta; order Hymenoptera; family Formicidae; genus Aphaenogaster; species Aphaenogaster floridana. The sequence goes on along the minus strand of NJRP01000097.1, from coordinate 70,002 downwards.
TCTGCACGTATACGCTTTTTAGCGTCGTTCGCGTGTCATTGATTACAATTCGACGATACTGACGGGAAATTTCGTTTTATCATCAACGTCATCGTTCAATCAGTTCGTTTATGTAGATATTATTCGACTGAATTATATTGGATTGACAATTTATTTATATAAAATCGTTTTGTTCATTTAAAATCGAGTTCGAGCTTTGCTAAACTAAACTGATGCATCCATTTGCGCTCGTTTTGTTTTAATTAAGTCTTGAAATTCGTATCTCAGATCATCTTGAAAATGAACGGGTTGTATCTCGCAGATCTGTAGATATATAGTTTCAAGTCGATACTGTTATTAATATCTTCCGGAAAAGGCGGCGGTGCTCGACCCATTTTCGCTTATGATGTTAAAGCGGAACAATTTTGCTGCTTCCTTATTCGCGCGGATGTTTCGTCGCGTTTTATAAAATCGCGAGTTTGCTGAGCTCAGTTCGTTACTCTTTCGATTTACCGATATTACACTGACAGAGACGCTTCGGAACATATGTTGCTAAAGATACGATCGCGTCGACATGTGACAAGATTCTATGCGCTCGTTCGTTATCTGATCGCGTGTTTCATTATTGAATTATGCAGGCACGAAGCGGGCGATGGTACAGCTTTCATGGGTTGCTGTTGTTGCAACGTGTTGCAATTTTATTCCCTAGCTGAGCAACACGAGGCAATGTATTTGTAACTTTATGTTATCAGCTTAGTTTCAAATCAAATCGAGCAGGTTTCTTTGTCAACAATTTATATTATGTATACACAATTTACATGTTTTATATTTATTTTTTGTTCTTCGATTTTATTTTATATATACTTCACTCGTGGTATACTTCATGCGAAATGGAAATCTTTTATTGCTAGCTTATTAATTTCTTATTTCATTTTATACTTTCTTGTATTAATTCTTTCCATGTATATATTCCCATCTCGTACGAGATGCTTTCTTATTATATATAAGGAAACAATTTTTATCAGAAATCTAGAAAAATCTATTGAATTTTGTATATTCTATTGCAGGTATTACTGATAATACTTTTTATCAGAAATTCTATTTTTCAGTCGCGATCACAAAAATGAAAAGTTGTGGGGATATTGGTGTTCACGTGATATCTACTTTGTGCTGCGGACTTGCATCGCCGCGGGCGTTATCTCGTGCCAAATAAACGATAAAATATTTCATCATTTACTTTATCGTTCGCAGACACTGTCTGTTCACATCTTTATTTTTACTGGCAGGGATCTTGGAAACGAGATTTATGCATATCGCGTACATTATCGATCACGCACCGTTATTTCCCTGCGACAGCGACTTCTGCTTTATATCGTGATCAATATCGTCAGAGTAGTGCTTCTTTGTGAAATAGCTTGGCACTTATTGCGCCGCTTTTTTAGGTCGTAGAATTTTGATACGTATCGCAGATACTTAATAAATTGAGGTATAGATTGAATCAACGTGGAACTATGTTTTTATTGTGTATTTCACGTATTCATGTAGACAACTTTTATCAGATGTTATTTAAAATACATGCAATTGTTGTATGTATATCATATCTGATAAAATTATAGAAATCTTTAAGAATTGCAGAGATATACATATTAAAATATAATATTACACATTATGATATAATTAATTTTTAAAATAATTTATTTTTATTTTGTACTTATATATGTGTGTTGTATTTAGGACCAAATTTATTTTGTCCTAAATAAACACATTAAATAAACTTTTCTTTTTAATTATTTATTACTCTATTAAAAAAATTTTTTTTTAAATTAATTCATGCATTTAATGAAATTATATATTAATTTATGTAGATTTTATCATACATATTATTGCCATATGATGAGCAATAATATGTGGAAAAGCTCGCGTGTTTATTTGTCCGCGAAAATGTAAAATTATGCAGTTGTATTATATTCCACATTAAAATTTATTCATATATAGGCTTTTGAATTTTGATGGCTGATGATTAGTGTTCCAAAGTTTAAACCTCTGAGACAAGTTTGATGATATCGTAAAATTCGTTTTGTCCTCTTTCCCATATCCAATCATGTAAAACGCATCTATTAGTAATCCTCTTTTCCGTGAACTTTGTCGATATTTATAGAGTGGCATAAACCTTACTTTGGTTTACATAATGCATCTCGAATAAGAATCTTAGCAAAACTTCCTAAAAGCAATGCAAGAGACTTTGTTTGTAATTAGTATTTTTATCTATTTTTGTCATGTTTTATAGAGATAAAAGCAATTTCTAAAACTAATTTAAAATTTGTTAAATCTAAAGTTATGAAAGTTTTTGTAATGATCTCAAAATTGTGGATGAGTAATAATGTAAAATGTCACAAGATGTTATTGTCTTACACCTACAAGAATGAATTCTTTTATAAACTCTAAGAATATATATAATATATATATATATATATTCTGAGAAAAACACTTATGTAACTTTTATCTTATTCCAGAACAGAGAATTAAATTAAAAGTTTTCCGCGCTCGCACAACTATCTCAGACAAGCGCAACGACTTTTTCTGTTGTGCACGAATGAATAACATTTTTTTCTACGAATTTCAAGATACATATTTTCTCATTAGTAATTGCGAGATTATCAGTTTATGACAGAACATTATTACTGCACGTAACATCGTAGAGAGAGAAAAAGAGAGATTTTTAAAACTTAAAAAAAAATGAAATTATAATTTAATGTATAATGTACAAAAATTAATATTTTTATCGATAATATAGTAATTTTGTGAGATAGAGATTATACAGCAGCAATCCCAATAAAGCAGATTGTTTATTTATGTCACGTACATGCGCGTGTAATTACCTGCTACGTTATTACCTGCTACGTTATTACCTTCTACGTTATTACTTACAAGTGCATTAAAGATCGGAAAGTTTGTTACTGGATCTAGCGTTGCGTTTAATTGTGTGGCACGTTTTCTCAAAGCGTGACCGCAATCACTAGCTAATAAGTGGATAAAACTGGTGGAGTCAGACGGCACGAGAGAGGCGCCAGTAGTAATCCGCCGCGTCTAGTCAGTCCTCGGCGGGGAATTTCTCGTTTCTTACGGTTTAAATGATTATTAACCACACACGCTCGCGCACATATGTACAATATATATGTATATATAAATAATTTTGTGTGTATGTGTGCCAGCGTGTGTGGTTAATAATCACTTAAACCGTAAAAAAACGAGAAATTTTGTGTGGATGTATTACATAATTATATATATATATATATATATATATATATATATATATACATATATATATATATGAAACTATGTAATACATCCACAAAAATTTTACATACACATCAAAGCGATCACGTGCTTATTGATACGTGGCGGAAATATAAACGTGCGCGCGCGTACAAATCAGTCTCGGCCGCGTGATACCATGCGCGGCGTGCATACACAGCTGAAGAATAGGAGCAGTTGGTATTGATCCACAACGCCACCCCCTTGGTTTGAGGGACTCGACTACGGTAACGGGAACTAACTCACACTACCGCCACTACCATGAACATCTCGCGGTTTGCGCGACTTCCGCGAAAAGCTGGCGATAACGGCAAGGCGACCACTCGCGGTCTTCAACGACCTGCTCTCGATACCTGGCCTGGGATTCTCTAACGTCTTGGCGACGATTATCGTTGTCGTCAGCGAGCGATAGCTTATGAGGGTTGCGCTTTTCACCAGGATTGTTCTTGTCATTGACTGCTAGTTAACGATACCGAAAACTGTCGATAACAAGTTACTGAATCCTGCTACTGACTTCCTCTCCGCGCGAACAGTCGCTTCATCAGTTCTAGCGGCTATTTTTTTCGCGCTATTCGTTTGTAACTTTGTGGCATTCAATTGCTGTTGAAGACGATTCCTTGTTGAAGACTGTTGAAATAGAGTTTCTTCGTTAATTCCAAAATTATAGTATTCTTCACTACAGTTTTCTTTCCATATTATATTGTTCTTTAATTCATTAGAGAACACAGTTATGTTATTCTTTAATATAAATTTATTGTACTGAAAATAAATTCACTTTCTCTTTTTTGCTGCATATACAAGAATTTTATACACAAGAATATATACAAGAATACAAAATTTTTAAAATAATTTTCGTCGCAATTGGTTCTCAATAAAATATTTATCTTACCATAATGTTATTTTATCTATAAAAAGTTATTTGTTATTATTTTATCAAACATTGCCTCCATATTCCTATATTGTCTATGTTGGACAATCTTGCATGGTATATCTGCTTCTTTACAATGACGTATACGTCGACGCATTTGTCTATCCTCGTTGCGAAACGACAGTGACCCTTCTTTTCTATTTTTTTTCTTGCTCTGTCTTCACCGGTGCACCACCGCTGTGCGGCTGATGAGAATCGATGGCCCGAGAGCCTTGAACTTTCTTCGCTCTGACGCTCACCATTCTACGCATACGATATCCCACTTCTTCTTCTTCCATGCACTTCCCTATGCCGCGTGTATCGAATGTCGATTCCAGATGCTAGCGGATTTCGCTAGTATATCAACTCAAGGTTGCGTGGTAGCTGGTGGTCGGTCCATTTTAATAAATGCAGTGCGCGGACTAGTATTATACCACAATACACATAGTAGCGGCTAATGCGTAATCCGGATAATGCATAATGGATTAATCGAGAAGAGATTTTAATAGGCTATAAAGTCATATTTAAATCTTGTTCGAAAACACAGGATATATTTTTTTTAAATACGATGAGCATGTATTTTACGAGATATGTATTTCGAAAGTTACTATAATTTTTTATTTCTCTTTCTTTCAAACATTTGTACTGTTGTGTTATTAGCGACAGAATTTACATCGATTTCTATAAAAGAGTCTCGGAAAGAAAAATTTCATTCATTATTTCTGAATATTTTAAATAAGAGACTTTGCAGAAACTTTGCGTATGTGCAATTTTTGTGCGCTTTGTTCTTTTTTTATTTTGACGGAAGTAACAAGAGTAAAATTTTACTTTAAAAAAAATCAATGTTGAAATGTGTTCACACCATTAAAATTTGCATAACTTGTCAGGGATTATAGTACTACATTGCCATACGCTTTGACACGGATGAGATGCCTCCATTTGCAATTCCCATTTGCATACGACGGGAAAAACTACAACTTTGATGGTGGCAATACAACGGTAATCATATGCACGGAACAAATTGCTTTGTTTGAGTTATAATTTGTTTTTACTCGTAGATTTCATTACTGTAAGGGAGCACGTGTACTTGTTAGACGAGTTAACAAGAAAATAAATCTTTTTACATTTTTGAAAAGTATGATATTTCAGGAATATTTTTCCAATTACGCACGTTAAAATTTCCAAAATTAATAAAGATAGACTAGGTAAATAGGTAATTCAAACAAAACGCTATCAAACGAAAAATTGATGATCTGTTCTTGATTGACCCTTGACATGCACAGTGGGAAATTTACAAAACCAAATTTTAGAGAATCCCACTCGCGGGAATAAAAATCAACCAATGAATTATTTTGCCTTCATTTTTACGTGGCTTTGTAACGTCGAGAGTAGGCAATTTTTGTCACACCTGTCAGATCCGACGGCGAGCTAAATAATAAAGCACCGTTGAAAAGTTCGTGCGAGCCGGGTTTAACTGCAAGATATGCTCGCCATGTATCGACTAACCGTCGCGACGGTTTAGGCATGCTCGAGTATGCTTTTTCTAAATATGAAAGAGGTTTGTGAGTGTCAACAATTTTCAGATGTCGTGCGTAATTTACTCAAATGTCAAAGAGTCAGACGTGGCTTACTGTTACGAATATAAATGAATACACAGGAAAAAAATTATATTCCTCTCTAATATTTAGATAATAATCGAAAAATATTTTTATTATTAAGATATAGCTTTGCTGTGGATACATTGTGTATGGATCACGTAGATAACACTTATTTAGCATTTGTAACACACACAGCATCATTTATTATGCATTATCAAACATAGCGAGGCTACTGGTAATTAAATATTTCATTATCATAACAAATGACAGACATAGGCAACGTGGCACCCGCATTGAATACGAAAAAAGCAAGCTTAAAAACTAACCATTGCGACGCCGAGAACAGAAAAATGAATTGCATTTTATTCAATTAATTTGACTTGAAACAGAAAATATATTGAATCACGATTGCTATTTCCAATCTGATTGATATTAACTCGACCTAATTTAATCCGACAACAATTAAAATGCGGAAGTTCAATATGCAGCTGCCTACGCAGAATTTATATATTACGTATATTATACGTAATCATAGTAAATTAATTGCCATTTAATCGGCTATCGAGTTCACGAACGCAATAATGCGTAATCCGCTTCGAAACTCGATATCGTGCGCATAAAGTCCCTCAATGAATTCCACCGATAATACTCTACCGCAGTTTCTCAAACTTCGAAGGCTAAGATGTCGTCACCGCGTGAAATTGCATATATCCCTGTTGATAGTATTCGCAATATTTTATAATAATCGAATAAACGTTACTTCACAGAAATCCACGTTAATATATTCGACAACAGCGAGAACAGGAGAACGTAACGCGGTGTTCAGTTTTCTATTTAATTCAGATAATACAGCGTATACAAAAAAGACTCGGCATATAATCCGCGGTCTGAGTCATTATTCATATTCCATACTGCAGGGTCTACAAAGCCATATTGAATTTAGAAGGCTGATCTACCGTATTCCACTGTCGAGATGTCGACCTTTTACGAGGCGCAGAAGAATTCTTATTCGATGTGCCGCGATCTTGAATGGGCGTCGAGAACGCGTGGGATGATATTTCTTACCGAGATGCTTAAGAAGCTCGGGTTTGCAACTCGGATTTGCAACTCGATTGTCGAAATATCAACGTGAAAGTCGAAGCGCCAGCTCTGTGAAAGGTGCGCGTGGGAATACGTAAGCTCGATTACGCTCTCCGCAGCCGAGGCTGCAGAGGCTGCAGTCGATCCCCTGTTAATCGAGATCGAAAGTTTTCTCATTTTCCTGCATCAAGTACGCGATGGATCGTTCCTGCTCTAAATCGAGTTCAATTATCTCATTCCTGTTCCGTCGCCTCGGGAAGATGTACGTTATCTCGTAGATTTAACGGTGGATTTCTTACACGAGCTAGGCAAATCGTAGGATCAGCGGATGCCGTAGATCTGTCGATAAACTTGTTCGCAAGATTTTCCTTTTTGCAAAATTCCTTCGTCACCTATTTAACCGCAGAAGAAATTGGAAGTTTTTCTATTTTATGAATTTTTATCTCTTCATTATCGAGACCATTTATTTATAAAAAATATGATTATTATTTTAAAGTTCAAGAAATAAATCGGGCGATATAAAATAAATTTTCAAAAAAAATCCCGTGGGTATCGAAAGAGAGACATCGTTTGCTGGAAATAGTACTTCATAATATTTTAGTGATTTCTCAGAGCTAAAATGAAAGCGAAAGTAAATTATCTCGGCCGTCGTAATCTTACAAAATTATATCGCGACGCAAATTTCTTGTCAACCCTTTTAACGGCAGGCATAGTTAGGACGGTTTTCCGTTTATTATCGTTTCTCATTTCCCAGCTTGGTTCTCAGCTCGTTGGATTTTTTTTCGTCGAAATGTAATGTTCACGTGCAATCTACTGTTAACGGGGTTAGTGCCAGCGTTTAATTATTCATGTAGCTTCTCCACATCTTAACAGTAATCCCAAGCAGAATCGTTAAACGCACATTGCCTAGACTTTTATTATAATTTGCATTTAAATTGTGTTTGTATAAGTGGCTACATGTAAAACCAGAGAATAAAATTACGATTCTTCTTCGATCGTATAGAAAAAATATCGTAAAATCCGTATAAAAAAACTTTTCTTTGTTGTTTTTTGGCGATATCTGATGAAGTCTCTACATTCATCTTTGCAACAATTACGGTTGCACGAAGATGATTTCCAGGACTACGTTAGGCAAATTCCGTTAATTCGATCATTAACGTGTGTCATCCGCAGATCGAGGCAGAAGTACCCGTAGGTGTAACGTAATCAAATTTTATATATCGAGCTTTCGTGTCAAATAAAATCGATAGTCCGTTAGCTGAAAGCGACCAGCCCGACAGGCAGTTCTCTCGAAAGGTCAACTCGTCGATAATTTGCATCTGCAAACTCGTTTTACTTTTCACTACTCTGTCTCTTCCCGTTCCACACGTGCGGAATAATGTCACTTTAAACGTGGAGGCGAGCGCGCGATAGTCGAGGAATTTGATTGCGTTACGAATATTTGATGAATAATTTATGAAGCTTGCGTACTTTAGGTGCTCGCCGGACAGTACGTAACGCGGAACTCAAAACGCGAAGTGTCCGAAAATATTTGCGTCGTTGATTGGAAAATTTCTCGGCGCAGCCGGAATGTAATCGCGTCAACTCGATACGGTGCCTCCGCCGCGCATTTATTGCTTGATCTCTCGGTTGAATTACCGCGAATTTCCGCGAATTGTATTATAAAACGGTCATCGGATTTTTATTTAATTAGATTTGCTGGCAGAGAATAGTACGATAAAATCGCTCAGCTCTTTTTTTTGAACGTACCAGACTGCTGACGTAATCTTTTGACGTGAATCGTAATCGACGGAGCCTTTTTCGCCGATTGGGTCTCGCTCGTCAAATCCATCGATTCGCTGCGCGGTGCAGAGTCAAAACTGTTGCTGCCCATTACATCCCTGTTCCAATAAACGCCGCCGTTTTTTCTCCATTACCGCCTTGTGCGCCGAGTTGTCCTCGTGTCGAGGCAAATGTAACCGCGTCCCAGTTTGCCGTCGCCTGTATAACACGGTTTTACTGTAAAGGTCTCGCCGCCGTGTGTGGGTTCCTCTCCGCATGTCCATCGGCGGCGCGCTGTGACAGGTGTCTCGTAAGGGGAGCGGAGACCCGGTTGCAGCCAGCAACTGCGCCGCTGGCATTCCGAGCGCAGCCTTGAACTTGAAAGCGCGCCCGCGAGACGCTCCTCCACGAGCGCGAGCACGAGCTTTGGCCGTTCGCATTTGTTGTTTGCTTATGTCGTGCTTGACATTAATTAAACTGCGCTCGTCGGGGCTCGCAGTCTCGGATCAAACTAGTTGAGGGCGCGCGGATTTTGTCAGCGCGATTGGAATCCGCGATATGCGGGGCGAGCTAATGTATCGAAGTCGCGATATATCTTCTTGGTGAATTATCGCGAGGAATGCGTTTGCTGCCACTGTAAAAAAAGTGTGTAAAATTATATAAATATTGAGTGTAACGATTACACTATTAATAATGGAAATGTATAAATTCATGTACTCTTTTACAAAAATTAGTTTTTTTACTTTTTGTTGTGTAATAATTTTTTATATTTAATGAAAAATATTACAAGATTAAAAGTATAATTTATATATTTTATGTAAATGTACAATTTTTTTGTAATACGGCATATGATAATTTCATGCATTATAGCTGCATTTTTACGTAAGTTGGCTCACATTGGCTTACTTTTATCTTTGATTTTATGTAAGTATATATTATACAAATAAAAAAAAATTATAAATTTACAATCATATGTAACTCGTTTAGCTTATTTACGTTGCAGCATAATTTCAAATTAAGAACTCTTGGTTAGACAATTCGACATTATTTAAATTTAATATGTGAAATTGTACAAATACATATATAAAATGTATTATTACAAAAACATTTTTAGAAATCTATTTTTAACATGTAAATTTACTTGTGCAAGCTGCTTAGTTACCATATAAGATAATAATTTTATCTACGAGATATATACTAATGTATGTAAATATACACCTTTAATAGATGGTCCCAATATTACCCACTATAATAGTTGTAATTTTACATGAAATTTTTTTACAGGTAGCGCGTGCTTGATATTAAATAAACGAAATTATTAACGTAGAGAATAAATAACTTTAGTTATAGTTATACTTGTGCATGTGCGACAGACATATTACAATTAATAATTGTCATTATATTAACAAATTTAATTAATTTCGTACCCTCCGGGAATTGGACGCGAATACTATTTATAGAAATCCACGCGAATAATATTTGAGTGAAATTTATGTGTCATAATATGTATCACAAGTCACAATTTTTTTATATCTAATTTATCTCTGATTTAAATTTTTACGATACCTTTGGTTTACACTTGCACATGATATAAACTGGGTATGCAATATTAATCAAGACATAGTTTCTATTGATCTACCGGCCAACAGGATACGATAACAGAGAATATATGGGTGTATCGTTTGTATTGGCTTGTGGCGATGATGCTTTGACCGCAACTGATTATTGCAGCCTATATAGACCAAGCGAATTCAAAGCGATCTTAGTTGCATGTACAAATATCGAATCGTGTGTAGTAAAATAATAATGCGTTTTATTACCGTCCGATTTTCATCATTCTAGTTATTAAAAAAATAGCGAGAAATTAGAATTTGTTTTTCAATTTTTTCCATTTTTAAAATATTTATATATATATTTATTTTAATTTCTACCATATTTATATCAAGAGAAAAAAGAATTTTCAAAAATTGTGCAAGAATATTTCCTATGCGAGGCGAATTGTGTTATGCATTTGCGCTGTAAATTTGAACAGGTCGGACAGCCTAAATAAGGACTAACTAACAACGGGCGAACAAGCCTCGTCATCAAGAATATCCAAATTTAACTTTGACCGCAAATAGTAACGACCATTAGAGTTGCCGTACGCTGTCGGGAATTTGCTTGAGCACAGGGACCAAGCGTGTAGTTTTAATGACATTAAGGCGAGATCGTGCCTGTCCCACGAGAGATAATAGAGTAACGCACGCGTTACATTTGCGTTGTGCATTTCATCTCTTTCATTACACGGTACAGACAATCGACGAGAATAAAAGATCGAACTGCGTTAGGTAAAATTCGAGATCTCGAGACGGAATTGTATAATGTACGTTTTCTCAATATAATTTATGGTTTCTCTCATGCGTTTTAATTTGTCTGCTTTCCTCTCAAAATTCAGTCTTTGGAACGATTGTGAAGCTTCTGTCAAGTGTTGACAATTATCGTTAGAAATTAAAAGTTCAATCCACCTAAATTTCCGCTAGAGAGAGAGACAACTCCATATCCATTAAAGTACGTCAATGGGACTATCGCATCCCCCGTGGGAGTCTCTCTAGGGTCGAATGGTAATTTCTACCCTTTGTCACAAGTGTGGAACTAATTGCTTGACATCTATAATAAGTGTAGTAATAAATGGCTCTATAGCCGTATGAAATGGTAGAACAGATAAAATGGAAGATACACGGAATGTCGCATTTTCGTCTTATCTGCGAATTGAAAAGCTTAAGTCATGTCTGTGCGAAAAAAATGACAGAACTGAAGCTTGCGGGAACAAAGAGGAATCAGAAACGAGGCCGCGCAAACATAGCGAGTATCGACCGTCGCGTAGGACACCCCTTCGACCTACGCGAGGCGCCAACGGGGAAGTCGATCGGGGGTGGAGATACTCAGGGTTGTACTTAATACATTTTTTACGAACGTTGAAAATTATCCGAACGGATTACTTGGCACTATAACACTTGCCAATATTAACCCTTGTCAGTCACACTTCCCGAAAATCCCGTACCAGTCACACTGGGTGAAATACACCCCAGCGCGTTTGCACGTGTATAAAAAATTGTAGGTGACCTTAAAAAAAAAATATTCTGTTGTAGTTTAAGTCTTCCTTAAAAAGACTGTATAGGTTTGATTTGCAAAAAATTAATTTAACATATGTAAAAAAATTGCCCATTTCCATTGGTTTACTGGGTCGTTTTCGAAGTCAAAAAAACGCTGGGGTGTATTTTACCCAGTGTGACTGTTAAGGGTTAATATTCGTGTGTAGAGCATAAGCGCTAAGAGAGTATTGACTGTTATCGTGCACGTGGAGAGTATCAATATCGTTATCAATATTTGTACAGGGAGCACCAACTACTGTCATTAATTATACGAAGAATACTGATTATCAATACTGACTATCAGTACTTGTATGAAAAGTGTGTTTGCTATTATCAATATAAACGATACTGATTAGAACGTGAGTATTTGTTTGAAGAATACAATCATTGATTTTCGCACGCAATCGCAATCGGTCGATGCAAACGAGATGTACGCGACGTATGTGCATCATTGACGCACGCTGTGCGGTTCATTCGGTGTATCATACACGAAATGTCACGCGCAAGTCCTTTGCTGGTGGCGCTCGTATATATCCGATTGATGCATTATGCAAATACACTAGGATCGTACCGGACACCCTGCGGCTAGTACAGTCTCTACTATGCATCTATAGTAATACAGGACTTGATAACGGATCGTTTACCTCATCTCACTTCACGTAAGTTGTCACCCGTAATCGACCGGGCGAGATAGGTAGATAGCCGCAGTAATAGCTGTATTTAAACCGCTGAAATTGAACGTTTCGAAAACGTGAAATTTAAATGAATACGTAACTGTTCCCTACGTTGATTGTATTTTTGATTAATGAAAACCATTGTAGTTTCCACCGAGGAGAATGGTTTAGTACATGATGACATTGAAAAATGGCAAGTTCTAAGCGCGTAACAAAGTGATCTCCGCGGAATGATTTCTACAAGTGGAAGATGTTTTACGGACGAGAATGCACGAGGAGATACGAGTAGAAGAGAGTTGAATTTTCTTGTCGATGTTCACTTCCGAGTTAATGACTACTCTACCAGCGCGATTACCAGATGCGTACCGGCGATTATCAGCTGGTAACGTCTTCTTTATGAAAACACTTCTTTGCGAAAACACTTTTCTTATCACTCTGTCCGACAAAGGACAATCATCTGCGCAGCGTAAAAAAATTGCATTCATGTCTCGTATCCATTGTGTTACATCACACGGAAAGAACGGTTTTGCTGAAGTATCTAAAAATTTGGCTAGATACAGATCCGAAAATAATTTTGTTAAACCATCAAAAGTAACTACATGGAACGCTCAAACATTATGATAATGCTACAAAAAGTTTTGATATTCCAGCAACTATTTTGGGCGTCCTACATAATTATTTTGGCCCAACAAAATTATTTTCAGATTTGTATCTGGCCAAAATTTTAAATATTTCAGCAAAACTATTCTTTCCGTGCACTTTTAATAAGATAACGCCATAGAAATTTGATCGAGAATATAAATCAGCTACTTAATAACGTGTTGATGAATTCCATTTCGCGGGATATGAAGGTGTCCGCTTTCCGCATGCTCCGTAATAGATAGGTAATAAACATCCGGCGTTGACGCCTCGAGCATATGACGGATGTAACGGTGGGAGAACATCTTAAATTTTGCGGAAATGTTGGAAATCATTTATGTTCCGCGCTGCACTAAAAGCCGAGCCTTGTGCTGGGGTATTTTGCACCCGGAGACAGATACGTTTGAATTAATTGCACGAGCGCGGCCTAGTTCGGTAGTGAAAATCGTTTGTGGCTTGCGCGGCGTTGGAAACCAAGGATACCGCTTGCTTGTCGAATCATAAGTTCGTACGGAATCATTTAGTTCATACGGATGTAATTCTGGTTTCTGCAAATACTTTGCGATGTATATGTATGTTCAGAAAGTTACATCTCTATCGCATTATATGTTAGTAACGGGTAGTTCGATGGGGATTTGAAGTTATAATAACTGTATAAATATAACAACGTATATGAATCATCGACATATAGAATGGACTGCGCGTTGCGATAGACAAACGCGCACAGGCTGTAGAAAGAGAGGTACTACATAGGAAGACTATGTTTGTCCCTTTTCTTGTAGGGCCGTCGAAATAAAGTTGCAAACCTCGCGCATAATTTTTCTATGAAATAGTTCACATATTATTCTACTGTTTAGTTTTACACAAAAAACAATATAAAACCATTGTCTTCGAATATGTGATCAAGTGTCGGATTATTTCGATAATTACGGCTGTTACGGATGATAAGCCGTTCCAGAGCAAGTTATTAGGTGCCGAGTCCAACGCTACGTTACTGCGAGAATTTTGGAGGGGACAAAATCACCAATGAGATGATAACAAAAGAGACAAACATAGTCCTCCTATGTAGTACCTCTCTTTCTACAGCCTGTGCGCGTTTGTCTATTGTAACGCGCAGTCCATTCTATGGGTGCATTCATTTACGCAATTGGCTGCCGCAGATGTATCATTTTATCCTTGTTTAACATTCGGTGAACAACAAGGATAAGATGATACATCTGCGGCAGCCAATGCGTAAACGAATGCACCCTATATGTCGATGATATGAATGTATCGTATCTGTTATATGAATATTATGAATGTATTGACGTCAAATAAAATTTTCCTTGATTAAAATTGGTAAACAAATTGTTGAATTGATACACACATAAATTACATATACAGGGTGACCCATTTTAACTTAGGCAGTAAAATATCTCGAAAACTGAGCCCAGCAGACAAAAATGTTTCAGACAAAAGTTGTATGGTTTTGAGGG
>NJRP01000097.1:33203-54880 GCA_003063835.1 Aphaenogaster floridana | reverse complement strand
TTGAAAAATTGGGGTTTTCATTTAAAAAATTGAAGGTGACCTTCACGTGATCTTCAAACGACTATCCAAGGTTAAACCAATGACACCATCTTATGTCCTCCTCAAAACCATACAACTTTTGTCTGAAACATTTTTGTCTGCTGGGCTCAGTTTTCGAGATATTTTACTGCCTAAGTTAAAATGGGTCACCCTGTATAACTGCCTTTTTATATTTTAATAACATTTTCAAAAAACAAAATTTTATAGGAATAAAGAAATAAAAACTGATTCAATTTAAAAAAATTTAATTACATCTAGTATATACAATCAGTTATACAAAAAGAGCATCCAATAACTAACAGCTAATAATCTACGCTGGTTAGAGTCCGTTGTCTGCTTAAACCACGATACTATCACTGCATTCTCATACAGTAAGCAACTCGTGATTGTGTGCCGTTCTGAAAATAAAACAATTCGCGATAGCGATCAGTCGCCACGAATTTTACGGTCGCGTACGTTCGAGTGCATTCTCGATGTAAAGCCAAATAGCGGACGCACGCGTTGAAAATAACTCTGCGTGATTTACGGTCGACTCGTTCGATATTCCCTCCTGCGCTGTTACGATGTACCGTGTATAATTATTCATGTAATTATCGCGTCCACGTGCGGCACAATACATGAAAGGCACGAGCTCTCGCACAGGGCACGTACCTTCTAATCCGTGCTATTCTGGAGCTTCCGTCGAGATGATCCAAAGGGCTTTTGGATCGGAAGACGAGACGGGAAAAGAGGCGACTCGTAGCCACCTTGGCCGAGGCGCTTAGCGCGACCCCGCACTTTGACGAGGGTGCATGTTATACCGAGGGCGAGCGAGAGGGAGATTAAGGGAGGTTGGCCATGACGTCACCCAGTTGCAATCATCTGGGTCAGGACAGAGTCTGACCTACTTGGGTGCCGCCCCCGACAGACCCCACGTGCATACGTACGCAACCTTTGCATGCCGCGGGGATGTTTTTTCGCCGCGATCGTCTATCGGCGCGCCCGAAATTTCCTCTAGTCTTGTTTGCAACCGCAGAATTCCATTCGGTAATTCCATTACAGACGTATTGTAGACGTACACGTGTCGTATTGTAGACGTACTAACATGTCGAAGTTTTTAACATATGTTATACTATTTTAACAGTCTCTTTTCTATATCAATCTTTAAAAAGGAAAAGTAGGATTAATAGGATCGACACGTGTAAGAGTGCCTCTTACAATAAAATTATCATTTGAGCTATGAGAAGTAGAAGCGACCCTTTTATTTGAAAATTATCATTCGAGCTATGAGAAGTAGAAACGACCCTTTTATTTGAAAATTATCATTCAAGCTATGAGAAGTAGAAGCGACCCTTTGGAGTGCCTGCGGAAAATTCAAGTAAACGTCGTGCAAGAAATATAAATTGGTCTTCCTGTTAGGGGAAGAGAGTAGAAATGATGTTTCTGAATACGTGCCAAAATTTCAAACAGAATTTCTTGCATTCCTTCGCGATCGCGTCGCGCTGCGGGACCATCGAGAGCAAACGAGACCGTGTCGCCGATTCATCGATCTCGCGCTATAATGCGACAACGTAATCTCATCGCGGCAGCAATTCAGCCGAGTTTCATAATAGCACAAGCATCGATTTGCCCTCACACTGTACCACACTTTGATGTTATCCCGCGAGAGAGATAAATTATTTTTCCGTCTCGCGCGCCGCGTTTTTTCTTCTTCTTTTCCTGCTTTCTCTTTGATTGTGCCGTCGTCAGTCACGCGTTCCTTTGCGACGGCGCAGCCATTTATTAGAAAAATCCACGTTCGACAATTTGATCTCGACGTGACGTTTAACGCGTTTCTAGCGTCGCAGTGAGCAGTAGTAATTGCTATAATACGCGACACTTTTTATCCTTCTAATAATGAATTTATATCGACATAAATTTATGGATTCTTAATAAATTATAAAAATTTATGAATCCAGTATATATTTTAAGAAATCTAATTAGACGCTCTTTACACGATAACGTTCGAGAAACGTCGGTTGAAAAATATTTGATCTCGCCACACCCCGTACCATTAATGTATTAAAACGTGATAAACAGTGGAGCGTTTGACTCTTTTCTAGTCATATATATTAAAGTGCAGTTGGAGAGCGGAATCGATAGCTGGTGTCGGGAAAACGTTAATGCCAATCTTTTTTTCTATCTTCTGTACAGAATATAGAATAACATTAGTAACATCTTTTCCGTAGCATAAAACTCGCGAACTCAAGTGTTATCAGTATTCAAAGTGTTACCGCCGCCGAGAGAGCTGTCTCTCTTTCATCTCTTCCTCGCGATAAAGTCACTATCGCGCGCTTCACTTTCGCACTCTTTGCTTATGCTCGGAATAATCCGACCTTTACACAAAGAGAGTCCCCTGCGCGATTTCCCGACGACTCGGGAAACACCTTGAAGCTCCTCTTGCACCGCGGCGGACCGTCTTGCAAAGGTCACGGTTATTGCGACGGTCCGAGAAGCGGTGTGGAGACTGAAGGTGTTTCCAGAACTTTCTCAGTGTCGACTGCCGCGTTAAGAATTTAACGAGCTGCACCGGCTCTGCTGTGCATTACTATCGGGCTAATTAAAAGCGCGGAAGAAACTCGGAAAAAGCTCTCGCGGATTTTACTTTCATCGCAATTTTCCGCGCACCTCCGACGGTTTTATTCGACGCCACCGAGTCCTCGATCAGCCGAGGAGACCGTACCGCGTATCCAATAGTACTAATGGAAATGTGGAGTGACAATGAATAAGTCATACACGGTTGGCGGCATCTCTTACGAGGGATGACACATCTCGCCGAATGTTCGTTCCGACGTGACCGTAGAATTATTGCGATTTATTAAACGCTCTCGTGTACGTTAAATTAGTCCTATATAGGCATGAAAGTACGCATTTTCTATTTCTGTTCTATTTTACTATTTTTCTTTCAATAGGAAAATTCCGTTTCGTTTGCGCAATTGTGAGAATTTATTATGCGGATGAGGACTATGCCAGTGGCATGTAATAAAGGAGTTGAACGGTTTTCTCTTCTTTCAGTGAAAATAAAACATTCGTCTCGCTACTAGTTTGCATTAATTCAAGCATGCACCGAGACTCTCGTATTTCTCTGACTTTATTTATCGGAAATTCTCGTGAATAAAAGGTAGAAGAAAATTGATAGCATTCCTCAAATTACTTTATATATATAATATTATTTCTACATACAAATTAAATTCAAATTTTTTAATCCGAAATTTTGATCTGCGAAATGCCAGCATTTTTTTCATGCATTTAATGTTCGGAACGTAACAAGCTAATTTGTTTGTATCGCTTCCTAATTCTATGGCAACATTGAATAGTGTTAATTTTAATTTTGAAAATTATTGTAGTAGATAGAGCTTTATATGAACATGTGCAGTTCTGCGTAAAGCTACTTATCTACAGAAGATTAAGCACATTGAGAGTATTCTACTCAAATAGATACCCGGAATTGGCAAACGCAAAATAGCGGATAAAACTTCGCTTTTATCGATTCCAGAAATTCAGTTATCTGATGAGAATCACATTGTTTCAACATAAAGACATATCGATTATCTTCATTATTACATTATTACATCGAGCATCTTCATTATTACATTTTCAGACGTTATAGTGTAGTAATTATTGGCTACACATACTGAGTGCATACTATAAGTTAATTTACAATTAGATGGAGGTGTTTGGTATTGCAAACAGTCCGTAAACCGTTTATGATAACTATGACATATATGCTAGAAACAAGCAAAATTTAATTGTTAATTATTATTAATTTAGAAACAAATCCTGTAAATGAAATAAAATTTGTTTTATTCGGAAGCTTTTGTCTGTAAATATTTTGAAAGAAATAATAACAAAGAAAAATTAACAAATGTAAAATATTTTGTTACATTATAACTGTATGCATTTAAAAAATATCGCAATTTTTACAAAATTTATAACCCCGTTAAGTACCCAAAAATTCTTTTTTAATGTTTCTTTTTTTAAATATATATTTTACATACTTGATATTTCTTATACATATGCGCGCGCGCATATGTGTGTGTAAAATCTTAAGGACCGTAATGATTTATAGAAAAAGCCAATCTCTTTGTATGTAGTAGAGATTGGATTTTTATATTTTTCTGTCCAAATCCTGATTTTTTAATTCTCCGTAGTTCTTTTTAAATTTTTTTTCAACCGCATATTCCAAACCATACTTACGTTTTTGCAAATCCAGAATTAACCTTTAGCTATAGTAGTCTTCAAATAAAACTGTTTAATTTACAATGGACCAGCCGCGATTTACGTTTTCATGGGACTGTGATACGCGAGAAACATTCAACGGCTGATTATCAAACATATAAATTATCGTGTATGGCAAACGCATAAAATAAAACTTTTATAATATTTCTCGTTTGCGTTCTGAGAAAATACGTCCAAAAGTCCAAAAGCTCAAGATTCGAGTCGACATGGTCGAATTCACAGAGAAATAAAATTGGAGAGAGTTGAGAGAGTTATGTAACGAATCTAGACGAAACTTTCACTGCAAACCGTGACAAGAAGTGGTTTTCTTGTTAACTGCCCTTTGCACACCATGCTTATAGAGTTTGCGAAATACTGAGCGCATTTCGTCGCTAATGTACGCTTATTCCTTGGAGTTTGGCATCAATTGTAACTAGAGACAAATGTAATATATCAGTGATAATTTGTGCTTAATTGCAGCGTACATGGGAGTTATTGCGCAGAATATTTTCAAAATATTAAAATTTCATCACGAGATTAATTCTATTTTAAATATTTAAAATTGCTATCGTATTACTTATTGCTCTTTTTAATCAGAGAGTATTTGTTTTAACTTTTTAATTTTTTATATTCACTACTTTTACGATATTAAATCCTTAGTAATTAGCGACAATTACGCAAAATTTATTTTAAAATTAACTGAATCACAAGATTTGCTTTTTTATTTTCAAACTTTCAAATCTGTAGATATAAGTTTATAGAGAAAAATTAAGTTAAATTTGTCATTTTTATATAAATAATTTATATTTTATTAGCCATTCTCTTCATAAATTATGGTGAATTAATAAAATCGCTGCATCATTAGTTACTTGCAATATATTTGAATTTGTTACAATTAACGTACAAATATAACAAATAAAATATAGCAAATAATAAAAAACAAGTTTCGCATTCTTTGTGAGTTATATGGTCATGTAGATACGAATAAATATGCGAGATGCGCATTAGTAATTAGATGATGAATCGTGGTCGCCAAGAGACGATCACGAGACATGTTAATAATCGCACCAGAAACTAGGCGTCCTTGCGTTTCTAATTGCACAATGCAACAAGTTATAGTTTGTAATATTACAAAACTTTGTCGCCACCTGTATTGTCGATAAATGGCAGCCAAAATCATAATTGCACTTGACCTTGCGTCACCATTCGGTAGACATATCGATTCTCTCTGCCATATTACAACATTCTTCTTAATAAAACATTTTTAACTGAACAAATCGCGAAATCTATTTTCTCTTATACGAAAAGCATATTATCTAACGAATATCGACGTGCAATATAAAAACATTTGAATGTAAAGACATTTTTATAAAAATTACTTGAAACATGATAGAACTATAATTAGTGGCGGGGAAAAATTTCGTTGTCCAATTAACGTTTCAGACATCATTTACGGGCTAATGAGAAAAACCATAATACCTTCAGGTTTTCGTTCTCTTTTTTCCCCGACTAATTTGTCGTCCGCACATTGCTCGTGCGACACGAAGGGAGAATTCAAGCACTTTCTACGAAACCCTTCGTGCTTTCACCGTCTACCCGGTGATCGTGTTTTTGATCCCCTATCGTGGAACGAAACAAATTATCCTGTCGTCGCGGAGGACGAAGGACAAACATTATTTCCCGTAGGTCGTGCCACGTGGAGAATGATCAACGCTGGTAACACGGCCAACTGTAGTTACAGTCTTCCGAAACTGCGACACCGAAGCACCGTGGGATATGGTTACCCGAAAGTACTTCGATACAATATCGTTATACACAACCCTATGTGAACAATTTCAGGAAGTTTAATGAACATTGTGGGGTACGGAATCGAAAGTTGCGTTGGATCAAACGAATAATAGAGTTCTGTCCCGCGTGACTAACGAGTCGCCAATAGTATTCAACGGTGTCGCTGTTTCTATTCCGAAAACTCATATAAAGCTGTTAAGCTGCAGATATTATTCCCAGTATATCATATAAATCGCGTTTGTTTTAGAAGCACCGATATAACACTCGACCTTTGGAAATTTCTTCTTAATTATTCAAATCATATGCTCGTTTGTACTCGTATCTTATTTAGAACCGCCGGCGCTTTTATAATACAAATAGTGGTTACCCATTTTATATTCGCAGTGTACACCTAATAATATAAATGTGCTTCTCACAAATTCTGCGTTCTATAATTCTCTCGATGTTTTCGTGTTTAAATCTCCCAGTATTTTTTAGAAACGCATACCAACGTTTACTTTATACAATATCGCATCGCTGAATGTGATATGCAAGCCTCATGGCGACGGTATTTCGTCTGTTATTTGAATTTTGTACACTCTTTCTGCTATATCATTATTCTTTCAACCATGATATAAGTATGGAGAAAAAGATAAGGTGTGCGCAGCAATTCGCTCGTGTATAACAGCATAATACAAGGGAACCAACTCAGGGAACAAACAAGCGAGAAGCTGGCACGTTGTGCAACTCGGATCGTGTGTACGGAAGTTTCATCTGGTTCGTAGAGGAGGTAATCGAGTTTTGGTTGTTGCTTAATGGATCGCCGATATACCATTAATTAGCGTTGCAATTTCTCCTTCGTGGGGTCTATTCAATCGCGCGGACAATGAGTTCGCCGTGCCGGGGCGAGCTCGTGAAACGAGCTCAAGGAGACACATTTACCGCACGCAATAAATCTACCGACGCCGAGGAATGATGCAGCAAATATTTCGTGGTCGAGAGAGACATTTAATAAAGTAATAATTTATTAGCACTTATAAACTCGGTTAACTATACATCTTGGATACCACGAAAATTCCCGCTGATTAATAATTCGTGTTGCCCGTTAATTAATTCTCTCGATACCAGCTGGTTCCGAATCTCCCTTTGTTCTGATACAATTTACAATTCCGTCATAGATCATTAGAACGATTTTACCACAGAAAGATTGAAATGCGTCACTAATTAGTTCTGTGAGAGATGGGCCATATTTTCAGAAACAAAGAAAATGGATTTTCCTGCCCGAATTCCATTTCGCCGGGTTGTAATTTAGCTGGCGTTGATATTGATTGGATCACCGCGTGCAGAGTTTATTCTCGCCTACCACGATGCTCGCACATTTTCGTCACCGTTATTCGAAATTGAACGCGAACGCCGAAACGCTTAGCGAGAATTCCAAAAGTTGGCGCGATATGCATTTACTTTGTTTTCGATTAGGCGTAATTGAATACCGAAATACGTTCCACAAAGTGATACGATGTCGAGGACCACGAGTGCCTCGCCGCGAATGTGTTGTCGCTATCAACGCAATCCCTGTCGAAAAGTTTAATTAATCGTCGGAGTAATCGACGCGTCGATGCCGCGTCGCACATCGATAAATTAACTGATATTAATTAACTGATAAGTTTCGTCCGCATCGATTTGGCACGGACAATAAACAGCGCGCGTTATGTGTCAGCTTACTCGGGGCGAGCACGTACCGGGTGATCTCATAGTGTCCATAACTCCCGGATAAACTTCTTTTCAGCGTCATTTATGTATTGGCGCTATTGCCGGTATCGACCGAAGCTCGTCGAAAGCATTTCCGTGGAAATACGCGGCTTCCTGCACGGAATCTCTCGCGTCTCAAGGTTGCGAACGCGTTTTACCGCGTCACGGAACAATTTCAACGTGCGCTGCAGGGTGTTCTTTTATTTATCGTAGTTGCTTCCTTCCCGAGCTGGTCTCTTCCGGTTTATACACGCCACCGTCGTGTCTCCTTTCTTTCGTAAGCAACAAGACGTTTAAGGAAAAGAAATGCGTCACAACCTTACCCGGTATTTTAATGAATATTCTTGCGCCATCGCGATGCAGTTCGGCAAAGATGGTGCCTGGAAGTCTCCGTTATGTCGGCGAGGCTACGGACTATTGCTTTTATTAGCGACGTTAAGCTTTTATTTAATGACTCCTTTAGTCAGTCGCTTTGCTGCAAAAATCATTATTCCAGAAAGATTATTATGTTCAAGATCACTCTAAGTTGCACAATTTTTGCGGATTAAACTCCAAAGATACAAATAAGACTTTATTTGAACTATCTTGAATACGACAAATTTTCGATTAGGCGAATTTAGGAATCTTCTTGTTAACATGTCAGCGATATCGTGATTAGAACGTCGCGGCTTAGAACGATCGCAAAGTACGAATCGTGCTGTTCAGTTATTTATGAAGATTCAACCTCTTTTATTCAACCTTTTGCATAATTTCCTCGGTTCATCTCCGTCATTTGCGTTCAATCTTTCAGTCTTTGTCGCCTTCGCCGAGAAAACCATAGAATTAGTTAAATTCCAGTATTTACTTTCGACGTGATTTGCTGCTCGCTAATAAAAATATAGTTATTTTGTATTTAATATACTCTCTCTTTTAATTTCTTTTATAATTTTATTTATTTTTTATGTCATTAGAGTTTATTTTTAATTATCATTTTTATCAGTAAGAGAAAGATGGTATATTTTTTATACATGTAATTGGGAGGGGGGAGAATCTTATAGATGCTTTAGCATTATTATTATTAAATTTAATACTCGTAGAGGACCACAATCCGTATGGTTGATACGTAGTAATAAATAGAATACCATCTATGGCCAGTTAAGTCGTCTTACAATTTATTACATGTTAATTATTTACTGGCTATTTAGGAAAATTAAAGTTTCTGATTTTTTATACATTTTTAATGTATTTCTCAAACTGATAGGCCTAAATAGGCTTTCGTCAAATTTCTAAAAAAACTTGGAAAAATCGCAAGTAAATCACGTCCGATTTTATATCAGGACACGATAATATACAAGATATAAGTTCACGTGAAGGTTCTGCGTATCAAAGATCGCGAAAAAAACTCTATCGGAGCTTCTTAATATTTTCTTTGAAGTTGCTCGGATTACACCGGCATGACGCGTCTTGAAGAGTTTTGTGAGTGGAAGAGAAGTTGGTAAAATATGTCAAGTGGGAATATATTTTTCAATGCGCCCTATTAAAGTTTACTGGAAGGTACGCTTGAGTTTCGCATCTGTACAAATGTAGCGCAGCACATTTATACAGATAAAAAGGAAATATTTCAATAGACGACTCGCATTGCAACATTAATATGTAACTTTAACACCGAAAGTTACAAAATTTATTCTCCTTTATGATGTCGTGCGAGTGTGCGTATATGTATGTGTACTGCTATATTTTTCACAAATATTTTTCAAACCTGTGTGTCGCTGTTAGGTTGAAAAGATAATATTTTAATCTAGCTACTGTTTACGAGCGCGGCGAACGCTGTCTGACCTATTTTATACTTATACTACTTGTCAGACCATAGTCATTTAGCGTTTACTTCTGGGGGAAACAATTCTTTTGCCGCCACTGCTGACACACATTCGTCTTAACTTCTAGATAATCCTCTCGTAGTATACTCGCAATATATACGGCTGTGCGTAAAAACATAGAGACTTGAGCTCCTGTCGCTTTATTAAATCCCATTGTCCGAGTTGCGTGTATCGTAAAGGTACCATAACCATATATCTCGCGTATAAATGATCTCACGCTGTGACGTTCTCGAAATGAGATATCTCGCAATCATTTCTCAGATAAATTGATGTTGCGAAAGAACGTCGCGTCTTATCGAAAGGTATACACGATGGACAAATGGATTTAGATACACAAGTGGAGACGTGCCCGTGAGACTTTAAACTGCTCCATAATTTTCTACATCATATTTTTTTATTTCGATAGGTTTTGTAACAGCAATATTGTTATCTCGTCTTGTAGATCTGTTGATTTATGCGTCTGCTGCTGCTAACACACAATCCTTCTTCCCTTGCATTCAATATTTCTTCTTTTTATTACAATCATCATCATCATCATTATCATCATTATCATTATTTTCCATTATCCACTTTCTACCCACTTTTACTTAATGACTGCACTTAGGGCCACGGCACACAAAAACATGAGCAGTAAAAGTAACATAAGAGTGAGCCGAAGGTTTCAAAATGATAATCTTACATTTTCAATAATTCTCTATAATTAATCAATTCTTTAAAGTCTTATTGCTTACGCTTTTGCTACGTGCTATGGCCCCTACTCATTCGCGTTATACTCGTAAATTATATAACGCTTATGATCAACAATATTGTTGCATCATGACTATCTATTTCTGCCTTCGGGCCGAATTAATGCACTAAACTCGGCTAAATTAATGATCGCCAACTCTTCCGCGATGTGAAATTTTCCGGTGGGCGTTCGCGATTGTATACTAGTCTCGGTTCCCAGTAATGAACGAACTACGAAGTTTCGCACGCGTGAGTCTACGCCCCGAGGGCAACTTCTACCTCTTTGCACTCGCAGCGAGTGAGCATCCGAGCAGTGTTACGTCGTTAAACAGCCGCCGTATCATGTTGTAGCGCATGTTTGTCGAGTTTTAACTTGCGCGCGAGTTATCTTGACGATAGATAAACATTCGCCGCGGTGAGCTTCGCCGGTGGCAAAAAGATCCACACGGCAGAGTCTCCTGAATCGATTAATCTCGAGCTTTTACGTGAATAACGAGCGGACACAATCTCTCTCTCTCTCTCTCTGATGAAATCAATGCCATGAATTTCGTTCCAAAGAGCAAACTTTGGAGCAACATTTAGTTAGCGCCGTCTGTTCCTTGGTGTACCAGTGCTACTTGATCGTAACTCGTCGGTGAATCTTAACTAAACTAACTACGAAAGGAGCAGTATTATACAAAAGATGAGAAATACGTCATGTATTAGACGTCGCGTGATTCAATTCCGTTTCGCGTCGAAGCAATCGCCTTAAATATATTTTTGAGGAAATTGTTTTTATACAATATTGCCATATATTCTATTTTATTCGCAACTATTCTATTCTTGATAATTTGATCTGCCTGTCTATTGAATGCAATTTAAGTCTCTTTTTAGACATTCACATTTTTATTCAAATTTCTTCCGGAGCATTTTCGAGTGATATCCTTTATATGGCATATGAAAAAACTATAAGCTTTCAATCTTCGGACAATTTATTACCAAAGGCTACGCTTCGGGCAATTCATTCTGTCGATGTAATATCACGAGATCAATGGATGGCTTATTGCCCGTTTCTGAATAGATGCACTGAATTTTCTGTACATTCAATTAACAGTAAAAAATGAATAAGACTACGATAGGAACACCCACGTGTCGTAAATACGCACGGCTTTTATTGTCACAATCGATGCTCGTTGAGTGGCTTTCTGTGTTTCTCGCGGAGCACAATCGAATTAAAATCGTCCCACAGCGGCAATTTATCGTGTAATCTAATCGAAACGAGACACGTCACGATCACTCTAATTGTATCATCAACCGAGAGCGCCGGCGTTTATTCTCGTCCAATTATTCAGAATCGGATTGTTTGTTCGAGTAGAGGAGATCATTATTGCCAGCACGGTATGAAAATTATCCGGAGATGAGAGATTGTAAATTATACGGGTCACAGTCGGCAAAGAGAAAGGAAGAAAAAGAGAGAGAATGCGTGCAGGCTGGAAAAGAGAAATAGTATTCGAGCGAGGGGTTGTCAACCGGCACACTCTCCGGCAGGAAATCGCAAATGGGATCTTTCTGGCAGAATATTATATTGGGGACGAGATACTGTCGTTCCTTTAGTATTCGGTGCGCGATCGATAAGTCTCTTCTTCTCACGCGTCTTAGTTCGAACCTGGGTTTCTAATCAAGACCGAATTTTGAAGTCGGGCTACCTTCAGATCAACTCCTGCTATTTTATTTTTTTTTGTTTAACTTTTCATTTAACTTTTACCGAAATATCCCGGGATTTTTGCACGCCCGCTTAAAGCCACCGTATCCAAATATAATGCGTAACGTAAACTTTGCGAGTCAACTTTTGGAGCTTACATATTCCTTGCGATGGATTTTCCCGGCGTTATGGCACGGCCTTAACTGTACCCTTGTTTTGTGAGTAAACCGCAAATTATTGTTTAAAAATAGGAATATAATAATACATAACGCAAAAACAATAATGAATTAAAAGAACAATCACATATGTGATAAATTTTAAGTCGACCCGACTGGCAAGAGATGGTATTCTATTAATTACTACGTATTAACCATACGGATTGTAGTCCTCTACGTGTAACAAATTTAATTTTAATAAATGCTAAAGCATCTATTATATTCTCCCCCCCCCCCAACGCACTCCCATCACGAAAACTGTTAGAAAATTTATTGCGAAATCCTGGCTGAGGTAATATTTTTCGCAATAAATTTTCTAACAGTTTTCGTGATGAGAGTGCGTTGGGGGGGAGGGGGGAGAATATAATAGATGCTTTAGCATTTATTAAAATTAAATTTGTTACACGTAGAGGACTACAATCCGTATGGTTGATACGTAGTAATTAATAGAATACCATCTCTCGCCAGTCGGGTCTACTTAATCACATATGTGTTTATTACTACTGACGATTTAGAAAATTAATATTAAAGTTTAAAAGAACAATGTATGACAATTATTTTTAAATTCCAGTAATAATCACATAATAGCTGCTTCTCACTTTATTTTAGTAATGTCTAAATTATATATTTTTCGTGAACAACGGAGGATTAAAGAAATCTTTAACAATTAAGAATCCGCTAATAATCCTCTTTAAACTATCAGCAACGCGTAAAATTTTTAAATTGATTTATTGCATTTTTACGTTAAAGTGATCGGCTACATTTATCGTAAGCTGAATTGAATTTCCGTCTCACCTCGAATATTCTAATATCGATAAAATTAGTCGGCAGTAAAATTAATTAAATATGCGACATGGGTCAAAATAGCTTGACTTTATTTTCTCAAGTGAAAAGACAACGTTATCCTCGCCATTCATTCTACTGTTTGCATTCAACATTTTTATAGTTGAATAACGTGCTTTATATAACAACGTTATTTGATGAAGTTTTCATTTTGATAGAAGTAAGTAGCAAAAATAGAAGCGTCGAGGAAAGTTGCGTAGTTTTCTTACTGCTAAAACCAATGATATTAGTGAGCGAGTTATATTCATGGAGCTTTAGTCGAGAGCTCGAAACTGTTGACATTACAAAGTCAAATCTCTTGGCGATGGATGGCCGTCGATAAACGTTTCCTTAAACCAACAAAGATCGCATTCATGGGTTGATAGATCCGCTTCCTGACTAATTTCTCATCGGCGGATTTCGCGGCTTTAACTCTCTTCATATTCAAGAAATATTTTCAGGAAGCGCTACTTCTTCTCGGGCAAAAATGCTCCCTTGAGGGAAAAATCAATATCAGCATCGTAAAGAGATTTCGCGAGACTGTAAATCGACAAATTGCCATACTTTTCCGTAGTTCGTGCAGCTTCTAAACGCTCGTTTAAGAATATCGGTTAAGAGCCGGCGGAGAAAATTGAAATTTCCTAATGAACTATGTGACTTTATTTCCGAAAAAAGCTTTCAGAAAATCGTCTCGATCTTCCTATGCTTTGTTTTACGACAAGTATTTTTTTCATTAATGATGTACTACAGTGATTATTTACACTGAGGCATTCTAATTTTTTCTAAAATAATTTTAAGTCATTTATATAAAAGCAACAATATAATGAATTAAAAATTGAAAGCCGCTCGTCTTTTCCAAACAATAGAATGATAACATAGGAAGGTCAAGTATGACGAGCAATAATTAGATTCCGATAAAATTATTTATTTAATCTTTAAATTAATTAAGAGACGTTTCAACTTTACTTAGTCTTCAGTCTATAAATTACTTTACAACATTATTATAAGTTTCGAATCACTAACAATATAATGTATATAATGGATATTTAATGGATATTTCGTGAAGTAACTTTTAGTAAAAATAATTTTATACGAGTATAAACTAATAAAATTTTTTTCATCTAATATATTTCCAGAGGACGAAAGAGGTGAAAATACTTTTTATGCGAAATGTGATCGTTACTTCCACTTACACTATATTGAAATTCAGGACGTATTAGAATGATAATTCTGAATTAATGTCCATTACAGTCGGGATTCTTGATGTACGACGCAAATGATATCCTTGGACTTCGTGCTATTTCATATACGCTGCTTTATGCTATTTTATGTACGCTGGGTCGAAATTACAATTAACGATAATCACCTCCATCCTGGTCTTTCCATGCTTGGCTCACGATAATCTCCATCATGACGCGCAGTTTACGATGTTAGAGTTGCCATCAAGCTAGTGCCTCGAGCTATTGTGTCTCTATCCCTCTAAGTGCTTTCGACAACTTGCATCATGCCGATAATTCTTTGCCTCGAGCACCGAGCAGCGAATTCGCAGGATTAAAGTAGAAAATAAACAAAGGAGTTGATATCAATGTTTTATCTCGCACGATTATTTCTGCTACAAAAAATATTGCTATCAATATATTATTATTCACAGAATATTAAAATATATATTTTATTCTTGTGCGCTTATTATGCGCGTAATTCTTATAAGATTGTCACGTTAACGAAGTACAATTCCCACGTTTGTGCCTAGAATTAACTTTGAATATCCCTTCAATCTTCTTTGTCGATCTTATCAGCCTCGTCGTGCTGAGTCATGTTGCAGCATATTTTTCTCGGATACCAGCACGTCGTTAATACATAAACAACAAAGGAAAGTCGTTTATTTCCCATGAACACTCTCAGGTCCCTCCTACTTTGGCCTTCTTTCTTTTAGGAATATTAAAATTTCATACGATAGCATTTCCCCGACGCTGGACCTCATCTCTATCCGAGAAAAAAACAGAAGAAAAACCCACGTACGAACTAACGTACTGCTTTGATGAAAGTATCCTGCCCTTTTTTTTGTCAGGTCAAGTCGGTCTTTTTACAAGCAGCTTTTCCGCCTCGTAATCGTGTACACGTTTGTCAAACATCGACGTTTCGATCGATACTCGGAGACATATATACGAGTACGCCGAGACGAGATGTCCGAGGGCGTCGACGATCCTAGGGAAGACTTTTTGATGGCTCGTTGCGCGAGTGCACCATTCCGTTAATATTGCGACGACGTAATCAGCAATGAGTACGCAATCGACTTCTTATGGCCGACGGGGAAAGAATTGCGGCGAAAGCTCTTGGTGACTGAAATATGCCCTCTTCTATCCCGTTCCCTTGATAAATGGTGCTCGACAGCGTGCGTAATCAATTTTTCGAATGACGTAATTCTTCCCGATGCAAATCATCTCGTTTGCCTCAATACAATAAATTTATAAATACTTATGCGCTACATGTAATAAATAAAATTACGAATACTTATGATAACAGGTCGATTGTCATGCATATCAATAGACAATTGATTAAAATTTTACAGTGTGAGTAAATCGTATTTGGATAGCTCGGAAAGACTTCTGTAATATATGCTATTAAATTTTATATTTTAAAATATTAAATATCGAAATTCTATTGTGTGATTCTTTTATAGCTTATAATATTTATAAATTCATGTTTTATCATGAAATTTAATAAATTTAAATTTAATATGTTATAATTATAATAAATATTAAAATTACATATATATATATAGTAAATAAATTCATTGGAGAACATCTCTCTTTTACGTTTATTCGATATATGGCCGACATCGAATGCCATTAAATACGGACGACAGAAATTGATTTCTGTATCAACCGTATCTCGCAGGTTTTACTTTGCTCTTTGACTCCACAGATTAGAATCATTTGACGTTCGATGCTCTTTTTGTCTATCTCTTTGGCATTTTGCTTCCTTGGCATTCTCGGCGGCTTCATCTCCTCACATAGAGTAGCTCTTTCCTGGCGTAGGAATTTGTCAATGCTTGCGATCTACTATGCGAACCACGTTTTCTCTGTAACGCGTGACTGCAATGCAAATTTTTTTGCTCTACACTTTTTTGCATACGCCGATCGCGCAGCAGTACCATGATTAAAATTATTTTAAGGCTGCCCCTTTGCTCAGCAGATTCAGTAATGGATTTTCTATAACGGCTTCTCGCAGGTCATCTCGAAGAGAAATTTCGAGCGTCACAGACGAAGACTTTTCATAGTGACGTTGGAGATAATCAGTTATTTCTGCTATCGTCGCAGATCGATCAGAAAGCGAATGGAAATTTCTCCTGCGTTTGATTGAAAACTTGAAATTAAAATAGGATTGGGACCTGATATTATATATAATTTTAAAAAACGTTAATTTCTTTATGGAAATAAAACTCTCGCGATATTGTGTGTAGGCGTCTTTTTCTCGAGAAAGCAATAATAACCATAATATTCTAAAAATACAGTCGAGTAATTAATAGAAAGAAACTACAAGATTGCAACTTCTTCACAATCGGAAGCGTACGGAGGGAGGACGAGTTATTAAAAACTACGGAGTTATATCATATAATTATACAGCGGTGAAAGAAACATTTCTATAATAAGATTGCAAATTTTCTGACAAAACGGTATCGTATTAGTTATTTTAACACATTGTTGACCGGTCACAAGTAAACTCGTGTTTTCAAGCCCCAACGTTGTTGACCAATAACAAGTTAACTTGTGTTTGCACTTTTTATCACAATTTTAGTATTGCAAAAATTTTTTTAGATTGTTTCATTTTCATATTTAATCACGAAAGTGTTTTTAAGCCCTAACGTTGTTGACCGATAACGAGTTAACTCGTGTTTGCACTTTTTATCACAATTTTAGTATTGCAAAAGTTTATTTAGATTGTTTCATTTTCATATTCAATCACGGAAAAATAGCCGGTGACATGGGATAGCTTTTGCATAAAATTTCTGATCACAATGTGTTAAGAGTTGATTGTTTTTGGAAAGTTGCATAATCTCGAGGGAGAAAGTTTCGATCTTAAAACGATATGATTTAATATTTACTCTGATTCAAACACACACACATACACACGCGTGCGCATTGTTGCTTTTGACACCGTTCCAAACAGATTGAATCGGGGCATATTGTGTTGTAAATTTTTTCTCAAGATTCTTTTGAGATCGATTTAAGGGATTCATGGGATTTGCCAAGGACGAATAGCTCTTAGGTTCAACACAATAGCTGATACGCTTTCAGTGATCTTCCATGTACGTCAACGCGGTGCCATAAATCAAATTTGCGATGATACATTAAGGTGCGAAAATACAATATCTACTACGCGGTAAAATAGATCCCAGAAAAGAATCGGCCATGAAGCGATTAATCGTCAGGCTCGTTTGTAATCGCTAAGAAATCGATTCGACGTGCTATATCTTTTTACCCTTCGCCACTCGGCTCTTTAATGTTCCACTTATCGCGAATAAATTCAATCTACCGTGAGAAATGATATATTGATTCACTTTGATTGAGAGATGTTACCTTCGTACAAATATATTTGCGGAAAAATTACAGTGTTAATATTTAACACTTTAGAATATCGTAAATAACGTCGTATGTGACGAATTAGCGCATTAAGCTTTGTAAAACAGAGACGAAGGATTTGAGTCACACAGATTTTAATACATCGAACACAGTTCTTTCGCATCGATTCATTAAACTGCTTTGTCGTGCGCATGAGCGTTCATATCCTGCATCGTAATGTCACAAAAAAAATCACTTTTTTTCAATATTATATATCAAATTTTTCGATATTAATTATTCTCTAATTAAAGATCAGTTTCGATCTTGGAATCAGCTAAAAATTTTACAGTTTTTATTATCTTTTAGCTTTTGAAAGTCTCATGACTCTTTATTGTTTTGTTTCAATATCTTCTTTTTACCATTAACTGTTCTGGAACGTTTCATATCTTGTCAGTCTTTCGATATTACCAAGATTACAACATCAATGCCACACTCCGAAGATATATAGGCGAGTGTCTATTATTCCGAACATATGACATTTCCTTCCTTCCTTTCTCCGTTCTCATAACGATGTTTCTTGTTCCCAAGATTGTGCTGATATTTTGTTACTGTCATACGCCGATTGCACGAGTCGATCTATCAGCGACGAAGTCAATATCCCGCTCGCAACGAACGGGAACACGCATCGCAGTCATTTCGTCGAGAATCGCTCGGCTGCTGGGTCACTTCGTGTACAATGTAGTAGCGACGTTATAAATTTATTTTGCGACTGCCAGTGGTACGCGGTCGGAATCGCGTATCGACTAAACAGCGTGGCTGTCACGAAGAAAAATAATATTCTAAAAAATTAATTTGCGACACTTTAGCAAACCGGTAATTCGCGTGACTTCGTTGTAAAAACCTGGGCGCAGGTGAGCATAAATTATAAATGAAACAGTAGCGGTCTCGACACTGAATCGAAAATAAGCAGTCTGTCGACTCGATATAACATTCCGATTTTAATCTGCTCGCTATGTTCCCGTATTCGTGCTACCTCGAATATTTCACTTTTTAGACAGTCAGGAATTACGTTAAATTGACGGACTTAATTTTCTCGAGCGCACAAACATGTCGGAAATGAAAAATCAATAAACCGATTCGCGCTAACGCGGATTACGATGTAAACGAGAATTTCAATCGTTAAAAAACTGACTGTTCTGGGTAATTTAGCACCCGGTAATTCCGTTTAAAAATAAATTGAGTCTACACCAGCCAAGTACAATTGTTTACCCGGAAAACAATTTTTTAAATCCGCTTCGGGGAACGAAAGCTTGACTTTTATATGAAGAATGGAAAATTTTTATATATCTGCAACTCTAGTACAATTTCTGTGAGATACGTGTTTATGAGATGTTTTTTCTGAAATCGAATAATGATATTTCCTTCGATCCGCACGAGTGCGTGGGAGAAGATTTATAGATACTTGCAACCGTATAAACACAACCGACCCTCGTTAATCACACCTCTTGACTGCAAACGGAAATAATCGGAATCGGATACACGGAGAAAATGTTATATTAAAAATTACTATGTATGGCAATAGCCATGGACTATTGCTGAAATTCTAAAAACTTTTACTATGTTTTTCATTGTTTTACATAGTAAAAATTTTTATAATTCCAGCAATAGTTTACGGCTACTGCCATACATAGTAATTTTTAATATAAAATTTTCTCCGTGTAGTTTAAGAAAAAGCTCGCTCGTAAAAGCGAGTTTAATTGGATCTTCGAAATACTTGAATCATCGTTGATCTACAGGATACTCGTTTTCCATCATTTATTATCAATCCGTTTGCAACATTTATCAATAAATTTTTATATTTCGCAACGGACAGAAATGTCCCCTTGTTAACGTACGTGCCTTTAATGACCATTAAAATATATTTTATAGCATATAAAAGGATAACGTCTATCCACGGCAGAAAGTCTCCGTCTCCGAGAAGAAAGTTTTGTTACGTTTAATGATCGAGGAACACGGCCAAAGAACGAAATTGTGCCATCGATTCTCGTCCGGAACTTCCGTATGGCACGGAATATCGTGGCTACGTGCTAAGCGCCTCGCTCCGAAGAATTGAACAATTTTATTGATCTTCGCTCGATTGTAGCGGGAAGAAATTGGCAAGATTTGTGCTGCATTAAGCAATCCGTTCTTTGCATTTCCGCTGACTGCACTCTCCTGCAACCCTTTATTTGATCGACTTGTGTTTCGATTTTTGCTCCAAGTTCAGGAAGAAAAGAGTGTCGTCCATAAACAGCTTTTTAGTATAATTATTCTTGTGACAAAGAAGATAAAAGAGAGTCGGAATTTTGCGCTTTTTTCTAAGTTCTGAATAAAAACATGTAAAAGAATCAAGTTTTTATTACATGCATTATATCTTTTATATAATTATTTTATAATTATTTGAGCATAATACAAAATTTTAAATTTTACTCTATGGTACTATAAAAAATGCACTGTTAAAAAAGATATGAAATTTACAACACATTTACGATACTACGGTGAATGAAATTTACAAACTGAGTATCTGAAATAAAAATTCTTACACTTGTATAGCTAAATTCATATACGAATATGAATTTTAATCACTAATATGAAATTTAATACACACAACATTGAATATTAAAAACCCGTTTAAGATTTTTTTGAATACGCAAGGTAATAATACATATTGTCGGTTGAAAATGAGAACATTTGTATATGAGCAAACAGATGAGCATAGTAATACTACTGCTCGATACTTTTATTTTCGAAATACCACTCCTTTAATTTTCAAATTCGTATTATTTGAAATTTCATATACGGTATCTGCATAAAAACTTCCTACATTTTATATTATTTTTAATACAGATTTTTTTAACAGTATGCTATAAATTAGAATTTTACATGAAGTAAATCTATTTCAGAAATTCATTTTTTTTAAGAGAGAAAATAGTTTACAGTCACTGCGCAAGCCATGTGGATTCATACATCCCTGCAATTAATACATGTTAAATGCCGACGTATTCCCGGCGCTAATACCCTACAAACGAGAACGAATTGACGGCGGCAAATCGCAGAGTGTCATCCGGCCGGTAATAAGCTCCCGTGAAACGAAATGGAATGAAACCTATCGCAAATCCGGCGTTATTTCCATCGTCGGTTAGCATAAGCTCTCGCGTTAATAACCGAGAATCGGTTTCGAAACGCGCGCTTTATTCGCGCTCGCGCCTTTGTCTAAGGCAATCCCCTTCCGCAATATGTAACTGCTACTGACGTGGAAATTAATTCTCTATTTTAGAAGCTGATTGCTGAACTCAACAAGGAACAGGAGGCTTTCATCGCCAGCAAGCAGACAGGCGAGAAGGGCGAGGCTGTTGCACCATGGGTCGGCGCGCCGAATGAGGATGCGCTGCGTGAGGAATGCCTGTCCCTATCGACCGTAATACTCTTTTTCTTTATCTTCTTTTTCTATATACGTAGAGATCTTCCTAGAAAGAGATTTTTAACAAATTTTCCACGCGGAGAGAATTTTTCATTATATTTTACCGCAAAATTCCCTACAAATTTTATCACGTTTGATGATAAGCTTGGGACAACTTGGCAACCTATTAAATATTACCAGTAATGATAGGAATTTTTGAAATATACAGAAGACATTTTATAAACTATATAATAAAAAAAAATGTGCTTTATTAATTCGACTATCTGGCAAAGATGTGAACAAAGGTTTCACGACGTTTCGACCCTTGGTTTGGGTCCTTATCAAGTGAAGTCTACAATAAATAAATACATAGCACTGATAATTAAAATAGAAAAAGGAATAAATAATTACAATGTAACATAATAAAAATAAATAATTACAATGTAACATAATAAAAGCGAGAGCAATACCTAAATCATCCACAGAGAGAGTCGTCAATAAATCTAACAAGACATGTATTCGGTCATGAAATTATTCCGATAAGATCATAGATTGAAAGCTAAAATATTTTTAAACGGAAACATA
>NJRP01000097.1:0-21669 GCA_003063835.1 Aphaenogaster floridana | reverse complement strand
CAACTATAATGATTAATAATAATTAACTATAATAATTATAGTTAAATTATTTGTAACTTTTTTTGTTATTATTACTAACATTATAGCAGTAATAACTATAAAAATGGTGCACCTAACCATAATTATTTACAATTTAATTACAGTCATGAATATCATGAATTTTTCTCTCAGTGCGAGAGATGCGACAATAGCGCCCGCCGGGAGAAAGAGACAATGCGAACGTACCTCTGAGAGACCGGTAAAACCCCGTTCGCGGCGATGCAAGTCCCGTGAGATTATCGAAGTAGTGTTAAGAATTCCGTTCTTCTGTTAAAAGTTTAGAGTATCGTAGGAAACGTCGACATTTAGCAGTATTACAGGTGATCAGCTAGATCACTCGGAGATAATTTGACGTTTAATTTGATGGTGATACTTGCGTTTGGATTTTGTACCAAACCACGTTTTTATAATATTTTATCGCGTAATGAAATAAGCAAACTTGATTCTTATTTTCTTTTAGTCGAAGAGATCATGTACATTCCGTTACTGTATTGTTTAATTTACGATCCTTCATCATATGCTGCATCGATTTTTTTATCTT
Source organism: Aphaenogaster floridana (assembly GCA_003063835.1). Lineage (NCBI taxonomy): Eukaryota > Metazoa > Arthropoda > Insecta > Hymenoptera > Formicidae > Aphaenogaster > Aphaenogaster floridana. The sequence goes on along the minus strand of NJRP01000097.1, from coordinate 21,089 downwards.
TACACTTATGTTAAAATTAACTGGGAAATAAGAACGAAGGACTCGTATAAGCGCGGCATAGATTATCCAAGTAAATAACAGGCGATACTGGCCTGGCTTTTTTTGCACCTTACGGCATTTATATTTTATCCTATTTTTTTAAAACTTTGTTACGTGCAGTTTTATGCAGTCTCGTAAAAACGTGCGCGAAAATATCGGATTATCCGCTTTCGTTTCGTGCAATCCGATAAAAAGTTGGTGTGACAACTGAATTATGGTTTTCGGTTCTCGGTGCGCATTTTTTCCCAGCACGATTTTTCGGGGGTATCGTGATTATCGTTATCACAGTTCGACACCGGACGCATCTAAGGACAAATAGACAGAGAGCGGTTTCGTGCAAGCATTTCGCGAAGCATTTTCAGTTTTCGTCTCTCGCGTCATTTCGAGGAAGAAAACCTTCGTCTCGGTAAGATAGCCGTTGTCTTTTCATTTTCTTTCATTTACTTTCCTCGGAGACGGCTGCGTCCAGGTGCGTTTAAGCTGCGTCTTAGAATAACCCGCGAGCTCGTTTTAGTTGTTGGAGCGTAACACGGGGATAAGACGGGCGATGCGACTGGGAACCCACCGCGAGAGGATATTATTTAAGAATTAGCATTCCTAGAGGCCGCGATATTTTATTGACGCCTACTCTCTAAATTTCTTGGAGTGAAATCTCACTCCAAAGAGTGAATATACTGCCACTTTGAAATTTGAGTGGCAGTATTTTCACTCGCTTGGAGTGAATTTTCACTCAATTTACTCAAAAAAATTTAGAGAGTACTACTCACTAGTTCATTCCCGCACGATTTTTAAACGGTAATATTACATAATTTCGCGCTTGAGCGACGGATCATTTTAACGTTGGCGGTGCCCAAAAGCCGTATTCAAACTAATAAACGGCTGTAATAAAATATAAAAAAGAATCGCTGTTTAAAATTTTATATTAAATTTTATTCGGGAGAGCTACAGGGGTCCTAAATGAAAATCCATCCTTTTGACATTTTTCATTTTGGTTGTTTTCACAGCGACCTCCTTGGACTAATATTACTTGCTCTTACACTCGACACGTTATTTCGCCACGTGCGTATATGAAATATTGATTTTACCGTTTTACAGCTTCATATTTATCTGTAGCAAGACGACTTTGGGCACCGTTGGCTTAGAGCGCAGCGAGGACTATTCTCGCGACAACGCACTTACGGATAATCGCATTCCCAAAGCGTTTAAGTCGCGATATCCCGATTAATTGCTTTTGTAATTGTGAGTCAGTCACTTTTGTAACGAGTACGTGTTAAGCGGAACGTGATTAACTCTAGCTACTCCTCCCGGCAATTCGCTGCAATTTCCAGAGAGTTATATAGTGACCGTGTGATCGACGTCGTCGTCATCGTCGTCGTCGTCGTCGTCGTCGTCCGCGAAAACGTAAGCACAGAAAGGATAGGAAAAAGCGCACGATCGCGATCGCAATCGCGTCGTTCTCGATAATCGTGTAATATCTCTCCCCTCTCTCTCTCTTTCTCTTTCTTTCTCAGGCCACTAACATATCCTGTCTTTAATGCGCTTAACGAACCGAATTCAGAGCGAAAGCTTTCGAAACACGAAATCTTTCCCTCTCGCTTCCGTTGCTGTCGTGTTCTCTTTCTCATCCCTTTGATTTTCTCCAGTCCTGTAATTTGAGTTTTGCCCCTCCAGTCCTAATACTTTCACACTTTACACACATCTCTATACACACACACAGGTACACACTTTATACACGTAAAATGATTTCCGCGCACGAGAAACTCAGATATTCAGCGCGGAAACACAAACAGACGAAACAGACAGACAAACAAGACCAGAGTGTGGCCGTCTCTGCAAAATAGCTACAACGCTGCTTGTGCCTCTCCGCAGAAGAAGATTGGGAACGTGAATTGGAGGCCGAGCTAAAGGATTACGAGGTTGTAACCGGCAGCAATAGCGGCGGCAGCGGCCAGGAGAGGAGCGTCGCGACGGCCACGAAAGACATCGCGGCCAGCGATAACGACTGGGAGAAGCAGATCGACGAGCTGCTCGCCAACGAGGACGACGAGGACCTCAAGTGAGCCGGGGCGACCCTCCTCGTGACCGGATAAAAGGGTCGCACCACGTTGAGATCCCGCGCGTAACAGCGAGATCGGCGTGCTGGTTTTCGCATCGGGACTTTCTCTCTGATACGGAGAAGCTCGCGAATTTCTTTTGTACATTATTATGTCTCTCGTTGATCTCCTGATCGGGACCGCGCAGAAGCGGAGAAACGAAGGACGAAGCGATACTCGACGAGGACCGAGTCGTCGATCAGCTACTTTATTTTTTACGAATAGATCGATTCGGCCGATGGATCGAGGCTCACATTGTGCGCGCGTTAATTTTACGATATCGTATAACGCTATCTTTTAAGGAGAGCCTATTTATATTATCTATTTGATCCAAAGACAAGCTTGTTCTATTCGCGATTTAACATGTAAGAAGGAGGGCTCGAGTTTGGCGAGAGCGATTCATTTCTTTCATCGATCGCGATTTCACTCTCTTCCATTTGTTGCGTGGAGAATTCTTGCTATTTAAGGATGGCAATCTGTCAACGTCGTCGTGTATTGAGACGAAAACGTAGAAATCCAGCTATTGAGATCAATAGGGATTCTTTTCGCGTCTGTACTGGCTTCTTCTCTACATGGAGAAGCTGCGAGAGAAGTCGCGTTTTGTTATCTTTTCTTTTGGCTCGTCCCGCGACTGTCTACGCATAAACCCCGATATAAAAATATATAAAAATAGAATACGCGAAACCGCCCTCTCGTCGTAGGGAGAGTAGCAGTTGCGGGGGAGTGTCTCAAAAGGATTCCTGCTCTTATTTCGATCCATCGCCCGATCTCCTAAGGGACAACAACGCGAATACAGACGACGCGAGATTCTTTGAGGCTCGACTCGTCCTCGAGAAGCGTATACGGGATAAAGCGGAAGAGCCAGGGCGTGAGGATACAAACCGCACGAAATATTCCCGATACACGGGAAAACACCGCTGTAACGGCAAAAGTGAGGATCGTGGTTGTATGGCAGAAGCGAGAGTGATAGAAACGAGAGTCTCTCCGTCGTTTCCTTCGTTTCTTTTTTTTTTAGTTTCTCGAAAAGAAAAGCACCTTCTTTACGATCCTCGAGCACGATGAACACGATGGTCCATCACCACTATTGTACAGCTTGACGGTGGAGAAAGATTCTCACTTGTATTCGTACGATCATATCTTCGTCAAATATATATTCGTATGATTCGTATGAATCTTCGTGCTTTTATCTACGAAGTACAGAACGACATCCGGCTGTTGTAGCTTCAGAGAGAGAAATGGATGCTGGAGAGCATATGAATTAATTCATATGATTCGTATGAATCTTCGTGCTTCTATCTACGAAGTACAGAACGACATCCGGTTGTTGTAGCTTCAGAGAGAGAAATGGATGCTGGAGAGCATATGAATTAATTAACACCACAAGCTTATGTCAATTATCGGGCGCTCTTGTCCGAGAACGTAACGTTGATTATAAATGACAAATGTCTTCGAAGTTGTGTGATATTAAACTAAAATTAATTTGAGGCATGATCGACGTGTGCACGGGAATGCGACTGTTCGTATACGAACGCTCTTCATCGTGGTCGAAGGATCGACGGCTTTTTCAAGATAAATTACACTGCCGTGTGCCGAAGGACACCGTTTCGAGCGCGGATCGACGATTGCGGCGGTCGGTGGCGCATTTCCTGCGAGCCCCAAAAATACCAAATTAACAATTCTCGCATAATTGTAAAAAAAAAAACTGTTTCGTCATTTTTAAATGTATTAGGAAGTCTCCAGCTCGCAAGTAAGGTGCTCCGAAGTGTAAATGCGCCACTGGTCGTCGTCCTTTCTTCGCCAGCCGACGCCTTATGCCTTATCGCTTTTCGTTGTTAATTATCAGCAATTATTGCCGATCGCGAAGCGATACAGTCTATCGTTTGAAAGCGTGTCAAAGACAAAAAGAACCGGTTAGGCTCGATAAATAATATCTGCGATATAATATTTGACGCATTCGTCGTGATTTTGCGCGGAATATCCTACGACTGGGAAAGCGGAAAGGCACTAGATTTAGCGATGTCCTTTGTTCAGCGTGTACGTTTCCGGTGAAATTCGTAGATAAGATGCGAGGATCGTCGTTGGCGACGATAACGACGACGACGACGATGAAGACGATGTTGAGAGGAGAATGTGTCGTTTTTAAATTCGTTCTTGTCGATCGTGGAAGTGTTTCCGTTATGCGTTGTTTGTATTGTGTCAAAGTGAATTATACGCTGTAAGAATGACATGTTCGCGTTGTCTGTACGGACGAAATATCGTAATAATAAATCATTGCATTGGCAAAACTCCAATGGAGCATGTACTGCGCTGTTTCATTTGTAACTTGTAAAAAAACACGCCGACGGGAATGAAGGCTTTCGGTTTCGATCGCACACGTCCCGGAGTAGCGCGGCGCAACATTTTGTTGGTGCAACATTAGGCCTGTTCGTTTTCGCTGCTTTTCTGAACTAGTGCAATAAGTTAGAATGAGACAAATATATTTTCTTTCATTCTAACTTATTGCACTAGTTCAGAAGTGCAGCAAAACGGACAGACCAATTGTTCTCTTGCGTGACATACCGTCCAATCGTCCTCTGCCAACGGAAGAAGCGGGAAGAGACAGTTGACTTTCGCAGACGGAGAGAGATTCTTGCGACAATAAAATCTCGCGTTACGCGAAACTGCGGTTTACCGAATACTAATATCGACAAATCACACACGGAATGGCACCACACCCTCGCACACAAATTATAAAGAAGAGTACGACGGCTTTATCGGGATATCTTCTCCGTGCAGACAAACGGGTCTTGACTCAGACCGCAAGAAGAATCTGTCGCGTTCGCACGTGCTAACGTAGCATCGAATAATGCAATGACGAAGTACCGTCGAGCTCGTAATGCCAATGGCACGAATGTGATGAAACGCAGAGACACGCGTGAAAAGATGAACAAATGTCGGATCGAAGCGTACGAGTGAAGGCAACTGGATTTATAGCGGGGAGAAGACAATATGGACCCCACGCGTTTAATTACTATTCTTATGCGGTTCTATTACTTACGTCTAATTCCTAGATAGCACATGGGTGAATAGAAGTTCGTAGAGAATTCATTTTAAAGATTGTTTTACAGAATTAGAAAAATGAATATCTGAAAAATTCTTGATGAATTATCCATAATCAAATTCATGTCAAAGTATTCTTCAGAAGCTCATTATGACGAATACTTTGCGATTCAGAAAATGGAATACTTTAAGAATTCGTGAGGGATTCCGAGTGTCCTGTTGCAGTTAGTTTGCATTTTTTGTAATATTTCACATGCATGTAATATTACGTATGTATTGTCCAGTGTTGAAGATCTATAGTTTACATTGCATATAGAACGAAAGATTTTTAGTAAGTTAATTCTTAGGAAGTGATTGCAATAAACATGTTTTTCCACAGAATATTCTATCAATATTGCTGCAATATTGCTGGAGTGCTCTGTATTGCCTGAATTAATCATATTGATTATTTTATTTAGGAAAAAACCATCATTTTGAAGATTCCCTCTATTCCCAAAGATTATCCCTTATGAATCGCTAAAGTAAATACCTATTTATATAGTGATTCTATATGAATGTTCGAAGAAGTTTTCAAGAATTCTAATCATGGTACAAAGGGCGTTCACGTCAAACCGGAACTTTTAGTCTCACAAGCATAAGGGAAGAAAAGTCCCGGTTTGACGTGAACGCCCCTCGTACATGTAACTTCTTGAGGCATTCTTATTGTATTTTTCTATGAATTCTCAAGGCATTACAATTCAGAAAAAAGAATACTTGAAGAATAGTTTAAGAATTCCTTGTGCGCTATCTGGGTTGCCTGTAATAAGTTTTTGCGGATGACATTCTGTTAAATAAGACATCGTTACGTATTTTTATCGTCCATTTAATGCTAAATGCGTCTGACTAACGATTTTTATTACGAAAATGGCATTAAATGTGGCATAAAATCGGATCGTTACGTCTATCGCTAAATGTACGCCGAGGATATATAAAAGTATCCGCGTTTCACAATCGCAGCAAGTAGCAGAGCGATAAGAATAGTGCTCGGCACAGAGAGGCGGATCTTGGCGCATTAGATTCTTATTTTGTATAGATCCCTCATATTTCTCGTCTCCCACTATAAATCCTACTCGCGAAATAATATCGGGCAAAGAGCAAGTCGGCATTGCGTTTCTCGTTTAGACATTCGTTTTGCGTGCGCCGCTGTGCGCCGAGTCCGAGTTTTACGGTCAATTATACGCCACGACTTTTTCTACCCCTCTCCTCGAGTAGCCACCCCCGGGGTGAAAGGAGCACCGCGGTAATGCGACGAGATCGTTTCTCCAGAAACCACACGGCGAGCGGCTATACGGATATATATTGTTATATTAATACTTCTCTCGCACAACCCGAGAACAAGTCCGCTCGTGTCCGGCTGACTGCAGGCCTTTCGAAAAAAAAAAAAAAAAACGCTGCTTCATCCGCATTCATCTTTTCCCCCCCAAAAAGAAGCTCGTTGTAAAGTTTCCATTCGTGTTTTAGTCGATAGGCGAAGTCTTGTAAGATTTTACTTAAGGAGGCGCAATTCACCCAGGCCTAAGTCTGTCGAAGTAATGCAAAGGCGATAATCGCATTTATCCGCTCTTTATTATTACGCGCGAGTTCTCGAGGGGGGGGGCCCCCCCGAGACCCCTCCGTTCGTCCCTCCTGAATCCTTCGACTGTACAAAATAAAAAAATCGCGAGAAAACAAATTCCCCGTCTCTCTCTCCCGCACACCGGCCGAGGTAAGATAAAAAAAAAATGACGCGAGATTTATATGAACGTTAAATTTTCCGCGCGCAGAAACGTCGTCCTACCTTCCGCGAAAGCGACAGGAGATAAACGCGATGGCCAGAAATCGTGGTGTACTTCGGCAGAATAATAAAGTGAACTCTGTGAATTAATTGTGTAATAAAGCTATCCTACAGTACTGTGCATTCACACTCATGAAAAAAGAAAATAAACATACACCCGATACTTATATATACATATATGTATATGTATACATGTATACATATGGATAAATATATATATGTATATATTTATCCATACTCTTGCGATAAATATATATATATATATGTGTGTGTTGTTGAGACTCTATTGAAAGTATGATAATATATTATGGATATTATAATGAGAATATAATGACACAAGCATTAAGGTAAAACTATTGAAAAAATTATTAATGTAATTGGGAGAATGTAACAATAAAAAAGTCGTAAGAAATAAAAATAAAATAAAATATTACCTCTTATAAGCTAATGTTTCTTCTACCCTATGCACGTCGTTTTCAGCTGCAATACCTAATTACAGAATAACGTTGTAATCGTAAATAAAGGCTTTTACACAGAAAAGATATTAAAATTTCATTTTATAATACCTAATCAAGTGTTTTACATATATAAATATAGATATAAATATAACAATTCAATAATTCTTATTATATATAGTAAAATAAATTTTTATTGCGTATGTATCATTTGTACCAATATTTACAGATCTCAAAGATGTATGTACATCGCTTAACATTTCAATCTCACGCATTCCATTTGATGATTGAATTCATGCTTATTTTCATATGAGATTACCAGTATTGTTATCACTGCCCCAAGTAGAGTATTTACCGGTACTTGATAACAAAAAAACATCGCTACACATATAAAATCATCGGAATGACTTGGTCGAGTAGAGGATGGAAGCTATTAAGTTGGCATTACTAAAGAAATCAAATAGCACTATGATCAGTCAAGCTTAATAGAGCAAGGTAGGTAAGATCACATAAATTTATGAAATACCATGTTTCGAGTATAAAAGCGTTGAAAAACTTAACCCTTGAGTATCGTGGGGCACATAACACGTTCAGCGCGTTTTCTTTCTAATTTATCCATGAAATAATTTATGTATGAATATGTATAAAGAAATAATATCATAAGTTTGAGCAAGTATTTTAGTGAAAATCCTATATTCAGTTATGTATCGCGCAATTTCTCGATACCTTAGCTCGATGCAAAAAAGAATACCTGCCCTACATTTGCCAGCTGAGTTCCGGCCACATAGAACACTTAGCACTGTTTCGTACTCAAAGGGTTAAGTGATATGCTTAAACACGTAATGTTTTCACAATTAATTTCTGCTATGTATACAGTGGATTTTACTTCATCAACCCGTCTATGGCGAGTATTTTGAGTTGCAGATTAAAGTACGTATAATAGCATCCTCTTTTAGAGCAATGTAATTCATCGTATACTCAAACTATAACTGCGTGACACCTTTCTCGTTCCTTCGTTTACGTTATAAATAGGAAGAGGTTGGAGCATTTAAATTATCTTACATATTACGTCTTTTTGAGTTGACTTAAATACGATCCCGGCTCTTACAAATAAATATAACGCTAGCGAGTTTTGTAATTAATAACGTACTCGTACTGTCAAGATTCGTGTCTTAAAATCACCTTTAAATCATCCGGTAATACGTGCGTAATGTCATTTATTCTCTCTCGCAGTCTCTCTCTTACCGAGTTATCGATTGGTACGTCATCAATGCAGCTTCTCTCCAACTTCTGGCGAATTCTAAGAATCATATCGACTACTTCCACCTCTTGCTTCCCTTGCACCCACGTTTTCAAATCCTGGCCATGATTATTAAATCGATATAAAAACTTGTAATAAAAGCATGAGAAAATACAAAAGAAAAAAATCAATATTTTAGTACATACCGCCTGTGATAACTTTTCTAATTGTTTAACTTGCAACTGCTGACTCAGCTCCGTGTATCTTGTGTGAAACCATCCGGAGAAGTTCGGCGATCGAAAGAATCGTTTGTACAGTCCTACCCAATCCCCTTTTATACCTGTAGTTAATTGGGGACCGGAGCTACTTAAGCTAGCTAGGAAGTCATCTGGATTGAACATTTGTGGTGTAGGAGTTGCCTGAAAAAAAGATCGTTATATAAACAGATTTTTAATATAATTATAATTATTAATTGCTAGTAACTGATTTAACACCTTAAAAGGTGATATGTTCTTTTGTAGTGGCATGAGGGTCGCGATGTATCTCTCGAGCGGAATCATGAAGCTTTCCGTCAGCTCTATCAAGTGACGTTTCAAGAGCGCGGTCTGTACTTCGCCCGGCCGTTTCGTTTGAATGCCTCTGAACAGTTTCTTCAATATAGTTTTGTCTTTTTGCAGGAAGGGCTTATACTGAGTGTAAACGCCAGGCTTGGAGTCCAGCACCTTCAGATTTTCAGATCTCTTTATTTTATATTTCTGATCTTCTGAAACATTAAATCTTGAACACATACCACTAGCCGTTAAGCGCCATAGAACTTACCGCTATTGTTGCCGTTACTTATCCGGATGATATGCGGCCAGTGTTGCAGGGTCTTTGCGAAGAATGGATTTGTCACGCCCAGGATCACAGCAGGCGGCGCTGGAGAATCTGTGGTGTACTCTTTGAATTCCGAATCGTGAATAGTGAAATACGGGCGATGGTCGGCACAGTACTTCAACGGTGCGATCATGCTAGAGAACGTTTTCCGTATATATACATCGTAGATGTAGATATACAGATCAGGTCAATGAAACTTCAGGATCTTATAGGAAATTGAATTTGGAACAAAATGTTCCAATAAACATAGGTCCGGAAATGCTTCGTTAAAAAGTTATAGCTAATAAACTTCGAAAAATCACGTTTTTAGATGATTTTTTAAAATAACTTTAAAACACCCTTCATTCATTTAAAAAAAGTAACGCAATAAATCTGATAGGTAATTAAATAATAAACTAAATTACATTTGGAACAAAACACTTTTTTGTTCCAAATTCTATTTCCTATAAGACCCTAAAGTTTCATTGACTTTATCTGGAACACTCTGTATAACAAATCTCAGACGTCTTGGCACTTACGCTATGAGCGCTTGAACCATCTCGGAACACGTGGTCGGCGAGCCTGCCATCACAACGATTGGCTCGCTAAGGAGTACTAGTTCCCACAGTAAATGTACGTAACTAACAACACTAGCTAAACTTCGAAACATGTCACCCTCGTGGGCTGATGTCAGCATCAGTCTTCGTGTTGCGTGCACGTTTGGTGCATGTTCCATGGCAGCAATCGATGGAATAGTGGCTTTGTAATTTTGATTTGGAATATATGTCTAAAATAGTCATCCTTTATATAGAAAATACATTTATATGTACACGTTAACTCACATAACTTTTAAATCTGTTTACCTGAAATAATACACCGATAAGAGGTAAATGAACTATTTGGCCTGGAACTGGAGGAGGCCAATGATCAATCTCGCGTACCACAGCTTCCATAAGCGCTGTTCCAGCCTCGAAAAATTCCGGCGCGATCAAAGCACATAATTCACCGAACAGATTGACAAATGGCAGTTTCGTAATTATGACAACACTCTGGAAGCGTAACATTATACAATTACAAATTAAATAAATTGTAGTCTTAATTTATAAACAATTATGAATTGTTAACACACACCTTTTGAAAATATCCTCTTGGCAACGACTTATCCTTTACTTGTCGGAAATATACGTATCCCCAGTAATAATCTCTATCAGTTTGTAGAAAAGAAGGTGATTTCCTGTCATATTCTTTGAGAGCGTTAGTTTCTTGCATCATCTTACTGTTTTGTCTTATTCTTACATGATACTGAGTATCTCCCATACATCCAGAATTGGAATCGGGAAAGGCTAAGTAACAGACATTGGATCTCTCTTGCTCCGATAATTTAACATGATTTGGATAAATTGCCTGTCACATATAAAAAAAGAAATGTTTACAATATTTATAAGATTAGCAAAAGCATCTCGTTGTACTTTGTTAATTAAATATTAAAGAAAAGAAAAGAAAAAATTTCCAAATGCGTTGTCGCACCTCTATAGCTTGACCCAATTCAAGATCGAAAGTAACGATGCATATACAATGCACCCAGTTACTAAAACGTTCCCATTTTTCATACACTACTTCCTCCTCAGTAGTTCCATTATCCAATCCTTTACTTGTTGAGCAGGAAGGAACTGACATTGTTCTCTTTTCTACTTAATCCCACTAATCTAGTCACTTGTCTCGTATATTACTACATGTGTGTGTCATACATCATTGTACAACATGATTATCTTCAACTGTATGACACTCACACTGGCACTTGACTAACAATTATGTCATGTTATAATAGATCGCGTAAAGATTCCGAATGATCTGAAATATAAAGATTATTTCAATATTATAAACGTATAATCTTGAATAAATTAGCGACAAAATTGACTTAAACAAGAGATGGAAGATTCTTCGCCAGTGAATATTAAACCACAGAAGAGATTTGTTTCGACACAACTGGCCAATTTAATTTAAATTGACTTACTTAAATTTGACTTACTTAATTGACTAAATATATAATTGCATATTACTCGATATATGCATCAACTATAAATCTTCTAATTCTCTGCATTAACTCCTCTACGACTACGGCTAGTCTCAAAACTCTGTACCCTGTTTAGCGATACTTAAAGAATATTAAATTCGCATATGCGTCCCGCTCTCCAGGAGTCGAGTCGAATCTTCCGCTTGGGAGGCCAAGTCAAAGGCTGGTCCAGCCAGGAGTAGACACACTTAACGCCACGCGAAGAGTGCGTTCACTCATATCAGTATACTTGGCTATGCAACTGTTGAAACCTCCATATGTTTCCCATCTCTGGACGACAATCTGCCAAACAATACAGCGGTCCAGCTCGCGGTACGATCGACGCGAGGATGGTTAAGTCCAGGCGAGCACCTTGACATTCGCATACACACGCGGCACTCACCCTCGCCCCGTCGAAGAGATTCTTCATAGCGTTTGGATGCCAGCGACCAGATGTTTATAACCTCTGTATGACGGTCCGCGGAGCTCAAAGAATCAGCCTCATACTCTCGCACGATAACGTTATCACGAATCCTCCTCGGAGAGCTACTTCGTTCCTCCGTGATGAATTACCACCATCACATCTAAACCATGATGTATTATAGTCTAAACTATCTTGGTCTCACGCGGTACGTTTCTCATTTCTCGACCTCACAGACCCCGGACAGCGGACACTCTAAGCTCTAACGCCTCTAACGGGTGACTCTCGATGCAGGTATGCATATTGCATTGACCAGCGAGAAATCCAAGAACGACCACGCGGGCTCACGTCCTCCGTGCTTCTGGCAATCTGAGAGTAGCGCTATCTGAGAAAGTGGTCCAGAAAAATAAAATTTGTGGGTGCGATACGGAAATCACTGGATCCACAGGTTTCTCTCTGCTGTGATCTCACAAAAAAAGAAAGTATATATGAATTTTTATTGATACTTTCATAACCTTCATATTTGATTGACGAGCACGCGTCATATGGCAAGGTGTGTATGCAAGGTGTATCATTAGTAAGTATTTTTTTAATAAAACTATGTTGCGCAAATAGCTTGCATTATTGAGCATTGTATATTTAGTATATTATTCATTTATTATATTTATATTTATTATATGTTTATTTAATATATTAAATATATGAATAATACAGAATCGTATTTCCAGAAGTACGATGTATTACTACTCCACGATAATGCGGTTGTATTGTTGAACGAGATGAAGTTATGGAGCTTATAACGTTGGAGCTGAGACCACGCTTGCAATCCTGCAATGTATTTATTTCTATGCGAAAAGAGCTCTGCTTAAAAGATGTTCAAATTAAGCTCCTGGAAAGTAACATAGTATTAGTACTGGAGGACTGTAGTATGAATTTCTCATTGCCATCTGTAAAAGTTATACCTACTTCTCTGTCCATGTTAAACATAATAAACAATTGGATCTACTTCCGTCTACAAACCGCTCCGTTGGAATCTGCATTCGGCTCTTTCAGTACAGAAGTGATAACGGACTTGAATAAATCAGTTCGATCGAGTACTTGCTCGCAGCCTATCTTAAATGATATCAAATTATTATTTGAAACGTCAAAATGTACTATATTATGCACCTGTTGCAAAAATGTTATCTCGAAATCGATTAGCTTTAAGAGGTTTTTGCCTCTACCCGATACAGAATACGATCCCGACGAGTGGTTTTGTTGTAAACATAATTGCAACGCCGTCTCAAATAGTGTGCAGTCACAGGAATCTGATTATTTATACGGCTCTTACTTTTCTGTATTGCATAAAAGTATTTTCGGAGACAATGTATGTACAGATAATAAAACGTTGACTTGTAATAAATGTTTGTTGCACATAGGAACGTTTCACGCATATAGTTTATTAAAGATATGGAACTGTTGCGTAGATTATAAACCACAGAATAATGCATTGACTACTATAAATGCTACTAATCCGCTCAATGATTTTTTGATACTTGTAAAAGACTCACTGGGCGAGATTTTAGGAGAAGAAATTATTCTGCAAACGTCTGTTAGCAAACAGACTCATTGTCTTCTGATAAAGCCAATGGACTGCAAATTAAATTTAATTACAGAGCCCGATCACAGAACGGTCTGTGATACTGACACTATATCATTACAACAGAAATGCGTTGCCAAAGTTTTATACAAGTATGAGACAAATAAAGTTACTATAATTACTAATTATTTGAATGTTAAATACCATGAAGTGAGTTTGCCTATAATAGAAGCTGGATTAGACTATTTGTTATCGTCAACAAAACGACTGCCCCATATTTATAGAACTGCTATTACAGGCTATTTTCTTGGTTATATTATCTTAGAAGAAATCACGAACTAAATATCATAATTTGTTATCTAATGATGTTAATTTTTATACGGTGCATATATTTTGTATATCTATTTTTATATAATAAAAAGAAATAATTGTCCATCATATAGTCTTTATAAATAAGCCTAATGTAATAAAACAACCCATTAGAAACAAACCATTTAAATAACTCGTAAATTTTTAAAAACACTAAAAAATCTACGGAATATATTTAACTTTTTTGTTTCTAGGAGATATAAGAATATCTGTTTCTCATTAAAAGAACATGATTCACACACATTTAAGAACCTATCATTTTTCCCCAATATTTAAACAGCAAATATCATAATTAATAGTCTTATTAGTATGTACTTTACAATACAATTTTATCTACTATGACATATTAATTTGAGCAAAAAGAAAATTGATTTGGAAAAATTTTCACGAATATGCGGAAAAAAACTCGTATATATTACAAATAAGAAACAAATAAAGTACCAAGTATCATCGTTGATATATCGTTTTGTGCATCGGAGAAATGCGTATGTTTATTTTAGAAATCTATAACTACAGAATGTGATCTGTATCCATTCCTTACATAATGGAAATCTATATTTGCCAATGTGAGAAATCCGAGGTTGCGGAAAAATAATTAATTCTATAATTAGAATATTGTATTATTTACGTCCATTAATAACATCGTAAAACAACTTTTGTATACAATATGGCATGCAATCTATACAATATGATGTATACAGGTTTGCATAAATTGTACATATAATTTCTTCTCATAAGAAATTACAGCGTCAATAAACGTTACATATATAAAAGACTTCACGTACCTACACATATTTGAAATGTGGATATAATAGAAGCTTATGATATCGGTGTGAAATTATTCCAAGGATAAAAAAAGAAGAGATACAATTTTATATCATAAAAATTCATATTCTATTATTAACAAGATATAACTCTTTTATTAAACGAAATTTAAAATGTGAATAAGGGAAGTTAAACAGTGGATAATGTTATTCTTGATTAAACCAAGAGTGGCTATTACGCATAAAAAATTCGACGAAATCGTTCGAATGTGAAAGTGTGTATCTTCTGGATTAAGCCCGATATTACAACTCTTACAGGCATTAGGCCACGATTTCTCTTCTATAGTATTGTGCTGCATCTAAAATTGTCACGTAATACGCACGTATACATAGTTAGGTAACATTCGCTTGATCGCTAGAACTATATATTCTGTCTACAAGAGGTCTTATGTACACCCAGCCACCATCTTTGGTTTCCTTAAAAAGCTGTTCAACAAAAGAAAAGAAATGGTTAGCGATAATTAAGCGACAGACTGATAAAAAGGATCAAATAAAATTCGTCCGCTTACTTTTGTTTGCCACGCTAGATTATTCTCCTTTCGAAGTCGCGCTTCTTCTCGTTGTTTCTGCTCGATTGCACATTTCGCCGCTGTAGCTTTATCCATGTCGTTAATACGTAGGCCAACCGTTACGTCACGCCAAACTTTTCGCGATTCACATTCATCTTGCTCGCATACAGTTTTAACCAGTTTTCTTTCCGTGCTAAGTTCTCTTACATCAGCAAAAGTTTCATTCCTCTGTAAAAAAAAAGATATTACAAAATATTCTTTTAATGCCAATTGGATTTTGCATCCATGAATGATTATATAATATACATTAATATTCATTATTCACAGTAGCTTACTACATACGACATGCAAACCCTAATTGTTATTGCAGCGTTTAATCTAATTAACGTTACGTTAAGATTATAACGTTCCAACTTACACCATCCGACATCTTCACTTCCATCGCACCGCTCCATTCTCCGTTTATAATAAAAAACGGCTTTTTATCTCCCGCTTGGAAGGCTTGACATGTAATCCGATTTCGTTTACCGCCGTAAAATGGTTTCGTTAAAAATTCTACCGTCGCATGGTAGCCAGTTTGTACGCAATTTATTGTTACGGTTCCTCCTAATTCTATCCACGGTACAGTGAGGATAGATCTGCCATAACCGTTAGGGAAAGTTAAGACATATTCCTCCCCGTGTTGTAGCACATTTACCCAACCCTTCCCCACATTGTGTACCCCTATACTTAAACCCAAGAACTTGCTCTTCGTCCAAACGTGAGCTCCAAAACTAATCTTTTTCCCGACATGCTCAGCATAAAATGCACTAACTGCAATCAAATATATATCGATATAATAAACAGATAAGCTATTTGTTATGATACAAACAATTAGATAAAACGCTTAAATGAAACAAACCTGGTGGATGGTGAGAAACTTGTTCAGCAACAAAAGCAAGTTGATTCTCCTTGCACCACGGTACAGGACCGTCCGATACAAGTTTGTTAACAGAATCTACAGTGTTATCAGAGGAATTAACGTAAGGTATGTTCCAATGACACCGAAAAATTTCACCTAATATAGGATTATATGGCTTCTTAGCCACGCCAGATTTACGTCCTGCATGAAAGCTGCACAAGTACCAACGGATTACTTGCACCATCCTCTCTCGAGGTGTAGGCATGTCTGCAATGCTAATTCAGAGAAATGACATTATTTTCAAAGATTAATCGCAAAGCGTTAAAACAGATGCGATATTATGTATGTTGAACAGTCTTATTAAACTGGATAATTAGAAATACCTTACAAATTGATCAGGATGGGCAAAGTAATCTGCATACATCTCAAGGAGTGACCTGCGCTCTAGGATAAACGTTGGTAAGGCAACCCTTGTCAAGTCCATACCAATCTTCACTTGAGATAGAAGATGAGTCACGACCGAGCCATGACTCTCCATGGAATCCACTATAAACAATAAAAGTAAAGAAAGAAGTATCGATATAAAGAATTATTTCCTACGATACTTTATATTTGATAATGTGCTACATACTTTCTGTTTCGCTTTCTTCTTCGTAAAGAGCTGCAACAGATAAGTCACAGTTTAAAGTATGACAAATATTTAGAAGAAATGCATTCTGGATACTGCCAATTTTAGCTTATAGGTCTTGGCAACCAACAACAACATACAATATACAGAAGGAATATTTAGGAATTGCAAGAACTTAACCTGAACTTTCTATCGCATCTATACCTATTACACACAAAACTTACGACTTGAAGTTATATCCAACATATTGTCTGGCTAAGATAGACCAACTAGTCCAACTATCCATTCCTAAGCTCCTTATTCTCAGGACCGAATTGTGTTCTATTAACGCAAAGTACTTTGTTGGACACTTTGATTTAAAGATAAACAATAGAACATAAAGTTCCACCGGAGTTCTCCTTTCTTACTCATCATCGTGTCAATGAAACATCTCTCTTCTACTTATTCTCCACTTTATTAACAGAGACACGGGAACGTCCGTGAGCGTGTCCGCTTGCGAAATGTCAACTTATACGTCAAATAGTGCTTACGATCGCAGAGAGATCAATAATGGTCACGGTAGATAAAACAGACAGGTATACTAAACACAGCCTGCATTATCAACAATAGAATGTGTGTCACAAAGCCTACGGTGAGTCTGGATGATTCCAATTGAATTTGTTCGTTATTTTTTTTGCAAATTGATACATACGATATTCCTTACGAATCCAACAATTATAAATATCTCTACCTTATCTCGCCACTTAAGTCTTTATGTAACGTACTCAAATATAATCCACAAATTTTAGATTGATTAAAGATCACACACATATTTTAAACAGAAGAAAGTAACTTTTTGCTCCTCGAGTAAACGTACTTACCTTCCATTTCCTGTCAACGACATGAGAAAAAGAAATTATATAGGCTTATATCTTACATAAGTTATTTTGTAATATGAAATTTGTTTATGCCCGTGAACATGGGATTTTAAATCTTTAATTAGACACATAGGTATTTCATGTCTAAGTCATTAAAAACTTTAACGTTTTCAAAAAAATCCATTACGCCTAATATTTTTCTTCAAAAAAAAAAAAAAAAACTGTTGACAAAGAAGATCTAAGGATGCAATATAAAGCCGGGGGATTGAAACGTCAGTCAGTTATCACATACCAGAACGTTCAAGTTGACAGAGGACATGAAATACCTACCTGTCTAGTTGTAGATGTAGCTAAATCTACAAGTATATTCAATTTTTGTAGAAAAGTATTCCATTTTTTAATCTTTTTTAAATATATTATTTTGACAAATATAATTACTGTTGAAATTTTTGTCAAAATAATAGAATGCAAATGGAAAAACGAAACTAGCAGATAACAAAGCGCATATCAAAACAAAATTATTGACTCACCATCGTAATCTACTGATCCATCGCCTTTGATAGGCGGCAGAGGCGGCTCTTTGCGTTTATCTCCTGTGGCACTTTCCATAGAAGAATGTAATCGCTCGTTATCTGAATATCTAAAACGGGAGAAATATTTACAAAAAAATTAATTTTATCAAGAGAGCATATAAATAGAAATTCCTTAACAAGAAAATCTACTGATTAATATAGTACGCATGCGGATCAAATAGATACTGATTCTATTTCTGTTTAGAGATTAATTTATACTTGCAGCGTAATATGATTCTGAACTGTCAGAGTTGGTATTTCATCCGCGGCATCGAAGTAATCGTCGTCCTCATCGGAAGACGAGTACGAGAACTGTGGTACCGGTAGATCTCTATCTACAACTAAAGATGTAAAATGACACTTCGGTAATAATTACTAAAATTGAGCCAACTCGTTTAATTAATATCAAAATGCAGAATAAACTTGCAAGCGACATTAACCATTTGATAATGTAGGTACTCTCGGCTCCACACATTCGGAGCCTAATTCGATGCCGGTTTGCACTGTCGCTTCTGGTGCTCTAGCTGCAACTAAAATTAAGTTTTTCGAGATGTAATTTCTCACAGGCATAAATGCATTTATAAAAAGGAAAAAAATGTTTTTCGATTAAAAGATCACAAATCATCCCTCCTCTTCTTAAAACGAGTAAATCTTGAGCTTTATTGCCAAAACTGATTTTGCAAAATATCACTATCTTGTTTGCGCTCATTTTTATCTCACTGTTATCCTCAGCAAGTTATCTGGTGCAATTTTTAGGAAATAAACAGGTCTATATACCAGTTATAAAACCATGACCAGCCCTAACCAATGATTTTGTAACCGAGGAACGTATTAGAATCCTATATTAGAATTGTATTGAGTATTACATCAAAAATCTTACCATGAGGAAGCGAAGGTGAAACATGTATAGAATTTGATGGTCCTCTGTATACTCCGTTAACAGGTATCGCCGTATTCTGGAAACATTATTCGACGCATGCAAAATCATGATTCTAATAAAACAGTGAATATAAAATAAAGCGATACAATAAGTACCTTCGCAATTTGTAATTGGACAATGGTATGTTTAACGGAATTAAGCATGGCGTTAGCTTGCGACAGAACGGTGGAATATCTCTTCTGCTTTTCTTCATCTTCAGCCGTGTCCCTTTTACCTTCAATCAGTTTGATCTGATCGATTAGAAGTTGAAGATAAACGTCGGCTTCGGCTACCTTGCGATCGAAATCGTGTTTAGGTGGAGATTTCTTAGGGTCCCATCTCTGCAACAATCAATTTTGTTGTACATTGAGCTTCAGACTGGGTCTACAATAGGTGTCGTAAGCTTTAAGCCCTAAGAAATTGATCAATCACAGTAGAATTTGAGGAGAATAATCGACTGATTAGTCAATTTCTTAGGGCTTAAAGCTTACTACATCTATTGTAGACTCAGCCTTACAAAATTATCTTATATGACACTTACTATGTTTACGCAAGTGTTACTTCTGTAGTAACTTACTCAAATTATCGATAATTCACTCCGCGTAAACGATTTGAACCCGTTTACGTGGAGTGAATTATCGTAAGTTACGATAATTATTGGTTTACTACTCTTGTCATCATGTTACACAGGCTATGAGAACAATTACTCTCAATTAGGTCCTGTGCACAATGGAGGAATATTAGATATTAGAAATAAGAATTAAAATTTTAGAATCAGTTTCCTCAATGAATATTGAATGTAACACACAATAAATAAATATATATATATATATATATATATATATATATATATATATATATTAATAAGATATAAAAACATAAATGTGTTATACGAAACACAACATAACTCATTATTTATCTATAATGTTCATTGACGAAACTGATTCTAAAATTCTAATTCCTATTCCTAATATCCAATATTCCTCCATTGTGCGCAGAGTCTTATATTCCACATATTTCCCTTCGTATATAAAATATATATATTTATGTCTGCGTATACGTACTGTATGAGAATGACGGAGTATCGTGTCTTCCAAGCCACGCACCCAACGTTCCCTTTCCTCGCCGTTGCGCGTTTGAAAGTGAAACGTTTTCGGGTCATCCTTGCAGGAGTTTGTTGTTATAGTAAACGTGCTGTCATCCTCGTCGTCGATGCCAATAACAGCGCCTCTCAATCGCACGCAACCGCGACGCGCGCCACGCATCATCTTCTCCTTGCTCTGAGCGAGAGAAACAAAAGAAAGGAATTAGAGATAACCTAAAGGTTACTCGGGGAGAAAGGAAAGTAATGCCGAATGCGCGTAACGAATATCGCGAAAGGAGATGGGAACGTGATGTATTTAACATATCGCAGGTATCCTCACCGTGTAATATGACAGAAGGCCCGCATTGTCGTCCAAAACAAACCATCGGTATTGCCATCCGTTAACGACGTTTGTCCACTTGCTGAGCGAACCCTCCATCGTCGTCGACATGCTTATTTATCGCCTCGCCGATCGGCCGGATCAAACTCCTACCGACTTTTGCGTGTTTCACAGCGCATATCTCGAGAGAATCACGTAGACACCGCGAATAACGGAATATTATCACGTCATCCTGATCTTGGGTACAAATCGTCGCATCCCCCACGATTTGCGAATTAAGGCGGCTCGGGCCTCGGTTCACAGTTCACACGCCGGCCACAAGTCAAGGAGCCTATTAAGCCCGTATTACACTACAGGTTGCGGCTCGGTTGCGGTTGGGATTTGACCAATAAGGACAAAGTTCACTAAGCTGAGATTGGTATTCTTTATTCTGATTGGTCAAATTCCAACCGCAACCGAGCCGCAACCATAGATATATATAAACTAGATACCGTATCAA
>NJRP01000096.1:754875-774996 GCA_003063835.1 Aphaenogaster floridana | reverse complement strand
AAAAAATCTTAAACGGGTTTTTAATATTCAATGTTGTGTGTATTAAAAATTTCATATTAGTGATTAAAATTCATGTTCATATATGAATTTAGCTATACAAGTGCAAAAATTTTTATTTTAGATACTCAGTTTGTAAATTTTATTTACCGTAGTATCGTAAATGTGTTGTAAATTTCATATCTTTTTTAACAGTGCAGATATACGAAGAAACGAGTTTTACCAGATGCACGAGCGTGGAAGCGACATAAAATGACGAATTTAAGACGATTTCAACGATTTGCGCCATAAAGACGAGGTTAAGAGGTGACTAAAGGGATAAGCAACGAGTTCGGTGCAGCTTGCGACTTTGAACACACGAGCGTTTCGGCTTAGTAAATTTACGATTTCCTCGAAAACCGCAAGGCGGAAGGAATTTAATTTGCATATTCAGAAGGGAGTCTGCGTAACTTTCAATCCCTGAATATTTTTGTCGTGAATTTTAATTTCTCTTTTCGCTCTTGTTTCAATTTATCAAATTGTTTTAATTTGTAAAAGTACATTTATTTTGTGTAGAAGTACATCGTGATCATTTAAAATAATTCAATTAACAATTTAAATAAATTAAAAACTTAAAGTTTGTCGAATGTTAATATTACAATCACTTGGATATTTGATAATATGATAAAATTGATACAAGATAATAAAACCAATGTGTGCATACGATTGTAATCAGAAAGAAACGTGACGTATTTACATTACTCGTAAATTAAATCACTAAAGATTCTCGGTTGAACGAAAAACTGTTAATTAACGTGGTGGACTTCCGCACCTGTTTTTAAGACAGCTGCACTGTCTTTTTTTGAGGTGGTATAAAATACTAAACTTACAATCCCCTTATGAGATCCTCGAGATCGTTGACTTCCTAAGTCATTGAGTCAAGTCGACAAAAACTTATATGGTTTAAGAAATATGTATATAAATGTCACGATAAGACAGTTCTTAAACGTATAATCAGCGATAAATATATTATAGATACGTGTGCGTGTCGAATTGTATAAAAATATCGAAGGGACGATTCATCGCCGACATTTTTCTTATGCAGCCACTGGATGATAACCAGATTTCAGATGAATGATATACGATCTCGCTTATCGCACCCTCGTTTGCGCGACCCTCGTAACGCGTTCGACCGCTATTGATCAGTCTTTTTTTCGTCACGAGTACTCGATATTATACTTGTCACTATTAATAATGCAGCTGTATGATAATGTTTTGTATTATGCACTGGCTTTTTTATGATATAGAAAGAGAGAGGGGGGGAGGGGGCGGGAGAGAAATGTGTACAATATCCATAATAGAGATACTTCCCTATTGCATAAGTTGTTGATATTTTAATGATCCGCTTATTATGGAAATCTACTTACACTCGACTTTCTTTAATCGAATCTCTCTTAACAATCCCCGATGTATTTACTCTTTCAGCAGTATCCGGCAGTGATAGTAGCGCGACGGACACGCGGCCGAAAAGGCGGAAGTGCTCGTTAACCATGGCGGCAGGAACGTGCCAATTCGCCTGAGGGGACAGTATCCGCAGAAATCCGCAAGGTGAGTCCCCCCCGGTTCCCTTGTGCTTCCGAGCTCGGAAGACCGCGACGTTATTAAGATTTCAAGAGATACGGGAAATAAATTAAGCGGGTAAACGGGCGGAAACCGGTGAGGCGAGCTCCGAGATAAATCGAGTGGCGGAAGACGAAGAGACTGTGAGAGATAAGGGGGAAGGGAGGGCAGGTCGCGTTTTTCAGAATCGCCCGGAGTCAGCCTCTATCCCAGCCGATAGTTTCCAATAGCGAACGAAGATAAGCACGGCGGTGCCGCTTCGCGAAGATGTCCCATCCTGACCAGAGGGAAAAAAAGAAAGGGAACTTCCGCGATTAAGATGTGCAACGAGGCACCCATGAATTCCGCCTAGATACATATCTGATTTGGCATTGTCGCCGTCGATAATGCGCTCGTCCTTTTTTTCGCGAGGAACGCACCGAATGGAGATGTTAACTCCCAAGTATATTCGCGCGGAAAAAGATATACGCAGATACGACCACCATAAACGATACTGACCACCTCCGTTCGCTTTCAGGCAGATTTATAAGAATTTAACGACCAATCTTTTTACAAGGAAGGACGATAAGGAAGAGCTATATACGTGAAATTGGCCTCTTTCGTTCTTCCTTATAAAATAATACGAACGGTAGAATTGCCCGGATCGAATTGACTGAGTATTTAAGAGTTAATGATTCTTTACCGACGACGGTCTTTAGATAATAACGGCTGATCATTATTTACAGAGATGTTGAATAATAAAGATTAAAGCACCGAGTTGATCGAGTAAGAATATCGATAATGGATGTTTTACTGCTTAGTCGAGTTGCATTTTTAAATTCGTGCGATTGTATTCGATGAAGACGTGATATAAAGGCATTTAATTTAACAGTCGCATATTTTTTTCACCGAAATATATAAACATTTTTACGATAGAAATTTGACATTTTATTGCGTATGCTTATATCAATATTATTTCCGATAGCGATTGCGATTAGCGAATACAAATCTATTTCCTAAAATCGTATAAATTGACAAAAGATTATCCTACGGTTTGTGAATATTGCTGAGTTATGGGTCTATCGGCGTACACGCAGCTTGGACGTCGATATATATGAATAATAATTGATTATTGAGTATCTTGACATTCGCACGCGGCATGAACGATTTACGTCGGAGCAGTTCTTTGTTGGATTCGCGGGAAACACGAGTGAAGCTGATAATTTGCATACTAAATTAGCAAGGGAATGTTTTTCTTAGATACGCTTCAGGAAGTTAAATTGCACTAAATGAAGTGAGTATCAATATTCCTGCTTGGAAGTGGATTAATTATAATGAAGCGGCATTAATTATAAAGAAAATGTGTATAATTTAGATACAATCTATGCAAATATCATTTTTTGTCACGTTTATATAACTGAATTGTATCGATTCGCGGATATCCGATGTAACAATAAAATATAATTGATTATATCTTCATATTTCTATTTGAAGCTGATTATTCGTAATTTTAACATTAAATGGAATTATAAATGTAAAGATATCCTTTTAGACATTTTTCTAGAAAAAGCAATTAAAGATCGCTATATAAATTATTAATTAAATTATTACTGTCAAATAAATATTAATAAGAATGAACTCGATTGTGCGCGCGCGTCGTCCACCTGTTTGAATTCTATTTAATCTCGCCGCGGTATAATATTTTAAAAGAGCTTCCTGGGCGTAAGTCCGTGGTCCTTAGACCATCGACTATGGGTAACCTTCCACGGTATGCATGGGCCTCGTTTATCGCGAGGCCGTAACTTATGCGTCACCCGTTATCTGGGCGCGCTTATTATGCATGTTATCGTCTCCCCCTTCGACGAGGGGAGAGCCATAAATTTAATAGTCCCCGGTGTGCGGAGGAATCTTCCTCCTTCGGCATGAAAATCTGAATCGACCCTCCGGGACTCGATTTCTGGCTCTCGCTCTTGTCTCCTGAATTTCATAATGTCTTTTAAGTCTATTCTTGTATTACGTAAATATCTGTCAATATTAACGCATATAATATGTACGCATTTAAGAAAAATTCGGGTATGCATTTAATCAATCAGGGGACTTTATGCCAGTCCTTTTAATCTCACCCGCGGTCTTTCATTTCATCTGACAATATTTTCGATTATCGCGGAAGTATCCTTCGTCTAGTTATATTAATTTAATTATCTTGAACAATTTGCTCGCAGTTAAGAATTATTATCGCGTTGAAAATAATTTTTCGCGATAAACGAAGATGTTTCGAACTGCAGCATGTATGCGTGTGTACGTGCGTGTGTGCGACGGCCTGTCGGCAAAACTATAGTTATCATGCTCCATTATTTGCAACAGGGGAGCAGTTCAGCCTCCGTCGGACAGTGGAAAATTTCGCGCCGATCGCGACTCGTATCACGGAGAGGAAAACAGATAAATTGTTGCGGCAGCGGCGGCGACGCTGTGTTTACGCGGAACACGAGGAAGCAAAATAAGAAATCGACCGAGAAATCAAATCGTCCGTCGCGATAACGACGACGCCGGGCAACGAGCCCGACGTCATCGGTCGGCCTGTCTTATCGCCGACAGAATTCTCGGACAGAACTGCTGAATGATACGGCGATCGATTTTTCACTGCCTGAACGTGCTTCCGGGAATCACGATTTCCCAATCCTTCGATGTCGTTTTATTTGACGCATTTTATGCTATTTCGATTGAGTAAATCTGAAAATACATTTAAATACTTTTATGGCGCATATATTATAATCATATAATCTGATTTAATTTGTTTGTACAAAATACTCCAAATGCGGCATGTCCTCTTCCAATCATGAATCTTTTTTTATAAATGTAGAACCGATTTTATTACATAAATTGTCTGGGGAATTAGTGATACCAATTTTTTAAAATTTTGTATTAATCTGAAAACTATTTAATTTCAGATTAATTTTGCATTGGATAAAATCTAATAAAAATTCGATGAAAAACGCTTTTACTTCTTATTTATTATAGATGTGCTAAATATTTCCCACCTTTTCCATATTTTCATACCAAAATTTTTAGATCAATTTGAAATAGTTTTTTCTCGTCAAAACTAACGACGCAAAATTTCCTTGCTATAGACCATAGAAAAATTTAGAAAATTTTTTAATTAAGCTTCAGGAATGCAAATATATCAGTATCGTTTCTATAATTTTAAATTATAATTTTATATTATAATTTATATTGTTGTATATAATTTTTTAAATAGGTACGCTTTGCTTTATCGAAAATATACAACATTTAAAATTATAAAGTTATTTAAAAGCGAATGTTAATAAATTAAAAGCTAAAAACATATTGATTGAGAAGTTCGCCAATGAAAAACATAATGTAGGGTAAGGTTGCCGATATCGCACCGGCTCCTAAATCGCACCACTTTGCGTATAAATTCAACCACTGCAGTGTACACTGCATAATAATTAATAATAATAATAATAATAACTTCATTATTATAATATTCATAATATTTCATAATATTCATAGTGTACATTGCAGTGGTTGAATTTATACGCAAAGTGGTGCGATTTAGGAGCCGGTGCGATATCGGCAACCTTACCCTACCTACAATATCCTGTACAGCGAGATACCAGCAAGAACGAAGCTGTCTTTTTGCAAGTCACGTATTGCATGTCATAAATCGATGCTAAGTGACCAATAAAACCGTGGCGGCCGTACCGATTAGCCGGCTTCGCCCACATGCACCGGTAATGGACACGTGCGTTTTTCTAATTACCTGTGCTCAAATCGCCCTAATCGCTCGCCGTCAGCCCGAACTCACTTGATGCCTCCTCGCCGTCTTTCTCCGTCTGGGTGGCGCAAGCGATTTGCTACGTGAATTAAACTAATAACGTAAACGGCCTTGAATCGCGCCTGCTCTCTGCAAGTACAAGGTTCTCCCCATAAAATTCGACTTTTTCAGTCGGAATCATTAATATTCTTTACGTCGTTCGTGCAGCCGCTTTATCGCGATCTTATGGATGTGAAAAAGATGCGTCAGAAAGTCTCCAACTCAAATTACCGCAATTATTCTTTCGCAAAGGCAGAAAATAGGAATTGAATGAAATTATATCGCGAATAATTAGCTGCACAATGAGTGAATAGGAAATATTTTATTATTAGCAGTTTTAAAAAGATCCTTTATATACTCATACTTCCAATCAATCGCGAGGGTCCTCCGCAGAAAAGTCTTTCCATCACGGGGAGGAACGTATCGATAAATGATGCAGGAGAGACAGGGGCCCATTGATGCTGGGACGTGCGCCCACCGACGAAAAAGAGAGCTTGCCGGACCGATGCCAGGTCGAACGGATAAAGGCATTATTGTCGATTGTCCTTTCATAGTAGATCGGCGGTTATTCCGCCGAATAAGAACGTGCAACGAGCGATTTCCGTTAATCGAACTGGCGGACGATGCCAGGTTTCGCCATCGAGTGCAAGTGACTTTATTAATTATGCAATACACGCGCAATTATGACATAATAGATAATCTTCCATATTTTTGTATAACGATCTCTAAATGTCGACGATCGGGTCGTGGCGACCATATGTCATGTCCGGTCCAGCACACGCGCGCCTAGTGATTAATTAACCGGTTTAATTAGACGCCTAATTACCACCAGATACGGATCTCCATCGGGATAATCAAGCTCGAGGACCGCGACCGCGAGATGACGTATACGTATTATATACGGGCCCGATACCGGGCTCTCGGTTACACGTCCATCCGCGGTTATATATCCTCGTGTTTCGAGACACTGGAGAAGACGCCATTTTAACGCGCATTAGAGTTTCCGCAACGTCCCCGTGCGCGGCCATTATTCACACTCTAATGAACGTGAAATCTCCGCGCTACCATCGCGTCTCGCCCTAACGAGAAAAGAGTATTTAAATTGAAGCGATCTTTAATCCTTTCAAGACAATCTTTTTTTTTTTCAGATTTAATAGACATTATATTAATAGGCATTATTATTAGACAGATTAGTAATAAATTATTAATAGATATAGGATATATCAGAAGTATCAATTTTAATTTCGACGCTAAATAGAACGCAAGTCCTATTCTTTACGATAGTTATTTTCTAATTTTTCAGATTTATTAATAGACATTGTTATTAGACAGATTAGTAATAGATTATTAATAGACGTGGGGCATCCCGATTTTAATTTCGACGATAAATGGAACGCAAGTCCCGGCATTCTTTACGACAGTTGTCTTCCAAGTGTGTGCTTGAAGCATTTATAAGTTCTCTGCTGGTCAATAGAACACAGCATCCAGAAAAGAAGCCCATGACTCTCGTAGCTCGGCTATTCTCGCGATACGAACTCTATCTTCAAGACCATCGGCGGCATCGCCGGCCATTAGAATACCGACATTGCGTGGAAAGAGGGTGACTCGCGAGGCATCCGTTTAATAGCTCTTTTGCACGCTTAAATAAATAACTGCGCCACGATCGTGTAGAATGTAATTATTCCCGTGTGCATGTACGTGCACGAGTGATGCGTGCGCGCGTATACACGCCTAGAGTGCATTCTGCGAGTAATCGTCGTGCGAGGGAGGTAGAGGGAGGAAGAGACGGACAAGCGAGTCTTCTGCCCGGGTTTGTAAAATTACGTCCTGAAAAAAAAAGACGAGGCTCGCGGGGATAAATCGGCGTTTGTTCGCTGTCAATCGCAGATTCGCTCGCGTTTACGCCTCTCGCATGTATCTTCCTCATAACCGATAGATGCGTCAGATATGTACGTCAGATACGTGTTCGTGCGTGTTGCATACGTTCGATCGGATATGCAACGACGGTCATTAGTCTTCAGTTTAGACGGTCCGTCTAAATTTGTACAGACAGATAAAATCTGACAGATTTAAATCTGTTAGAGCCGCTGTATTAAGTCTTAATTGCGCTGCAGAGTTCGCTAAACCGAGACGCTAAAAATAGACGGGAAGGCGCGTTAAACGAAATCGAAAGGTGAAAAAACGAAAGTCCGCTCGGATGTATCGGTTCTCCACCGGTCGCTGATCGACCCGTGCAAAAGCATCATGAATTATCGGCGCGGGATGCGGCTAACTTACCCCCGCGGATCCACTTTCCCCCTCGCTCTCCCTCCGCTCCCCCCTTATGCTTTCGATAGCGTTGCATTATGAAATAGCGTGCAACAAAGTTGCGCAGCGCTGCACCGCCATTACCGCTAATTCCTTAAGTGAGCGATGCCCCGCTCGATCGGGGCTTTTTCGTTGATCCTTTTGGAGAGTCTCCGCTCTCTCGAAGAGCCGGCCTCGTGGGCGCCGATACGCGGTTATTAAAGGTCGATCTACTCCCGGCTCATCGATCTCCTCCGTCCCCCTCCTCCTTACTACCCGAGAGTCGCCCGTCCACCGCCGATTTATTCGAATTCCATCCAGGTTTTAATTACCTCCCGCTTTTCCCTCTATCGATCGAAAGGATACTCTCAGTCGATCGCAATTAATCCGCGCGAATGTACCACTTCGGCTCTCTCGCCGCGATTTATTTCTCGCCGTTGACTCCCCGCCTTCATTTCCGTCGATTTAATTGGCCCCAACCTCCACGTTTGCCTTAGTTGCGACATATTTCTGCGGGTATCGATATATCTTCGATTGATAAGCGGAATCGGATTTTTATTTTCCATCGAGCGGACTGTAATTGCAAGGAGATGTGATAAAGTCCCCTTTGGTTCAGAAACGCTCAGGATCGCTTCGTGCGACTGTAGTTATTTTGTTATACGCGTGCAGTTTATTGATTCTTAAGGCATAGCTTTTCTGATGACGGAATGCAGATCGAAGCTATATTTCCCTTCCTCGATCCCTCGGCGGGAACGTCGCGAAGAAATCCCGAGGGATTTTCGGGATTCCCTCGACGACCGATACTGAATACGCGGAGTCTCGCGTATCCCGAGCCCCGCCGCCACGGCCTCTTAGAAAGACCAATAATTAAGGTAATGGCTACTTTTCAAGTGGATTTCCGTGTGGCTCGATCCGAGCGGCCTCCTCCCGGTCGGCCGATTACGGTCACGAAGGGCCCCGCCATTTTGCTCTCAGACCCTTTTCTATCCTCTCTTTACCTTCTTTGTACCCCGAACGGGAATAGGTTCCTCTCGTCTAACTCCTCTGTCCACCCACCCTCCCCCCCTCAATAATTGTGTATACTCATCGCTCATTTTCGATCGATCAATATCGCCATAATTCCATCCGCTCTTCTGTCGCTTCGGCGATTTTAAATCACGATTCGCGATTAAATTTATAATAGTCTAACTGCGAAAATTTGAGAGGGGGGGCCAATATTTGTAGCAACGTTGAATATCGGACTTGCTTTTAATTGCGTTGTATCGATATAATTTCTAGCATCTAAGATAAAAAAAATAAGAAAGATATTTCAAGATAAAAAAATATCGAAGCAATACAAAAAAATGTTCTAAATTGCTAATTACTGTTTAAATATTATTTACTATTTAAATATCGACTAAAGAACGCTAGTTACTTATTGCACTTCTTGAATTATTTACAGTCAATACGGATTTTGACGGTATTTTGTGACATTTTAGCAATTTAGATAAATGATTGAGAGAGCGAATTACAACGCGAATGATTGTAAATTGTTTTCGAATACTCGCGAAGTGAGATAAGTTCGTTTTCAGACTAAGAATAATTGCGGCTTGTGTATCTCAGAGACTCGATAAAATTCCCCGGCTGAATGAGGAGAACGAAATGTGATAATTCGCTGACATATCGCCATGAAATCGATGTTTACGCGACTTTTTTTTTACCGCAAAGTCAATTTATCGAACCGGATAGCCGCCGGAGCAAGTAAGTCGTTTTAACGGAATTGTATATCTCGATCCTATGCTCCGCGGTACTTATCGCTGCTCCAGATACTCGCGAGAAGACATTTATGCCCGACGTTATCTCAATGACTTTGCTTTCTCGATTTTTGTATCGCTCTCGTTTACACGCATATGTCTGTATTATATCTTCCGATGGCGTGAAGTAAAAACCCGGCGTTAAATCAGTAGAGACGTTCAAAATAAGCGTTCTCTTCGGGATACGATTTAGTTTGGTTTTCCGCAATTATCTTTTATTCTTAGAACGGTTAATCACTTACGAATTAATAGTAGAAAATTAAAAAGTGTGAAGATTTATGAAGAAGAAAACCATTGAATTGTAGCTCGTCTCTTAATTTTAACGCAAAGAAGAAGGAAAGCATATTTCTGTGAAAAATTTTCTTGCCATTATTTCCTATAATAAAATACGCGGAAGAGACGAGCAATAGATTCACACGGAAAAAACGATAAGGTTGCCACAACCACAATTGGTACAGCAAACATAGTGAATGTTGAGACAAACATATATAGATGCACCACACAAAACAATGTGAATGTGACAACCACAGGACGTGGCTGTACCAAATGTTACTATTATTGTGGTTGTGGCAACCTTATTGTTTTTTTCCGTGCACAAAATAAACCGAGGAGAATATAAAATATTAAACTTAAAAATGCCAAAAATGCATATATATGCTATACTATTCGTACGATTTCTCTTTTTCCTATTTAAAAAAGTAATTTAGAGAAGATTTGAGGGGCTCAAAAGCTAATGTCTCCTTGCATAAAACTATGCGATATTAATCACATGAAATCTGGTCTCGTATATTGAAAGCGAACGTTTTGACGAGAGGGAGATGACGACAACGACGACGACGGCGAAGACGACGCAGAAAGTCTACCGATGTGGCCGGCTATCTGATACAATGGATTTTGAAGAGTGTAATTTTCGTCGGCACACAACAATGGCCATGCCTACCTACCTACCGCGCCATATAATCTCATCGTCCGCGCACGCGGTTCTAATTTTCCGCGCGTCATGGGAATCCTCGCCTTCGCGACTCGGCAAAGCGCTGGAGATTTTTCGTCCTTGTCGCGATCGAAAGTCCGCGTTTTTTTCAATTTGAGGAAATTTTAGCGAGCAGCGAATCTAATTCCTAATCGTCATTCTATGAGAACGGTCATTCTAGGTATCTAGCATGAAATTGGGTCTAAAGAGCAAGGTCTAATGATACTAAACGTATTTTCTTTTTCAAACTATAATAGTGAGTAATTGTAATTTGTATGTGACAGATGATAAATGATTGATTGTTTTTAGCTAATGCTGATTAAATAGAAAAAGATTGTTTAAGGTTTGATGAATTCTTTTCTTGATATACCTTTGCACCACTAAGAGTAAATAATTTTTCTATATCTTCATTGCATTGGCCTAAAGTAAATCCTAAATAAAAAATTTTTAATAAAAATTATATAACATAAATAATAAAATTATATGATATAATAAAAATTATTATTTAAATCGAGAGATAGGCCAATGACGGTCATAGCGGATCTTAGTGTTCCAATAATATTAATGTGTGACTTCTATAAACTGCGCGCCGTTACTATCGGTCTTGAAACACAGCTCTCGAATATCACAACATTAAATTGAAAATCAATTTAATGATACTGATGCTAACAAGCATCTATAAGATTCCCGCCTTCCCATCCCAACCCGAAAAACTGTAAAGAATTTATTGCGAAAAATATTACCTCAGCCAGGATTTGAACCTGGACCTCGATTTAAATTGTTTATGCATATATGCGGTCTTATTCTAATTATTATTTATACACATTTGCCTTTCAATACGTTCTCCTAACATCTTCGTTTGTTGCGATAAATATTACCACATGCCTCGGTGGTCGAACTGGCTACGACACGGATTGTAGGGAGGTCCAGGTTCAAATTCTGGCTGATTGTGAGGTAATATTTTTCGCAATAAATTCTTTACAGTTTTTCGGGTTGGGATGGGAAGAGGGAATCTTATAGGTGCTTGTTAGCATCAGTATCATTAAATTGATTTTTAATTTAATGTTGTGATATTCGAGTTTCAAGACCGATAGTAAAGCCTTGTGTCCACGATGCTAGAACTTGGTCCAAATTCTCGGCCCGAAAAACGTGTAGCCAATAAAATTGCCGCTTTTCCGTCGTAAAAGCTGCAAATTGATTGGCTACAAATTTCTCGATCCGAGAACTTGGACCAAGTTCTAGCATCGTGGACACAAGGTTTAACGGCGCGCAGTTTATAGAAAAGTCACATTAATATTATTAGAGCACTAAGATCTGCTATGACCGTCATTGGCCTATCTCTCGATTTAAATTGTTTATACATATATGCGGTGTTATTCTAATTATTCAAAATTATTATATAACATAAACGTGTATAATCGCGCGCGTGGTGTGCATTAATATGTAACTTTAAATAACAATATTATATTAGGATATTAGTCTGGTTCAATCGTGAAATTTTATTGAAGATTACTCAATCTTCTATATGCATCCCTGCAACACGCACATTCTATAACACTAAAGTACCATAAATTAACGCAGATTCGATGTTTTTTTTGCAAAGTGTTGAAGTAATTCGGGACGAAGAGGGTTGAGCAGATTTGCCTGTTGCTCGCTTTTCACATCGACCCTCAGTATCCGGTACATCCGAGCTTCGCTTCAAACGCGATAAATTCAGTTCGCGCGTTTACACGGAAAAGTACGGCCGGCATTAATCAGCGACGGCGAGTACCGAGTGTTAAAAGCCATCCGAGAGGGTTAATACCTCCGTCCCTCTCTCGCGGCCAAAGAAATACTGCTCGACATCGCGAGACGAGGCGAGGCGAGGCGGCACAGGGTGAGAGCGCGCGGTCCTCTTGATCGTCGATCAAATCGATCCCCGCCGTAAATCGTCCGGGGATCGATCCGGAGAACGAGGGGGCGTGCCGGCGAAAGAGTTGCTCCGCTTCTCCGCCCGGTATCGCACGGGCACCGCGATTCGTTCCGGCGGGGATCGCGGAAGATCCGCGCCCGAGATCCGCGCCTTAATCTGATGTAAGGGCATTTCTTTCCCGATGGACCCGCCCGTCCGTCTGTCGATCCGTCCGTGAGATCTCGTCGATAGTGTTTCCTACGCGCCTAATCCCGCCGTGTCGAGATGGTATCGCGTCCCCGAGGTTGCCCTCCCCTTCGCGTCGCTCGCAACTCCCTCGAGGGTGGTTGATGTCTCGGGGTAGAGATCTCCGATCCCTCCGATCGGCCGCGATTAAACTTGGAAGGCTGTCGCGTTCACGCTGTCACGACACTCGTTTGTACGAGGCGGCCTCCCGTGGCAGCTGGTCTTCCGAGGGATGAATCTTTTTAACCCCTTGATGTTTATTCGAAATGCGCCTCGATGGGATAAACTTTTATCTTAATAGTCTTGTCCTTATGGCCACGGCGCCGCTTAAATTCTTGCGCTTACAGATTCACGTAAGCTGTTTTCAAGCGTCGTTGATGTCACGCTGTATAAAAGGTGCTCGCCTCGGTGCTCGCCTCGGTGCTCGCGTATTCCGAAGCGATTTTATCGAATCGAACAAATACCGAATAGGTTTAAAAGAGGAAGGAAATTAACATAAGCTTAGGTAGACTAATGACTTCAGCGGCGCGATGCCACCGTTCAGATAACTATGGAGAACGTGACTTCGTATATATTTGAATCGATTATTTCGAGGAGAGAGCATAAGTCAACGCTTTAGAAATGAACTAATGTAAAGGAAAGAAAGAAAGTACTTTATTGCTTTTATATCTAATAAAATTGAACGCGTAAATTGAATTATAATCGAATTATTGGTACATTCTTTCTACTTGTTTTTACAATTGAACAAGTTAAAAATCTTAATGACATTGACCAATGAAAAAATAAAATTACAGCATTTCGCGGTAATCGTCGAACCAGACTTTATCCTTCGCGTTATTCAAGAATCAATGGAAATTGGAGTTACTTAACGAAGTTATTTCTTTTAAAATCTTCTGAAACTTTAGCTACGATATAAAAAGAATATAAGAGCAAATAATGAGCTAAGATTAAAATTAAACGGCGCCAGTAAAACCGACCCAAGCGCTTAATCAGAAGGATAATTTTCTTTTTCTATATAGACTATATGTTTCGTTCGAGAATTTTATTTCAAATAAAGTTAGTATTTATATCTCTTTTTTTATGCGCGATCTATGATTCAGATTGAGTCTGCAGCTGCTTATTCAGGTTGTTCCAGGTATCTCTTGCTTCTCATTGTAAAAATATACAGGCGAGTTGACCTCCCTCCATATATACATATATTCAGATGTTATCATATCGCTCGCTTCTCCACTCAGTCGTTTTTTCACGGGAAGAAAAGATTTTCAATACACGGTCATCCATAATTATACTCGACAAGCTTTCAAACGTCCATCGTTCATGCTCCGCGAAACATTTCAGATCTTATTTCATTATTAAATTTCCTATTTCAAGATCTGTGTAAATAATTAGCAGTTTAAATTTGTAGAATCAATTTAATTCGCCAATTTGCGAGGACTTGAATTTTTTTACAAAATACTTTTATAATAATAATAATTATTATAGCTATTTTTTTTATTTATCGATTATTTCTTGTCTACCATCTATTATCTTTCTCTGCTGATAAATTAATGTTATTGTGAATGTAATATCATTACGTACAATTTTTGGCTGTTAAAGTTAATAAACAAATCGCTGTTCTGTGTAAATTTGATTTGCGATGATCTGAACTTCTCGGCTACCCCGTAAACGGGCGCTCCCACGAAATACCGCGCCAGTCGGCCGGCCGCCGGTGCAACCAGAAAGAGTTTAAAAAAAAGGAAGAAGAAAAAAAAAGAAAAGTAGGGCCGAGGCGATTTCGATTCCTAAGCCCTGCCGACAGAGCTAAACATGTTATTTTCTCGTTCGCGGTGCTCCGATATCCGA
Source organism: Aphaenogaster floridana (assembly GCA_003063835.1). Lineage (NCBI taxonomy): Eukaryota > Metazoa > Arthropoda > Insecta > Hymenoptera > Formicidae > Aphaenogaster > Aphaenogaster floridana. The sequence goes on along the minus strand of NJRP01000096.1, from coordinate 760,558 downwards.
TCGACCAGCCGGCCCCGATTGGTCCCTCTTGGATTTTAACCCGTCCCACCGCATCCATGAGGCCGTCCAATCGCCGCGCCGGCTGATAACAGAGGCCATAATTAACGCGATTTGTTAATGAGCGCCGGGACAGTCGACGACGACTGAATGAAAACTGCGCGGACGAATTTAGTCGCGGCTCGGCTAGATCTTGGATCGGCGGTCGCGAGATCGACACGAGATCATCCTGTTCCGTTGTGCGGCTACGTCTCTATAAGCCGGAAGTGATTGCACGTTCAGGATATCCGGCAGGAACTTCGAAATCCGGGATTTCGAAGCGTGTTGTCACGAGGCGTCGCGATCGATTCGCGGACAGTGATTGAGTGCAAGTCGCATTAGGACGCGGATCGAACGACTTCCGATTTCTTAATCTCGGTAATACCGAAAGATCAGCGTGGCTTAAAATCACGGTAAATCGGTAGGAACGAGATGTTTATCGAAATGACAACGTTCGTGTAACGTACGATAAAGGATATGTGTGAATGAATTCGAGGACGTCGCATGACATTTAGTGACGTATTCTGAATCCCGGAAATATCGGCTAATAATAAAAGTGAGATAGAAAGTCGTCGAAATTTTTTCCTGGTGAAGTGCTTATAGAATCTCAATAACGCAGGTTTCGATAGTTTAGTATAACAAGAACTGTAAGTTTGGATAAAGAGACGCATATTCCTGCATAAAATACACATAAAGTGCTCTTTATATACTATCCTATCACATCTGAGCGCAATAGCGCAATAGCAATTGCTTACGGATTTTATTAGAAGAAAATCAACTTAAAAAAAGTAAGGTAAGTTGCTGCTACACAGCGTAGAATGTTATCTAAGTTATTTACGTTTATTTACGTTTTTTATTTACGTTACAATGATAATTTAAATAAATTTCTATATTTAATCTCGGTTTTTCGATGAGCTCATTATTTATGCTAATCGTTTTCTTCTTTTATTTATAAATGTAAGATATTATATACCTTATTGAATTTTGACGCAATCCGTGCGATAATCATATGATAATAACACGTATAAACAACGTGTCGCAATGCGTCTGCTATTGATACGATATCGCATCGCAAGAAATTGATATAATAATGTCGCGACAACTCGCACGCGTGAGTGATTTTCCCTGAATAATATTCATAACATAAAACAACTATGTGTGCAGAATGCACGGATGTCACGCGATAATGTCGGTTTCTCGCGAATTATGCGTCAGCACAGCCACAGCCTCCACGTGACTGTTTGCGATCGAATCCGAGCGACAGTCACTCGTTCATCTCATTATTATACGAAACAGCTGCATGTGAGACAACTAATTACACACAAACTGTTTCTCCTGCCGCGCGCAATAATTACGGAGACGAGAGTATTTCGTAATGCGCCGCGTACTTCTTACGCTCGTTTAACGTGCCACTCTTAATTTCGCTAAATACGCGTTTAAGGGCCAGCTGCTTTTCTGACATTGCGAGCCATTTCATGAAAAATGCCAGGAAGATAATTATCGCGTAGTCAAAGTTTGCGAGGCATATTCTAAAATATCGTTGTCAGTATTATAATATACCTCGATGCGAACAGACGATAGTTGGCCTCTATGGCATATATGTAAACTTATAATTTTTCGTTTTATAATTTTGGACACATAAGTATCTGTAAGTTATAATATTTTTAGCATTCATTTGCTGCTGATTTCATATTACTCATAATTTGTTATCTTTGTTGTTAGATGACTTTTTTGGGTAAATGTCATAAACTTATGTAATTATATAATTTAATGTATCGCACTTGAAAAGGACCAAATCCCATGGTCGAAACGTAGTGCCTTTCTTTATACGATACATCTGGCCAGTCAGGTCGAATTAAAATTAACATTTTTGCTGTTTTGTATATTCACTGGTGAAGAAAAGATTCTATTTGTATCGTTGTAAGATTGAATTTATCTAAAACTAGACAAAAAAAAGCAGAAAAAGAAACTATCAAGTTATTTCTTATTTTCGGAATTTGTTGTCCTGCACCCCGGCGATTCACAAGGGAATTATATTGCCACGTAGCGGAATTTCATAGGCGTTTTATTTTAAGCGGTTTTATAATTTTTTCATGCCTTGCAAAGTATGCCACGTGAACGGAATTTTTAATGGTAAAATTCAGAAATAGAAACATATAAGATTGATGCTAATGGGAGGAGCGGAGCTTGACGTGAAGCTCCAAAAATTCTAATTACCTCGTTGTTATTCGGCACGAAGCAGATGGAAGATTTTCACGCGGCGTACATCATTCACGGAATGAATCGTAACGCGAAATTGCGCCTAGCGAGCAAGCAACGGAGTGGTATGCATCGCATGTTGCACGACGTATAATTAAGCCGCGATATTTCCACCGAATACAAAACATGCAATTATCTCATCTGGATTACAGTACCGCGCTCCCTAATACCGAAACCTACGTACATTGTACGCGGCTCGCGGGTAAAGATACCGTCGGGCTGGTCGCTGCAATTTTCCGTTCCTTCGTTTCTAGAGCGGCGGAGAGTACGCGAGATATAATTACGGATCTTGCGGGGACAGCCATTGAAGTTGAGTTAACCGCCAACATCGTGAATGCAAAGTGCACGCGTACTTAGGACTTATTCTAAAAAATGCAAAGTGCGTGCGTACTTAGGATTTATTCCAAGTACGCATGGAACCTATGTTCGCACATTTCTTAATTGACGATCTCTAATTTATACCACTCTATCTCTTCGCAACAATCTGAAAGATTGATTGCATCTTCACGTCGCTATGATAGTGATGAAAACATTATTATCACTGAAAAAAAATTCACTAAATCCAAAAAAATAATTTATTTAATTACTTGCAAAGAGATGAGTTATTTAAGTCAAGCAGCAAATATATTTCAATTGATAAAAATAACAATTATATATTTAACGTAACAAAATGTTTTTTTAAATCAAGTAGATATTTAATTAACTTAAATAACTGATCTCTTTGCAAGTATTTAAATCAATTATTTTTTTGATTTAATGTTTTTTTTTTCAGTGTACATATATTATTATTAAAACATATACAGCGCATCGTGGTTGAAGAAATAATGAACTTACAGCCTTGGCCAAAAGTATTAGGCATATTTTTGTTCATTTATCTGAAATTCTTTTACTTGTATTGTTTCCTATTGATTACCGCACCGAAAGAACGATAAGGTTGCCACAACCACAATAATAGTAATATTTGGTTCAGTCACGTCCTGTGGTTGTCACATTCACATTCTTTTGTGTAGTGCATCTATATATGTTTGCTATACCAAATGTATATGGTTGCCTTCACATCAATGTGAATGTGACAACCACAGGACGTGGCTGTACCAAATATTACTATTATTGTGGTTGTGGCAACCTTATCGTTTTTTCCGTGCGGCATTATACATAAGTTTAAAGGGTTCTTGAAACAAAGAATAATTCACAGCAAGTGCCATAAATCAATTTTCTAGCTTTTAGATAAATGAAAAAATATAGGTATTTTTTGGCTAAGGCTGTATTTACAGTTTGTGCTATTAACAGAAATTTTGCTGAGAATTAGCAGCGCAGCGTTTTTCTCGTACTAGAATTAGGCTCGCGCATCAATAGCCGCGAATAAAAATTAAAAATTGTTGTGGAAAAGAAATACGAGTGGCACCAGCTTTGTCGGCGCGTGTATTTCTGCGCGTTCGCAGAAGCAGCTGCGGGCAGAACACGCGAATCGCGGGGATCTATTTTAGTCCTTGCCACGAATCGCGCCGCACACGAGGACGCTGCGACGAGTTTTTGCGAAAACCTCATATTTCTCGCGGCGTTCCTTTCATTCTGCGAGCGCCGTCGACATAATTGGCGATTATTCTGCATTTAAACACGTGACGCGCGCTCTTCGCGGAGCCAGCCTTCGTTTTTTCTTTTTATTAATATAGAAGAAAACTCGTTTCTCGCCGTGCACTCGTTCCATCCTTCCGGACTCTTGCCAATCAGAATCGAAGAAAGATCGATGATCAATCATCGATGCTTTATTAATAGCGCGACTTAGCGATTTATATTGTAAAAATACGAGGGGAGGGTGCGCGATTAGAGTCTTTAAAAAGAAATCCAACGATTTGCGCTGCGCTAATTGGATTTCCTGTTTTCGAAGATTATTTATTTTTTTAGATTTGACGTCAATGTTACGTCAATGCAATATTAACGTTAATGTTATATCAATTAATAATATCAGAATATTGAGTAAAGCCATCCACAACACGGTAGATAACAAAGTTAATATGAGATTGAGCTTAATTTTGCAATTTGTTTAAACTGATGGCGCAATTTGTTATCGCAATTGTTAATACGGTTAACATTACCGTCGAGACACGCGCGGTGCCGACAATGTGATCTCGAATCTGTCGATACTCTAACCGACTTTGTTACATAATACCCAGTCCCGATCGTGCGTGCGAGATATACCCGAGGACCTCATTGTTAAGATCGAAAGACGACGGGGGCGAGTCTCTCCCGCACGAGCGAATTTATATGCGATAAGCCAACCGCGCACGACGTTTAACACCCGCCTGTTGCGTCGCGCGACAATTACTTTGCTTCACGGTTGCCGTAAATTAATTTTAATGATCCGCCCGTTGTGATTTATCACGCGAGATCACGTGCACCGGGCCAGTCACTTTGCAAATGACTTGCAAAGAGGCGCGTGTGTTCCAAGCAGCAAGAACGGCCGCTCCGATCATGAACGCTTGTCGACCTTAATTTTTTTAAGTGTAGATGTAATTTAGCAAAAATTATGCAATTATTGCAAATAAAAATGCAGTTATCGCCGCTAACTACTGCGTTGCAAAGAGTCAAGATGCGTTTAGCGTTTAATCTGAACGTTGCATTAACATATTTTTTTACGATAGGATAATGGAGAGGATATGTAGACAACGGAGTCGCAGAGGAGTCCACGAGATACGTTTTTCAAATACGTCTCTTTCATTTTTTTCCCACTTGCCCGTCAGATACGTTTTTCAACGCCCATTTCCTGACTAAAATTGAACTTTGTCCGATAAAGAAATCTCGCGCGTCGTCCATTTCTAAGACCACGTGCGTCAACGGAGAAATAAAATGGAAGTTAAACGGCGAGGAATGGCCGTCGCTGGCATAAATTATCATATCGCTCACGCGCGTATTGTTCCACAGAATTAATTTCACGCGTGTCGGATGTGCGCAGCGTGCGCGCCGCCTTTCAGTCCGTTATACCTCAAATGCGATAAGACGGATTTTTTATCTCGCCGTAATCGCTTTCGTTTCGCTTTCGCAGGATGGTGCTGGTGGTGGGCGGGGTGGTCCTGCAGGAAGAGATTCCTGCGGACAGCAGGTCCTTATACGCGGCCCATCCGGTGTACCGCGAGAGCGCGGCCCAGCTGCACTCGATGCCGGCGAAACTCGTGGGCCCGGTGGGCCTCCTCTATGTTCAACAGCGAGAAATGGCTGCGACGCTGCCGCACGACAGTAAGTGCAATGCATCTCTGATGCGCCACGTCAAGCTGGATCCAAGGAAACGAGCGCGAACAAACGCGAACGAACACTGATGCTGTCTCTTATACACATCTAGATGTGTATAAGAGACAGGTATTATAATATACCTCGATGCGAACAGACGATA
>NJRP01000096.1:733837-753506 GCA_003063835.1 Aphaenogaster floridana | reverse complement strand
GTGTGTGTGTGTGTGTGTGTGTGTGTGTAGAGTGTCACACAAACGACTATATAATAAAAAAATAATTTTACGCTGAAGTGTCATTATTCCCCGTAAAATAAGGCAATTCTACTTATTCTTACTCATTCTTTTAAATTAAGAAACTTTTTTTGTCAGTTATATTATTAAAAAAAAGATATGCTCAAAAAAATTGGAAAAATATTAATAAATATACTTTCTTACAACACTTTAAAGGCGCAATCTTTCTTTTGTAATTAGGAGATATAAATAAAAAATGAGCTTCAGGTATTGCTATTCTGTACCATCTATATCAAACACGTATATAATCTTGTTCTTGTTCTTCTTTTTATTTTTAAATTAGATTGTATCTACCACTTTTTCTCAGATACTTATTTTATTGTCGCTCATAAAAACGTGTGTATATGATGTATATGAGTATTCACAGTGCATTGAGCTCGGATCTTGCTAGGCCGAAATGACTGTGCGGATCAGTCATCCTGGCGGGAGAGAGAAGCGCAATCCTTTCGAAAAGTAATTTCTCGCGGTATCTATCAGAGAGAATATGTTACTGATGCAATGGCTACGCGATCTCCATGTTATCTCTTAAATAGATATCGAATGTTACCGGCTACTTTTGTCGCGCTATCGCAGGATTGACGCAATCCGCCAACCCACCAGCTGTGATTACACTTAATTATGAGAATAAAAAAAAACAGCCGCGCGAGCGATAAATTAACGGATGCCGGGCATTATTTTGCGCGTTATCGGGCAGCTGTAAATTACAGTCCAATTTTTCCGATGGTGTAACTCTCAAAAATAACTAAGATTCGTTATTACGCTGCAATAACAACGGTGCGGTAAATCTCGTAATGTTCACGTGCTTCGCTAAGTTCTGATGAATCTGGTTAAGTGTTTCACAATAGCGATTTTCTTATCTTTTTCTCGGAATTTATATTAAATCTTTATCAGCAATCTTTACCGACAAATAAACAGTTATTGCATTAAAAAAGCCACCATTACTCTCGTGTGCAGCATAATGTGTGATGTAGCATTTTACGTTAAAAATATGTTAAATATGCTAAATATGCTAAACCGACAAATTGTGTATATAACCCATGTTCTTCTTTTAAAAAAATGGTCTGTTTTAATTTTATAATTTTTGCGACGCGCGTGGTAGAGCAATAAACATTTGAGGAAGAGTGGAAGCAAGATACAACTTGATTTAAGAATAACAAGAAGAATACTAAATAAGAACATTGTTTCTCTTGCAAACGTGAAAGGTCTTAACACCCTTCTCTGTAAAATAACAATTGGCAGAGGTACGTTTGAAACATACAAAAATTTATCTTATATAATTATGGAAAGTTCCTGCCGGCTTATCGATGAATAATCCTAACAATCTTGATGGCCTTTCGAAGCGCCGTATTCGCTTGTTGCCGTATCGATTATTCTTTTTCCCTTTCACAGAGAACGTGAGCATCCTCGGTTCGGACGACATGACCACATGTATAATCGTTGTCATAAGGCATTCCGGTGAGTATATTTGAAAGTACAATTGTGCTCATTATAAAATAGCTGCCGATTGCATATAAATGACCGCTTGCGGAACGACAATGAAAAAAAAAGAGGTCGGAATAACGCAATGACGAAGCGCGATTGTTTGATCGGTATCGTTGGAAAATATTTCATACGAAAGTCACAGAGTATCGCAGTATCACCGATTTTGACATATACATATGTCAGATTCTTAAAACGAAGTTGAAATTGATTTCTAATAAAGAGATAAATATGTAGAAATTTTTTTTGTTAAGATTTTTATATTGCATATTTTATATTCTGGAAATTTTTAATTAAAGTTTTGAGAAAGTTATTAGAGTTATTTGATTAAGAAGGTCTTTATTTTTAGTCAGCTATGATTCTGAAACTATCCTGTCATTTTATTTAAGGAAAAATGAATTTTAAATTAATTTAAATTAAAAAACTAATGCTCCAAGCTATCGATGAAGTTACGAGCATCTCGTTTCTTGAGAAAAATATACGACCTCAATATACAATTTTTGTGGAAGAAGAAAAGTAAGTAAAGAGAGAAGAAAAAGATGGGAAATCCAATCACAATCTGCCTGTCCCGGATTGTAAATTAGCCACGTAGCTAACGAGCAAAAACTTGTGAAAAATATCGCTAAACGAGAACTGCGATATCCGCGATCGTCTTCGGAGCTTTCCGTTATACCGCTTTTTATTTCCTTTGTCTGAGCACACAATGGATTTACTTCTCTTCGCACGATCATTGACTCCTCCATGATATAACGACTAACGTAACGCGTAAAATGCGAAACGCCGCTTCTTTCGGAAAGATGTGCCGCTTAATAGAACCAGTTCCGCCGCTCGAGCTCGAAGGAAAAGGTGCTGATTCAGCTTACGATTCACGTCCATATCACGAAGTCATTTAATTGCCTTGCTAATCCTACGATATCCAGTTTAAAGAGCTTCGAGGAAATAATTGCGATTTATGGTTCATGAAACTATGAATGTCTCGTGCAATTTTTTATAATGCCGTTTCTTGATATTAGTACAAGTAAGAACACGTCGCTATAATCTCGCGTGCTCTCGTTAAAAATTTATTAACATTATTATACGGCTATTTTTTAACAAGCGTATTTCGTCAGTTCGACACTTATAGCTGATACCAGATACGAATCATACGAGCTTCTTAATTATTTTTCCGAACGATGATACATTCTGTATCGTACGAGAAGGAACCTATTACATTATACTATATTTCTCAACGAAACTCTCGGATAGATTCCCCTTAGCTTTCTCCTGCTGCGGCGACAGTGCATCGCAACGCAAGCTGGGTGTCTCCGATCGTCTTAAGGTTGCGCGTGAATAATGGCCAAGGTAGAAAGCGACTGCGAAAGTACGTAATTAAGTAACAGTTCGCGACATAAAAGTCTTTTTGTCACGAGTTCTTCCCATCCACTCGTCGTTGCTTTGCGCTCGTGCAACAGTTGGGCAAACACTCCGAATCAATTGTTGTTTAAATTAATTATTATCGCTTTTGCAATCAATTAGTAATGTACGAGCTAGAAGTACTGCGTCAGTCGTATCTTAAATAATCTCTTTTAACATTCCAAGAACATTCACATGTTTTCAATCGTTACTTTCTGTTCCACTTCATTCTTATCGTCAAGACGACGATAAATCGTGTCTAACGAACCGTGATCGAAGCGCGATGCTCTCGGATCCATGAATCGTTTCAGTGCACCATACTGCAACACGAACGTTTTTGGTTGATCTCTCGATCCGACGATGCAATAAACGGCGAGATAAACCGATACGTCCGCTTATTTGGGATAATTATCATTCCGCGGTAATTATCGGTCTGGTAGCAATATTTAAACGTTCGAAAATTAATTTCTCTTTTAATCAGCACATTCTTTTCGAAAAGGAGAAGTATAACGAGCGGTCACAAAAAGATAGCGCGCAAGCGGTGATAATTTTCATTTGGCCGCTTTGATATTTTTCTCGACCGATCTTTTTAGTAACAATAGAGAGTTTTTGCAATACCGTCTTTTAGATACGGTGAACGCTAAAATCACGTTATTGGGTCGACCCAATAACGTGAATGGTCTTTCGACCCAATAACGTGATTTTAGCGTTCACCGTATCTAAAAGACAGTATTGCAAAAACTCTCTAATAAGTATTCCATTTAGCTCACTGGTCAATGACATAAATAGTAGTAATAATAATTAATGAAAGTAACACGGTTCATGCCCGGTGTGGCATTGAGGCTAATTCGCAGGCGAACATTCGTTATTAATATCTTATGTTTAAATATAATTTTAATAAAAATGATGCTTTATATCGCACGCATATATAGGCTCTATTTTTTACATAATAATATAATAATGAAATAATAATTATTTTTTAAATAATTATATATAACATTATATGTAACCAGTCATAATAAATAATTGGTCTGTGTGTTCGATTTTAATGTCGTAAGAGCTTCGAATGTCGCATTTTCAAATGTTGGATTTCAGGTTCGGGCGCCGCCGCTCTGGCGCATCTTGACGGCTCTGGAACGGAAGATGCTGCGGCGGCAATGATCCAGAGGGTAACGGAACTCGCTCTCGGATATCCCGAAGGTCGCCTGGAACTGCAGTTGGTCGGCGGCTACTCCGATCCAAGAAACTATTCCGAGGAATTATTCTACAATATACTTTGTACGTGAAAATATATTTTTAATGCAGCATTCCTATTATCGAGGAGAAATATTTATGACTCGAGGAGTTTTATTTTTACTACATATGTATAAACTAACAGATAATTATGTCTGTCTTCTGTTCCTGTTTCTTATTCCTGTTCTTTATTCATGAACGTAAAAGTTCAATTTCACTTAAACTCACTTTGTTCGAAATAGACTAAAAGGATAAAGCTAAACAGAATAGAACTGACTTTTTATGATTATTTTTCACGATGTCACGTTTCCTGAAAGAACATTTAATCTGATCAAGAGTAGAATAAAAAATTAATTGAAAACATTGAATTATATAGAAATACTGGAGTTTTTCGAGCAATTGTTAAGTTGGATAATATCTAAAATAGAACGAAATTGTCTTCGGCTTCGTCTGTGTGACGTTAACCGGACCGATCGTCTTCTAGCCGCATTTCACAAGCAACCGGTGGAGATCGATCTAACGCTGTGCTGCGTGGGCGAGCTGAATACCACCGTGAGAGGTGGGATTCATTGGCCGTTGATCTACGGTATCGGGCTAAACGTGAAGACGGGCGAGATCTTTCCCGCGACTTTCCCCGACAAAGGCCCAGATCAGGCATTGAGGTGCGCCAGACAATTGACCGGGGGTCAGCAGGTGCGTGTACGCAACATTTGCATTAGTAATGATATTACAGCTAGACGAGATTAATGGCTTACGCGTAAAACAAAAAAGAAATTACAGCTTAATCCCACATCTATAAATAAATAAATAAATATGTATATATATATATATATATATAAATCTATTATATATTTTAATTATAAATATATTATATCTGTTATATGTATATATACATTTTAATATATATATATTAAGTATTAGTAATATTAAATAAAAGATTATTAATATTAAGTAAAATATGATTAATCGATTAAGCGTGATGTCAAATTTTATTTAGCGCATTTCGTCGCATGAATTGCACTTGTATATTCTATCTTTTATGCACAGGTTTTGGATATATACGATTGCGCCCTGGGATTACTTAGAATCGGCCCGTTTAACTATGATCCTCTACGTGGCGTGGATCTCTGGCTGGCACAATCCGATCAGTTCATCCTACAGCACCTGTCTACGTCACCGGAAGTGGAGCAACCACATTTCGTATCGCAGGTAATGCCGTTTGGAATACTATGCGACATCCTTATCGTTAGTTTCTCGAGGGAATAGAGAGCATTAAGCGACAAATCCAATCGCACCGCGTTTCCCACGCACTGTTAAGCAGCGACGAAATTTCTGTTTCAGGTGCGGGCGACGCTCAAGTATATCCAAGACAATCAATTTCCGGCCGTCACCGTCTTCCGAGATAACAGACCTCACTACTACCGTCGGGATGAAACCACCGGTGTCTGGCAGCCGATGCGATATTAAAGCTTCAACAAGCCGCAGATTCGGTTAGGGCTTGCGTGGTGGTTGTTCGCGAAATTTTCGAGCGCGACACGGAGTATAATATTAAATCGCGGATCGACAAAGCGTACGGAGCAGGACGGTCAAACCGCATAGGAATTTAAATCAATTAGTCGAATTTGGTACTGCGCCTTCTGGAGATCGCGATGTCTTCGCCGGAGTTGTTTAAGCCCTAATGAGCCCGTTTGAAAAAGGTCGGCTCGCATTTACGATTTGCGAGCAAATTGCGGAAGTTTGCGTGCAATAATTGCAGCCCTTGTCGGCTGACAATTATCTGTGATCGACGAGAAAAGGACGTCCGATCGGGAGAAAGCCGTGGGATCGAGTATCGATCGAAGCGGTCGTAATCAGCGCGCTGGTCGATGCCTTAAGGCCTGCTCACACCGGAAGACGTCTCGCGATCCGTGTTCAAGCCAAGATGCGGATTAGTATTTGGATACGCATTACCGAATGCGATTTGTAATATTTAAATAAAATTATCAGAGAGTGCAGCTTACTCTTATCGTATAGAGTGAACTACAAGAAAAATAAAATGAAATAAAAAACTTTTTAACAAACAGTTTTTCGAAAATTTTAATATATTCTCTATTGGGGTGCAAATAATACATATTTTACTTTGCATACGTTTTATATATATATATATAACTACTTTTTTCTAAATGATGTAATAGAGACATTTTTCCTATCATAAAATTGTTTTTGAATTTTTACAAAGCAGAAAATTAAGATTCAATATGTGTTCAATTAAAGAAGAGTAGGTAAAATTATCGCAGAAAGTTTTGGATGATTTTATTCGAAATTGTTTTTGATAAATTTTTATAAAGCAGAAGATTCAATTTGAAGTTCAATTGAAAAATAGAAGGGGTAAAGATGACTAATAATAACACGAGCCATATCGCAGATACTAATCTTCTCAAATTTAATTTTACAAAGGTAGGATGTATTGATCTCTAATTAGAGATTTTTCAGTTACGCTATTATCATAAATTTCATAGAAGACAAAAAATTGTCGCAACGCAAACGATTGAATCAGTAATCGAACTTTGATTGTTCGTTTATCAGGCAACTCTTTTTTTATGACTTAAAAAAATATATACGGCTTTCGGAAAATCTTGCAAAGGAAAAAAGAAAATAATTTTATAAATTTGTTTTTCTTTATTGCACACATGCACATATACGCACACATTTTCTGGATATATCTGAAAAGTTAAAAGTAATATGCATGCATTCGCGTTAGCGTGCGGCGCACGACAACTTCAGTTGTGAATAGGCCTATACGTGCTGAATATATTGGCATTGTTGAATTTTATCTTTTTGTTAGATGCTTATGTTAAATGGACAACGGTCGAATTTTGGTCGTTATTATAAGGTGTTATTAATCGTACGCGATCGTTACTCCATCGTTGAACGTTTTCTCCGTATTAACTTTCTTCGTTGCCAGAGCGAGAAAATAACGACACTCTCATCGCGCATTTAACGCTAAATACAACTCATCTCCATCTTTACATCACGTGCAATCAGATAACTAATTTGATCGTAAAGAATTCTATTTGGTGCTAAACGCGCGATTGAAAGCACGACTCTACGCACACGCGCGAGGACGCTTGTCCTTTTTCTCTTTCTTCCCTGTTTTGTTCTTTCAGCCGAATTGCGAAAGTTCGAGCAACGAATAATTCCGTACTTGCCATAATAAAAGGAAGAAAGTTAGACGAAAAAGGTAGAGACGAAGTAGAAGAGATGATGTATATAATATTTTCAGGGTTGTGTGCCCGAGTCTTTCGGGTGAGGGAAAGTTCCTTTGTCTCGACGCAGTTAGTTCCGCGAGGGAACGCGAATCCCTCCGAAAATTCATGCGAAGATTAGTAATCATGTATGAGCCGTTGATGTCTCGCGGGAATTTTTACTAAATCGTGCATACTCATATATACGTATGTGTCGAAAGTACGAAGACATCTCTTTGGAATGCTCGCGGGACATTTGGGCGATCGCGTTTAAATGATTTACGACGTAGGATGTGTATCCAAGGTAAAACGAACGACTTAAACGCGCGAGACCGATGGGTGCGAAATTGTCGAGATTAATGCATAAACGCATAATAGGATGAGGCAATTCGATCATTTTGGAGATCGCGTGAACGTCCGATATAGATTTTCCTATTTGTTGTTAGAAAGCACGGGCGTGCGATCGAAGAATCAAAATGACGAGGCCTTCCCTTACCTGTGGATTCATCGATTAAGCCGAAAGGTAATCACCCTCTAGCGTAGCATTCGAGAGCACAGCTCTACGGCGAAACTAGCCAGTCGAATGTTTCATATCTCGACAGTGAATTGAATACGGTTTTCATGAAAAAAATACAGACCTTCAATAATTGAACATTATTATTGAGCATTCTTATCTCTTTTGGGATGAATGCACGATGAAAAAACCATTTTTTAAATAATACTTGAAAAGTTTCTTTCAAAGCTATGGTCTCGAAGTGTTGGAATAGCGTGTAAAGGAATGGTGCGTTCACAATTTTCCATTGTTCTAGTGATATATAAGCTAATTGAGGTTGATATATTAATAATAACGAAGATGACGATGATCATAAATGATACTGCTGATGATGATAATGATATTTCCTAGAAATTGAAGAGATATATTTTTACTATATTATGTAAAAAACAAAAGAAGAGCGAATGCATTCGTGACGACGAAGCTCTCAGGATCGAACTTGCGACCTGCTTTCCCTTCCCATTCGATCTAGAAGCGAGTAGAAGAAGTATAGCGGGTGGTTTGCCACTTACTTTGTTGCTTCTGTGCCAGGAAAATATATGGCTTTTCTTGCTTGCGTCATGAAAACTTCCCGGTGCAGCACACAAGTTACATATAGATTTCTCTTTTCTTTTAAGTCCACCATATCATTCTCCCTTTTTCCTGCCCGAATCTCTTTTCCTTACGATATCCGTTCGATCTCTATCGCATTCTTTCTCGCGTTACGCAGACGGAACCTTATTACATAATATTATTTGGTGATATATTTATACAATAAACGATGATAGATTAAAGCAACGCTGTGTGTACGTTATTTCACAACACCTTATAAGATCTAGACGCTCGAGATGACAGCCACAACCGATCTTGATCTATCGTTGATGTAATGCCCATATTCTGCCGATTTGCCGTGATAAATGATTCTTCGTAGCTAATCTAATCGCGAAGTGTTTGCGAATAGCGTGCGACTCTATGGAATCAACTTGCTGAGAAACTACCGAACAGAGACTGGTAACAACATCGTTAACAAAGTTGCGGGCTTCTACACAGTATGCGGCAGTAAACTATTACGTAAGTAAACCGCGAGGAGAAAGGAGCGTTCGCACATTATCACGACTTTATACACATGATTATTAAATATGAAACGCTATCATTAGATGTTGATTAATCGGTTGACGGAGAGAACTTTTATTTCACTGTAAAAAAAAATATGTAAAATTACAGGAACAAGTGTAAAAATCATATGTAAATAAGTGTAAAAGTCGCATTATTTATAACGGAAACATAACAAAATCATGTATTTTTACAACAATTATTATTGTGAAAATACGTGATTTTGTAAGTTTCCATCATAAATAGTGAAGTAATATTACATCTTTTTTTTACAGTGTTGATGATATTCAATTTTTATTTGATGATATTATTCGAGAGAAGGGAGGCTATAATAAAATTGTTTATATTTTAATTTTACAATTATTAAGATATAATACAATATTTTCTTCGTAATTGTGATTAATGTTGCAGCTAAATTATGGAAGTAGCGGAGATTACGTAAGAAAATTAATTGAATAACTAAGACAAAAGATTTTGCATGCACTGTCTTAATTTATCGTAGTAGAAAAAGCCATTTGAGGTTTGCAGATTTTAGTTACGATATTTAATCAGCGAAATCTTTCAAAAACTGAAAATTTAACGAGCATTTACGGCAGAAATTTTCTATACATTGCATAACTTTCAAGAACAATGTACATATAATTTTGTTGAACGTTAAGTACAGCTTATGTGTGTACGTGGGCGTGTAGCCTATATCCTGGCAGTTGCACTAGGAGTTGCTCGATTGTCAGCGGGAGGAAACTTCCGTTTGGAAAGTTCGCTTTGAACGACTTACAAGTCTTCCGACATGCCTCGCTTCAGCATAGAATCCGAAATCTACAGCGAGAAGATAATTGCATTGAAAGGTGATCATCCGGAAATAATATTTGTGCCTGAAATTCTGAAGAGTAACTTCGGGCTTTTGCAAAATGCATCGACTAAATCGCAAGAGAAAGAGTCTTTGAAGCGCCTTCGCATACTATTTACAAAACTATTCACTTCACACGCAACGATAAATTGCGTTGATTTGGGTCGAGATTGATCGCGCGGAATAATACCGAAATAGCGTATTTTCATAAGTCTGTAATGAAATTGATATAAGCATTTTATCCTTAGTAATTCTCCATTATCAAAGCACAATCATAATTAACCTTTACGCTGCCGACATTTTTTCATTAAAATAGTGTTCTTTTTTCCCTAAAATTGATCTATATAAATAACATACACATTGCGCAGAATTTCGAAATTTGTCCAGAGCCACAAAAGTGCCTTTTCCGGCAGTCTAAAGGTTAATAAACCAATATCTTTCAACTATATTTTCATTTATAACACTGTCCGACAAATTTAAACTTTTTTTTAGACCACGAACCAGACAAGGTGATTCTTATAGATTTATTGTCGCTGAAAACGAATCCGCAAATAAAATTGCTCTATCACGTCACGTTTTTTGAGAAAATTGGACTTAAAAGTGCTAAAAATGGCATATTTGAGTACTTTTAAGCTAAAATAGCTAAAAAATGTGACATAGGGCAATTTCATTAGCGGATTTGTTTTCAGCGACAAAAAATCTATAAAAGTCAACTATTGTGTTGGTTGATTTATGCAAAAAGTTACAGTACAGCAAAACGAACTAAAATCCATGTCGAATTTTACAGTGTAATTTTTACAATTACAATGTAATTTTTCAAATAAAAGAAATTTAGTGTTACATTAATCTGCGCTAATAACACACTAAGGATTTAATATCGGTTCATTCGCCGAGACTGAAGAAAATCAAGGAAAGTTTCTTCGAGCTGTGAAAAGTCAAGGGAAATATTTTTATTAACAAAAATAGGACTCTCAAGATTAAAAATTCACACATAAAGATCGGGCAATGAGAGTGCAGCACGGTACTCGGTGCGCAAATAATTCAACTACGTTGATTATTCATTACATTAAATTTAATGTATTAAAAAATTTGAAGGTTTCGGCTACATTTGGAGCCATCCTCAGCGAGATGAAACATAGCAAAATCCAAATCGAGATCCAAACGCTCATGAGACCAAGAGGGGGAGTCAATCCATTCCTGTGTCCAATCAATCACCGTGGTTGGATAATCGTCACTTGATTATTAATCAAGTGGATAATCAAGTGACGATTATCCAACCACGGTGATTGATTGGGAATGGACACAGGAATGGATTGACTCTCCCTCTTGGTCTCATGAGCGTTTGGATCTCGATTTGGATTTTGCTATGTTTCATCTCGCTGAGGATGGCTCCAAATGTAGCCAAAACCTTCGAATTTTTTAATACATTAAACTTAATATAATGAATAATCAACGTAGTTGAATTATATGCGCACCGAGTACCGCGCTGCACTCTCATTGCCCGATCTTTATATGTGAAATATTTTTATTTTTGACAAGAAATATCGGCTTCTACATTCTATTAGCGAATATTCTACATCTTTCGCATTCAAGAAGGAAGGAAAAATGAAAAGAACCGCGGGAGAAAGTGAAAAGAGAGAAGACTTGTAGAGAGCTCGCGGGCGGCGAGTAGTAACGGACGACGCCGCGCAGACTCCTCGCAAGTGACTCGGCCAGACTCGCAGTAGTTGGCGTCAAGCATTTGGCCCGACACGGTCAGTGCCGTCTCGTCGTCGGCTCGACGACGGTCCATTCCGCGTTTTCCTTTGTCGCGGTCGCTCCACGTTTTCGGCAATCGCATTTGAAGGAGGCTCTGGGCGGACGAATCCTCTTCTTCACGGTGAGTTTTATCACATTTTTCCGAGCACACAGTTTTCTAAAAGACCTTTCAAACTATTTAACTTTGAGAACGGCTCGTAAACTATTTTGATTCGACGTTGCGTTTTGTTCTGAAAAAGTTTCGTTGCGACGCGTGTTAAATTAACCATTTTATTTCCCTTCTTCGGATAGTTTTAAAGTAAATCGACAAATGCATTATGTGTTAGAGAATATCTGCTCTGCTCTTTTTAAAGTAATAATCTTTTGAAGCAACGAAATCTGAATATGGTAACTGGAAATAATATTGTAGAGTGGTAGAGAAACAATCATTGGTTTATAATACAAAATTAAGAAATAATCGAATTAGAATTAGAATTAGGGATTCTAATTCTTCTATATTATCCAGTGTAATTTGTAAATTCTAACTTTGACAACCAGTGAAAATTAATCCAAATATTAATACTGTGAGCGAACAGTTTAATTACACGTTTTGATTCATAGCATATTCAGATTCCAACAGATCAAATTACATAACAGTTTCGTGGAACTAATAAACGTATTGAAAACGGTAATGTAAAACAATATTGACTTTATATTTGAAGATAATATTACAATATTGTGTCCCGATTTGTATGGACTAGAGTAAAAAATTTTACTCTTATAAAACCAAGAAAGAAAAGAGGTCTGTTACGCGTGTAAATTTACTAATTTACTTTAATTTGCATTAATTGTATTTTATTTTAATAATCTAAATAATCCGAGTATTGTAAAAGTGATTAAAATTCAAAAATACACCTGTGTTGAATTGTACGCGCGTATCGCTTTAAATTCTCGCTTCTATATTCATTGAACGACGAACAAGTGATATCGTTACGGAATGTATGAGTATCGACACTGTGCGCAATAGAAACTCTATTACATCGAAAGCAACTGCTCCTTGTAAATGAAATTGAAGAAGAGTAAATATATTTACGAAACATCAGTCGAGGTGTGACTTACATGTTGCACTGTGTGAAATGTGATGCATAATTGATGTTTTACATTAATGTGAAAAATAAATTCGGACTCTTTTGGTAATGAATGAAATTTTAAAAAATCGGGAAGATAGACCAACGATAAAAACAAAAAGTTTTTGAAAAGAAATTAAACAATTTTGAATTAATTAATTTTTTCTTTTTTCCTCGAATTAAAAAATTCCTCAGAGAAATCTTTTCCGAATAACACGTTTGTCATAAAAATTAACAAATATAACAACTATTTATTTTTAAATATGTATGTATTCTAAAAGACTCTCTCTCTTTTGTTGTAACATATATGTCTCATATATCTAAGTAATAAAAATTTTTAATATTTATTAAATAAATAATATATTAATAAAAAAATGAAATAATGAAATTTTTGGTATTAAAAAATTCTTGTATTCGGAAATAGTATGATTTCCTGAGAAGTCCTTCAACTTGCCCTTTTCGCTTAAGGATAGTATTAATTTCAAAGTACATTAATAATCGATATCTTTAATCGTCCCGTGAGGCAAGGAGAAAATCGCAGAAAGCTGTCGGTCGCTAGCGAATCGTATAATATTGTTTGCCAGTACTAGCCTTGGCTAATCGCGAATGTTCGTGTCGCAAGATCGTAATCGACCGCCCTGTTTCTTAGAAACGCGAACAGGAAGTTCCTCCTGATTTAACTTCCGCTTTCGATCGGTATATTCTCGGAAGAAAAGTGAAGGTTGATGAACGAAGAGCGGTTTAAAATGTCGGCGATGAGATCGTGAGAAATGTACTATTTTAAATTTAAATGGAATTATAAAGCGTATTCGACAATAGTATCTGCTTTTGTTCAAAATGAGAGAATACCCCGATATTAGCGTTGTTTGAATTACAATTCTAAATTGTAAATGAAGAGTCTGTCACAAATTAAATTTTAGACAAGTAAATAACAATTTTACGTTTCGTGTGATTCCTAATAAAACACCGTTTTAATCCATTTAGACCTACCATACGGTACGGCTAAAAAAATATACTCAAATACCCATTCAAATTTCATGTTATCGATTAAGCAATTCGTCAAGTAAAAGGTATAAACAATACTAGAAAAATAATTCATTGTGTCGGAATTCGTTGGAGGGTGAATAGCTACAGTTAAATCAGTGCTTAATTTTTCTTTGTTCCAAGAGAGAGAGAGAG
Source organism: Aphaenogaster floridana (assembly GCA_003063835.1). Taxonomy (NCBI): domain Eukaryota; kingdom Metazoa; phylum Arthropoda; class Insecta; order Hymenoptera; family Formicidae; genus Aphaenogaster; species Aphaenogaster floridana. Next base: position 739,565 of record NJRP01000096.1, on the reverse strand, counting down.
AGAGAAATTACTATTGTGTGTTTCCTAGATTACCATATCAAAAAGTAATACTAAATCTTTTTTGGTATGACAATACCAAACTTAGAAAACTAGTATGCATAGCATATAAGTTTCTTGTATTTTTTATCATTAAAATTAAATAAAAAATAAACTGTCATACTTTGACTTCTGAATACATATCTACTGTATATCATATATGGTGATTCTTAGCAACCCTTACACGGAATATTTTTTTGTATTTTTTACATAATTTTTGACCCTTCTTAAACCCAGTAATAAACGAAAATTCATAAAATATTTAGATAGAAAATAGTTACAGGTCTAAATGGGTTAAAAGCATTTTAATCTGAAACTTCTTTAAAGGCAAGATTAATATAAAAAATTAAAAAATCATGAGGAAAGATGGAACCTATTAAGATTTAATAGAAGAAAAGGCAGCTAATTGATTCGAGAAAGTGTTACAATTTTGAAAGATTTTATATAACAAGTAATTATATGCTTCTTTAAGTGCGCACTTGCTCTCTCTAAGCTTTGAGAGAAAAATAGAGTTTTAAATAAAATTATTTCCAAAATGATATTACTCTCTTATGCATAATTTTCTAGTGTATTACATTAGAATAAATTTTCATCTGATCTCGTAGTGCGAATATGAATTAATGCGGCGAGTTTGCGTTAAAAGGACGATAATATTTTTAACATACCGCGTGAAGTGCAATCTTGGGCTAATGCAATCTGTGCGCTAATGCAATCTCCGCGATTTGACGGGCGTGCGAATGGAATTATGTGTGGCGAAATCTGTGTGGAGGAAGCGTATTGTGTGGATCCTGTACCTCTGAGTGTAAATCGTAATGGTCGATAATGGTTCCTCATGATTTTGAATAGACTTTTCCCACAATATTTCCTATCTCTTTTATCTCACGCATGTAAATTTTGTATCGAATAATTTAAAACTCAAATAATCATATAAATTTATACTTATGTTAGTGAAATCGTAAACGGGAATATCATGACGGGAAATTGTGGAAGTCTTTAATCAACATTTTTATTAATTTCTCAGCCAATATTTATTAATATTGGTCCTACATTAAATATTAAAGCCTATAAAAGAAGAATATTAATCACTTAAAATATTTTACGTTTGGAAGAATTAAGCTCGAAAATACATTTTTAATATATTCCTCGCATATTTTTGTGACGCACTCGTATGTACTATATATGATACGCTCACGAAAAACGGAATGATTATTTTCCCAGAGCGTTGAGCTAATATTTCGAGATGGACGATCAAGCGGACGTCCCTCGCGATGCACTTTATAAATTTCACCGATCAAATCAGTCGCGATAAATTTTTTTAGTCGCAATCAAATTTCGCCGGTCGTAATTTACGATTTCGACCTTTTATCCCGACCGCGAGGACGACATTCTATTAAACGTCTCTTGACCCTATCTTTTTATCTGCCAGTTTATCGACGCGTCGCATAACACGATGATCGCCCATTCTCTCGCGAAGAGCGCGATATTATTTTTTATCCCGGTCATCGACATTGTTGTATATCGCGGAGGGGACGATTATTGCTGTCGACGGTTCGATCGTCGTATAGAAGAGACGTAATTCAGCCGTCACAAAGTGGAACGAGCGCGTCGATCCGAGATCGATGAAACGGCGGCGGCGCCGCGTTCTCCTCGCGGTAGCCCAGTATAGAAGAGCCTGGCCAAGAATGACGCATTTAATCGGATTAAGGTGAACCTCGCGACCGCCGTCTACTTTCTTCTCTCTGAGGCAGGAAGCGAGTAATCGACTTCCAAGAGCGATCTCACCCTCCGGGTTTATTGCGACGCATCTTGTAGAGCGCCCCGTTGCGCTCTTCTATACTTCACCTTTTCTCAAGGGAACACCCAACAGCCGGCGGCGTATCAGCTGTCGCCATTCTTTGGCGAGTTATTAGCGGTCTAGATACCGATGGTAACGTCAATAAGAAACGATAAAGAGAGACGCCACGATTGATTACGTTACCCTTACTCGATCAGTCAAGGTCCGAATATTTCTATTTCAAAGATAAAGACACAACGTGTTCTTAGAAAAATAAAAAGAAAGAGAGAGGAAAATAGAAAGAGTGAATTATTAATTAAACTTATTACATCACATTATATTATCTTCATCTATATCAACTTCTCTCTAAGACTTTAATCTTATTGGCAGATACTTCCAACACTTTGGAATCGATTTTTTTTCCATTAAAATGTCAAAATACTAATGATCTTCGCGAGTTATGAGCGATAGAAAATGAAGGCAACTTCGTGAATTAAACTTCTGCCAAGTAATTAAGTGACAAAGGACCTTATCATTCATTTAATGCCGAATGAGCTTAATTCTAATTAAAGGTTTAATCGCTAAGCTGTTTAACCTTAAATATTAAGAAATTGCAATAATTGATGGCTTACCGCGAAATTTTCAGTAAAAGTTTATAATTTGCATTAACGATGGATGTTTGGCACAACTATATATAAATTTGTTTATTTATATATTCATATTCAAATTTTTTATGTATATATTCATATCATTTATTTAAGCTTATTTAACTTATTTTTAATAAATTCATTTTACATAAATTCTTATTAAAGCAATTTTTGAAAATAATACCTCTAAATTAATTTGATATGTGAAATAATTCCTATATTGAATAATTATATTATAAATAAAAGATTCCTCTTTTAATGAGAAAAGCAAGCAAACTCGGTTAAAGATTAATATCCATGATAATAAAGGGTTATACATTTCATGGTTTATTGTGTACAAATAGGATAGTTGTATAATAGTCTTCTCCTACAACAGTAGGGAAAGTTATAGACACTCTGACCTACAGATCTATAGACAGCTGACTTCGCGGAATGATCTGAATTCTGTAAGGTGGGTTTTGTTTCGTAATGAAAGGAAGTCTGCCGGGTATGTAGCTGTTACCTTTGTGAGGCTGATTACAAATATATCTTAGAAAAAGGGTCTCTTAATACGTTCGGTACACCGTCGTGCATTTTTAAAATTATCCGCTACAATTCACATTTCATGTTAAATAGTTTCATTTCACTCCTCTAATTATTATTATAATTATATACAAAAAAATTAATTGCAAAAAATAACGCTGTTCCGTAAGTAATTTTAGCGGATTTACTCTTCAAAAATGATTTTCCACGAAATTATTGCGCACTATGGTAATAAAAAATTCTATTATCGTCGCAAGATTTTATGGTATTTAAATACTGCTACAATTTTATTGCTAATTCTTTAAGGGATTGAAAGGTCACACGCAGTTATTTGCGAAATAACGCAAGCACACATTCCTTATTGGTCTTTTATTTCTTTTTCCTATCCGTTTGAATGCAGCCAGTAAGCCTCGGTACAGAGCTTTTTCAGGGATTTTCCACGATTTACAGCAAATTGAACGAAGGCTTTGAAACTCGATGCTGTTTTGGAGACCAGCATATTTCCTTTCTGTGATAACGAATTAAATTACAATGCCATGCATTTCGAATTCTATTAATTCAGGATACGCGCTTAAAGCGCTGCATAAATAATACGAATTTCTCAAAGCGATCTTCAGTAAGCAAATTTATTGTACAGCAACTTACTCGTTCATTTAAAAATGGTATTTAGTTAAATTGTTCTGACATGATATAAATTGACGTATCTAAGAATGAAAGTTTGAAACAAAAAGTTAACGAAATGTTTTTAACACATCGCAAAATAAATCAACTTGAAACCCAATTCTACTAAAGATCTTTATTTATACTGTGTGTGAAATGTACGCAATGACGTAAATAAATTTCAGGACATGAACTTAATAACTTACGTATGGAGTGATAAAAAATTTTATCTTTGTTACATTTAGATATAACGCAGCGAAAAGAAGAGAAAAAAAGTCTTACACAATACTTTAAAGAGAAAGCGCTACACACCATCGTTTAAAAATAGCTTAACAAAGCAAAGGAAGCTTTTTAAAAATAATTTAGCAAAATAAAGAAAGATTATAATTTAGTTATATATTTGTACAGAAATAAGCATTGATAACCACATACAAAAAATTTTTCTAAATTTGTCGAGCAATGCACATATAGTGAATGTAATATTAATTTAAATAATTTAAATAATTGAAAATTAGTCTTTTTTGCTACAAAATATGTGCTATCAATTAATGCAAAACAAATACAAATGTTTATTTTTCGATTATCGACAGTCAATTAAACCATACCGAGATTAATATTTTATACAGCGGTTTGTTTATGAGTTCCCAGATACTCATCGAGACATACTTTTAAAAATGTTGTAAAGATCACGAAACGACATCCTGCCAACGACATTATAAAGTTACAAACTGAGTTTTAACAAAAAGTCGTTTTCTTGTTACCCTTTTATCAGCCGAAGTTTCTTTGGGAATCATTCAGAAATTTTCCCTTGGTCTCGCATAAGAGTTAGTCGACTTCTCCCCTTCAAAATAAGAAAAAAGTCCGTAACCAATGTATATTTTGCATTTTAATAAGTACAAATCGCATCCTGTCGAAATAATTACCACATCACACAAATGTTATATCAAATTAGTATAATTAAATTTAGTATAATAACAATTAAGTATATATAACATGTTTCTATATTGCAACATGTTTCTGTATTGTAACATTGTTAAGCCAGGTTTCTCAAGAAAAATATTCTTAAAAATTAAACTTTTTTAATCTGTAAAGTATATAAAAACAATGTATGAATACAATAAGTTTTTAATTTTATATTAAAAAGTGACTTATTACGGATCTTTCAGTGCATTCAGATAATTAGAAATTGTTTTGAATAATTTAAATAAAACTACTACAAACGTACTATTTTTTTCGACATATTTTTTCAAAGTTCCGATATCATTTCTATAGTTTCAGGCAGGGGTTAATAGCGATATAAAAAATACTGGTAATATACCGGCATTTTTCGGTTTTATATAATAACCGAAATAAAAACCGATTAATATAAATACCGGTATGACGTAATACCAGTATACGCATAATTTTTTCGGTAATACCGATATTATACCGGTATTATAACGGTATTACAAAACATCGATATTGTTGATATTCTTCCCATATTAATATACGAAATTATATCAATGTTATCGTTAAAATTTAAAAATAAGTAAATATGAGATTATGACTTTTGTTGATTGTGAAGTGAGCTCCATATATTCATATGTCAATGCTATATATATTTACAAATAATATTTGCAAGTCATCACTCGGGGTGATCATAAACAAATTTATGTAAAACTTCTTAAGTTATATAAAATAATATCCTATATATAATAGTAGGAATACCGGTATAATACCGGTATTACTGAAAAATTATATGTAGGGGTAGGCGAGGCATAATGGGACCACGGGGTATAATGGGATATGATCGATATATCTTTACAGAGATGCTGCCATGTAATGAAATGTATGGAAATTATTACTCTTAGATGTCCCTACCCGCGTGCCGTTATTAATTTCTATATTATTTTTAGCTGAAAGATGCTAGAAATTATTTAATGCGTTCGCTATGCTCTCCGCGATTGAGTTACAGTTTCTTTGAGACATTTACATATGGTAAGCAAAGATAAAATTCTATTTTTTATTACCGTAAGTATATTTACGTTATTAAATGATTTTTTCTTGTCAATTTAGTAAAGTTTCTGTGCAAATATCGATTATCTGTGAT
>NJRP01000096.1:720281-733642 GCA_003063835.1 Aphaenogaster floridana | reverse complement strand
AATTATTAATATAATCAAAAGTGTAATAATACATTTTTACATATATTGCGTGTTGTAAAAAATCATTTCTAAGAAGTTTTGGACATTAATATTTGAGAAATAAACAAGTTTCATAAGGTATCCCATTATGCCCCGCATAAAATCCATACTCAGATTAACTCATCTTTTCGAAAAACAATAATTTCGTCCTTTCAAACTATTCTTTTGTTGTAAAATTTGTATTTTCCTTATAGTGGATATTTCAAAGAATATTTTAGTGCCAAACAAAGTTCATTTATTTATTTTTTATTTATTTATTTATTTTTATTTATTTATTTATTTTTAATAATTTATTTATTTTTTATTTATTTTTATTTTGTAAACTTGTATAAACCTTAGCGTTCCCGTTATGCCCCGGGTCCCCTATACTGGTATCATGAAAATTTCGGTTATATACCGGTATTTGACGTCCAATACCGGTATTCATTAAAGGTTTTTAGAATACCGGTATTATAAAAATAGAGGTATATATGATACCGATATACAATCGCTAGCAAAATTATTTCAGTATTCAGTCCCTGGTTTCAGGTATATTTGCTATAGCATGTAGCATAGTGTTTAAAAAAAGTAGGCCAGCAAAAAAATTCGACAAGTTGTCTGGAACTGTCACTGCTCATTACGAGGAAACGGACTTCTTTCCCCTCGCGACAAACGATCGCGTCGTGACAAGCGAACAGCCAATCTTACAGAACGAACAATCATTTTTAAGGGTCAAGGCCCTCAAGTCTTCTATCTTACTTCACTGTCTAATATATATTTTACTGATCTTTTCATCAAAAATTTTCTTAGAAAATTTAAATAATTTGTTTCGTAATTAAATATAATACGATATACAATTGTCAAATCACGAGGTGTCTGTTCCTATTGCGCGAAATAATAATCTACAAAGCTTGAATTTTTAGAAATTTGTATTTTTCCGTTATTTGTAATTAGCAGAATTCATTCCTAATCTCTGAAATTTGTTTGATATTTTTTTAACGCGAAATGTCATAAATATCAGATATCACGAGAGGGTAAAATAATGAATATGTTAACCGAATAAAAATTTCAATTGCAGACGAAAACCCGGGTACCAACCATTTCTATTTTCCAATTCAGATTTATCAATTAACAAAGACGGTTCTAAATGGGACGCTCATATTTGTTTTGTATGCGATTTTAGCATATTACGTGAACGGCTTTATTGCGCATTCACTGAATTTATTTTGATTATAAAGCTTTCGCACATTTAAACAACGACAATATTTTTCATTCATTTCTAAAAAGATTCGGGATGGAATTTCATTTTAGAAATCTCAATTTGAGTTATATATATTTTTTTCGATTCGCACCGGCTATTAGCAGTTATTGAAATATTCCGACGTGATATGCATATTTTGTCAGATTCTTATCTATGCGTGAAATTAAAGGAAGCTTTGGATAAACCATATTTTTAACCAATTAACACCGGCAAGCATCATTAATATACTCGACAGAGTTGACTTATGTATATCTGTACTGACGTATGTATATCTAGAATCGTTCAAAGAGGTGGACATTATTCAGTGAAGGCCATATGGGATAGTGGACTAAAGAATTAGGATGTCATTTAATTTAAAAATTAATTCAACATTTTAGAGAGAAACGTGGAGAATGTAAGCATATGCCAAGAAAAAGCATGTGCACGTGTCGCAATTTCCGCTCGTGACGTCATCTTGCACTACCTCTAAAAAACTTTCTCTTTACGACGCCATTTTTTGCAAGAGAGAATATTCCACCTCTCATAATAACAAAAAGCAGAGATATATGTATAATCCCGAATAATCACGAATTTACGTAAACGCATACAAGAGAGAGCAGTGAAAAGCGCTGGAAGATTCACAATTATTTATTCACACCGTTACTATATTACTTATTTAGTACTATAAACGTAAAGAGAGATAAAAACTGCATTATAACATTTTCACAATATTGCGCGATTAAAAGTAAATGTAATTATAATACGCACAATAGCTTGCGCCGCGTAATTATTGCACGAATTGCTAATTAAAGCTGCATACACCGCCGGAAACGCGAAATCATAGATGAAAGAACGTTACGCGATTTTTATTCGCGACGAATGTGATTACGAGTGGGATCCACTCAAATATAATCCGAATATATAAAAACGTTCGAATTATTCGAGCAAGTTATTCGAATGTTGAGGTATATTGAAATTCCAGCAATTCTTTGAGGACACATACACACACACACACGTAAGTCGCGGTCATGTACGCAGAATTTTTCAGACTAACGGCGACTAATCGAGAATCGCGCGAAAGTTCTCATAAAAGAGAGCACGCCGCAAAATAAATTCCTTTATTCATGATTCACCGATCACAACCGAGTTTTACTATATCATCGATTTCATGAAAATCTCTGTTAGAAAATAATTCTCGCGCTATTTTAGAACGCACCTGTCGCGAAAATGAGAGAGCGGATTAATACACGTAATACATGTAAACACGGCATACATATTACATATGTTTTTTATACGCGCGTTACCAACGAAGAGACCTCTCTCTCGTAGGTAGGATTGCCATCCGTCCTCTTTTCCCCGGACACTATCCTCTTTTTTAGGGGGATTTTTTGAATGTGTCCGGGGTAAATGAATGTCCGGGGTTTAAGAAAATTTCTAAATATTTTGCATTTTAGATTTTATTAACCACATCATATTCAATCACTTCAATTTACTGACAAAAATCAATAGTTTTGTGCTGATTTGGTTCTTTAATATATTGGATAATTATTTGTTATTTTATTGATATTTTAAAAACGCCAATATAGCACGTAGATATAGGTACAATAGGGTAGATACCTAATAATAAAACTTCTTTTAAATTAAAAACATGTTTAATTTATGCATTTTACTCTAAGTACTATTGAAAACGAGATGCAAAATAATTAATCATTTATTGTTTATTATAACCAATTTGCTAACCTATTTGCATTTTTGTATGCGTCCGGGGTTGCAAGCAAAATGTCCGGGATTTTTGGTTTATAAATCCTAGTTTTTTGAAAATTTTATTCTGGCAACCCTACTCGTAGGCAACCTTAGGAAGCACAGGCGACCGTTGTGAGCTCACTTGTGTAGGAATAGTGCGGACATACACAGATAAGTGAGATTAATACATGTAGATTAGTATAGCGAAAATCTGAGCATTAAATACTTTGTCTTTTTTTATTTTTGTAATAATTTGCCTCTCGAAAGCTCAGATAACAGTTTCTTTTTTTCTCGTTTTTTTGTATTGAGAGGGACACGTCTCGTGCACGTGGTCGATATCACGTCGGTTAAAATCTTTCTGTCCACTTTATAAAATAAAATCATTTTTGTTTACTGAAGAACTGCGTTCAAACTTATTTTCTAATAATCTCTGACAAAATAGTAAAGTGTTCAGTCGATGTCGTAAAGGCATTTTTTATCGACTCGCTAAATGTGTATGCCATTAAATAATATTTGTGCAGTATAATTATAAATGGAGTATGAAAGTCTAGAAGTGTGCAATAAACTATTATTGTAATGCTTAATTAACGTAGGATCATCAAAAATTTAAAATTTCTACATGATATTATATAACGAAGAAAATGTATAATAAAAAATATATAATTAAAGTTGTGTTTATTCGCGGCAAAATTGTTTCTCTTCATAAATCACGAAGTAACGCTTTCAATCTTCGTGGAAAAAGTAATGCTTGCAACATTTTTCTAGGAACCCATTTATTTCAACCGAATACGTATCTTCATTTAAAGAATTTATTGCATGTTTGCGTCGTGAAGTACAGAATTACTAGCCCTTTCGTATCATTCTGGGAAGCGAGGTGTTGGATCTTTGAAATTGTTTCGAGATGGATCGAGAGCACGTGCGGCGACTCAGAATGCGAAAATTATTCAACGGCTGCCCTGAAGGAGAGTGAGAAAAAACGCCGGCTGCCAAAAAGCCGGTTCCCTCGGGGGCGGATAAACTACTCTTCTGTAGATAAAAACCCGCCACCGCTGCTATCACACAATAATGCCTGAAAGGCTTTTTGAAAGCGAAACCTTTACAATTTTTTTTATTCTACTTTTACGATCAATTTAAATTATTTTTTGTTATAACTTTTTTTCGACAAATCGATAAGATGTGACATTTTAACAAACGGAGTCGTTCATTCGCGATAAAAATAATCAAAAAATATTTTCAAAGGATATTTTACTGCCTTATATGATATTTTCCGAACAACTATTAAATTTTATCATTTTGTTGAACTAAATATCCTTCTTTAATTAAAAGTATTATTCTTCGTAGAGTTTTCTCTCGTGCTTTTTCATCTTTTAATTACTCGATATACATACATGTTCTAAATATACATGTTTCTAAATTGAAGTTTTGTCCGATTAGACATCACTGTGCGTCGCCAGCGCGAGAAACACATCAATGAAAAAGTTTTTCATTCGCTTCGCTAAGCCGAGTGAAAAGCCTTATTGACGCGAGCGTTCTTTCGTGACTTTCGTAAAACGCCATCCACGTTCAAACGCTTTTAATTAAACGCGCGTCGCGTGTAGTTCTGTCGCGTTGTCCATTTTGACTTAATAACGAATTCGCGCGTGAATCGTCCGATTTGCGTCTTCGTCTGCCGTCAACGAATTCGGCAACGCACAATAGAAAAATGGTCTCCGATTGAATTTCGATTTATTCCCAATTGAAGAAAACCATTTATTGTTAGATAAAAATACAAGTACGCTCATATAAAATTATGCGGCACTTTTTATACACGCGATCACTTCGGTGTAATCAAAAGACGAGGGAAAATTATTTCATACAATTTATGCCGCAGAGTCCGGAATAAAATTTATATCTCTCGTCAATATTAACATCTTGCATTATTTTTCATGTTTTGCGATATCAATTTTTGCTTAGAACACGCATACAATATTTATATATTAAAAATTCTTTGGATATCAGTTTCTTGAAATATCGGTGATCGATTTCGACGTATATTAAATGAGATTTTTCTATCGCTGAAATTTTTATATGTTATTCGGATTGATATTCATATTTACTTTTCATATTACATATTCGTTCGTTATCCGATATACATGTAGCAATTTCATCGCTATGTCATCCATTTGTGGGACTTAATCTCGTGTCATTGCGCGACAGATTTTTATTACATGGATCCGACGATACCGTTTGAACAACGATATCATTTGAACGAGGATAGTGTTATAGATTGCCAACCATAATTTCGGTACGTTTATTTAATAGAGTTTATTTTAATAGCGTTGAGTGATAAAAGATTGTCGCGATTACGTTCCTTGACCAAACCATAATGGGCTTAGGTAGCCACGAAAACGTTATACCGATTTAATGGCCAATCCGTTGGCAATTTTTTCGAGATTACTGCTCGTTATCGGATAATGAGAACGTCAAGAGAATTCTGATCTGCACATGTCTGGCCTGTGCAAAAAAGAAATAAAGCTAGACATCCCATGGTAAAAACGATAACAAAGCACGATGCGTATGTTGTCCGATAAACCCATAAACTTTGTACCGCACAGCGCTCTTTTATAAATCCGTCCGCTCTTAATTTTAAAAGACAGCTCGTTCGAAGGAGAAACTCCGCGAAACTAGGAATTCTCGAGAGGGAAACTCGCGCGCGAACATGAGGAGCTGATTACGCGGTTCCGAGTTTCAAGGAAAATGGTATCCTCCCTTATTTCTTTAATGACTTCTGTATAAAATGCAGTTTAGCGAAAAATGTACGTCGGAAACGTATTGTAAAAAATGAGACGTGAAAATGGGAAGTAAAGAAATTATTATATCGATGACGTTAGATATATGGATTAACAAGTTTTACTTCATTTTACTGTTTGTGTTAGGCTGGGTCTACAATAGGGTGTAGTAAGCTTTAAGTCCTAAGGAATTAACCAATCACAGTAGAATTTGAGAAGAATAATCGACTGTGATTGATCAATTTCTTAGGGCTTAAAGCTTACTATACCCTATTGTAGACCCAGCCTTAAAAGAATGACATTTTTCGTGATTCCTTTTTTAATAATTACAAGATAATAAACTCAAAATAATTTTAGAAATAACGTTCTATATAGTTTTAAAAAAATCTTATTAGAGAATGAAAGAGAACAAAAGGGGGAGAGAGAGAGAGAGAGAGAGAGCGCCGACTGCTTTAAACGAGCTGTTGCATGCTAACTGCTTATTAAATCAGTATTTCGCGCAAAAGGAATTCGCAATGTACAAGTGATTAATAGCTGCTACCGGTTTCCTCGAACTCTCTGATGGCTGCTGATAAAAATGCCCTGATAAAAATGCAAACGTCGATAATGCGGTCGGCAAAAACACTCCGAGGAAAGAGGAAGCCGGCGGCTGAATCGGAGCACATCTATGGCAACTCGAGCGAATCCCGTATTAAGGCGCTATACATTTATGAAATGAAATCAATACACCGTATTGTGTCTCGCATTCATTTTTTTATCGTTTCAATAGAGTTTTGTTCTGATAAGAAATCTGCACTTAAAATCAAAATTTTGCCGAATCGGATTTAATCATTTCAGCTCGGATATAATCTTTTACTTTTTTGCATAAATTTATTTATGCATTTTTATAAAATATATGCATTTTTATATATAAAATAAATAATAATAAATTGCCAATTTATAGTACATATATTTAGAAGTTTGTACGATAGAGAAAGAGACGGATAGAGAGAGGAAACTTGAATCTTAATCTTACTAATAATATAGACCTACATTTTATAGGGTGGGAAAAATTCTAAAGATAGCTTGCTTGTATTTTTTTCGAAGATATTGGATAAGCGAAGGTAACATGAGAAAAGGAGGAATGTATACTGCACTACTCCACGTAAACGCGACAAAAGAAAAGCTCTGTGATTTCTTAGAGAAAACAGAGAGAAAAAGGACAAATATCCTTACTTGCAACAGCGCGTAATATCTACCCTTTAAGAAAGGAGGCGTTTGACTTTTTGCAACGACCAGCCGCGATAAACCTCGGCGGATTATGGTCTGTCGGGCTTGAAAGAGGAAGATTAGAGAAGATCCCGTGTGGCAAATGAAGTTTGCTCGTCGCATCGCGGCGATCTTATTAGAAAGTAAACACATTTAAAGATTGCACTACTGTTAACAATCTCGCGATTGCCGAGTACCGCCTATAGAAAATTAACGGATAACATAATCGATGTTATTCGAAAGGTCATTATACTTGAAAAATCAAATTTTTGTCAAAACACTATTTAGAAAACTTTTTTAACGTGAATATCTTGTAACATTGTTGAATGGTAATTTCAGTTTGATATTTAAATAAATTTATTTGTTTAAATATTTATCTAAAACTGTTTAATTATCTGTGATAAACTTAATGTCTAGATTTACACACGCACACATGTCGTAGATAAATTTTTTAAATACTTCTCGCAGATGTCTAAATTCTGATACTCTTTTTTTAAAATAATGAGGTATCTTGAGAACTTTTATTAGTAGACAATATTTTCTTACTCGTACCTCTATGCTCTTTGCCCAAGATTGGTAACCAAAGCACATACGTCTTTTATGACGTACAAAAGCTTTCCAATTCTGCACCGAAGACAAAAGAGAAAGCAACGGAATATAAAAAATTCTCTTAGGCATTTCTCATTCTCAGCACATTTTAACAGACGCATCAGCATATTCACATACGACTTGACATTTACTTTATTCTCTTCACTAAGTATTTTTATCATTCTTGTAATTATTATCTGAATTACTTTCTCAATTGATGCATAAAACTGTTTTCGAAATGTATTTTCGCGAAATTAGTTTTACGCGATACGTTCTTCCTTTTTTAGATAAAAAGTGATCTATTTTCATGCTCTTTTCTCGTTTCGCTTTGAAACTCACTAACCGCTAATTTTCTTCGCGTCCGGTTTGTTTTTTTATTCTCTTAGTACATATATATATATATAAATTTTCGTCAATATTTTATAAAACAACTATCTATACTGTTTAACGTCATTTGAAACATCTGTACGTAATACGAGAACTATTCAAGAAAACTGAACTCTTGAAAGTCGTTCTGAGAGAGCAAAAGTCTATTCTTTCTATCACATTTACGTTTATAAGTACTTTTATTTTACAAGCGCAATTGAGTTTACTGATAATCTAAAGTAGTCGTAAATGGAATTACTTTAGTCAATATTGTCGACTTATTCTTACCGTATTTTTGCTAACAAACCATAACAAGTTAGAATTAAATTCGCAGTCATAATGGACGGCTTTTCTCGCGTCTCCGGAGAACGGAATCTCCTCGGAAAGTCTGAAAACGCATTAGCTAATTGTGAGTCTTAGAGAGAGTTTTACGGGATACGTTCGATGCAGGATGCACTTTTATGAGACGTTCTCGAGGCGTTAATATGATAGATCGTATTAAGAAGTCGATCGTTTAAAGTAGCAAATTGCCTCATCCGATTATCAGCCTGCGCATAAAATTCTCAGGAAGTCACGTTTTTAAAGATAGAGAAATGACATGTGTGCGAGAAGTGCAAAATAATTCGTGTCATATCGCAAAGTTTTGTATATATATATATATATATAAACCGCTACTCTTTTTATTACATATGTAGTAGTTTTTGAAAATAGAAATAGATAAAAATACGAAATTTTCAGAAAAAGTCACGTTTTTAAAGATAGAATACACAGAAAAATGACATGTGTGTGAGAAGTCCAAAATAATTCGTATCATATCGGAAAATATTGTAAGTAACTACTCTTTTTATTACATATGTAGTATTTTTTGCAAACAGAAATAGATAAAAATACGAAGATATATATATATATAATTTTAACTCTCCTTCCCTTTTCTATAACTTTAACGTACTATGGATTTAAAAAATTGATGCGGAACGATATGTAATAAAAAATACCGTGAACTGTGTATGAATGAAACCTAGCCATTAAACAATGAATTGATTACAAATGTTGTATAGAAGTAATCAACAATACGGTTATCAAGCTACGCATAAAAAATCCTCAGAAAATCATATTTTTAAAAAAAGAATATATTAAAAAATAGCATGTGACTATTCTTTTTTGTACATAGTATTTTTGCAAGTAGAAGTAAATAAAAATACGAAGATAATTTTGACTCCCCTCCTACTTTTTATAAATTTAACGCACTCCGAATTACAAAAATTGATGCAAAACGTCATGTAATAAAAAACTGTGGCTTGTGTACAAATAAAATACAATAATTAAACAATAAACAATCAAAAATATATAGATATCGCAACAAATCTATATAGAAAAATAAGCAACAAACTCGTTTTCAAAATTATTGTATTTTATCACATTATCAGTTATCGCACTAACATTTCGGTATTAATTTATTAATTATTTTTAATTATAATTAAGGAAAATTAACATTAGGAAAGCTAGTCTAATAAACTTTGTTATCTAGTAAATCAAATATTGAAAGCTATTATCTTTATGAGAATTTAGCCGAATCTTCTCGATCTTGTCTATTCATATTTCTATCTCAGATATTCCGTAATATCAAATGCTTTGAAAATCCTTCAACATTTGATGTTATTAAGCTGTGTCTTGAGACACTCACGTTTTATCTTGAAATGACATTTGGAATTGACTCGTGAATTAAGAGAAAACCATAGATTACGAATAAAGCATCTCACAGATGTATGTCATCTTTGTTTTCTCTCTCCCCCTTTTCCACCCCCCTCGCTTTTTCTCTTCTCATATATAGATAATTTTAGTCTATCATTATCTGATAATATGATAAAAATATTTTTATCGTGGAACCTTGAGGGATTCGATGTTAGTTTAAAAATTGCGTTATATATGAGCGTTGAAACTTACACAATTACGTTATACACAAGCAACACGACACATCGTAATACATTCACCCTTTCAAATACACATGTTTGTTTACATTAACTCTTATCTTCTTGATAAAAAACGCGGGAAAAAGTTAAAATTTGTATCTTGTTCAACTGAATGCATATCGTCTCACAGTCGCAGATATATATATAGTTGAAAAAAGTAACACGTAAGTTACTCATTTGTTTATTTGTGTGTTACATTTACTTTTTCGACGGCTGAACGAACGGCAAAATGACTCGGAGTATATTTGTGTATATGTATCTTTTGATTTGTCTCACTTGTGTTAGAGCATCAGCGGAAAGTAATAATACAAAGATTAATATACTTGACAATATTATTTGACATCGTAACTATTTCCAGCTATTTTAAACATATTTTCGTAATATATCGTATAAACCAATCAAACGCAATCTGCTTCGGCATTATAAATAGTATGCTTTCTTTTGATTAACGTTTTTGAAATTAAATCAGAAAGAAATTTGGTGAAAAAGTTTATACGCTTGTGCAAATAATATATTTTCTGTATTATTTACTAAAAAAAAGTTTGTGAATAGTTATATTATAATAGAAACCGTTTCGAAATTTAGAGATTTAATAATGTGAATCGATAATGTGAATTAATAATGTATGTGAATTCAATCATGTGAATGACTATTAATAATGTGAATATTTGCATAAATGTTATAAATATATTAGAAATATGGGATGGAATAGTAAGCTAAATTTAACAATTTTGCAGACAAAGAAATCGATCCAAGAAAAATTCATCTAGTTTTTTATAACTGGTAGGTTTGTAATTATAATTTATGATTTTATCATATTAAGAATTGTGGCGATTACACCATCCGACAAATTAAAACTTTTTTTTAGACCACGAACCAGACTTCTTATAGATTTTTTGTCGCTGAAAACGAATCCGCAAATAAAATTGCTCTATCATGTCACGTTTTTTTAAAAATCGGCGACCCCAGAAATCGTTATGTGCAGGTGATTATTCAGCATAAGCGGACCGTCCTTAAAAGATTATTTATGCTCCTTTCGGATTTAAGCATTTTTAAAAATTTATATAACTATAACTTTTTACATAAATCAGCCAACACAGTGGTTAACTTTTATAGATTTTTTGTTGCTGAAAACGAATCTGTTAATGAAAGTGCCCTATCATGTCATATTTTTAGCTATTTTATCTCAAAAGTACACAAAAAATGCCTTTTTTGGCATTTTTAAGTTCAATTTTCTCAAAAACGTGTGTGATAGAGCAATTTCTTTTGCGGATTCGTTTTCAGCGATAAAAAATCTATTAAAAATACCTTGACTGATTTGTGGTCTAAAATTCGTGTCGGGCAGTGTTATTAAAGGAACAATTCTAAATTTATTTTGAAGAGCTTGAATATTATATGTTTGTTTACCGACATAAACATTCTAATGAAAGAATCGCGCCCGCGAGTGTTTTCAGAATGTTAAGAAAACGATATAATTTATGAGAAGAACTAAATTATTTAAATCTAAAATATAATTACTATTCATTTTTTATGTTTTGATAAAACAAATATATTTCATTGAATACGCATAATATTTTAGCAATGCCACGAATGAGACATCCATCACATGCCTCATAGAAGATATAGATTGCATACAAAACGTATATGATGCAATAAAAAAAGATAAACATGAAACTACCGTTTACATTCACGGATATAGAGGAGGTAGAAATACAATACCGTTGCCATACATCGTATCAGGTATCGATAATAATAAATTCTTCTCCTACACATGCAGTCATGTAATATTGATTATTTACTTAATTAAGCGATATAAATAAAAAATTAGTTTTAGCCTTTCCCAGGGAGAAATGTCAATCTGATCGATGTCGGATCGACATCGATCAGACGTCAATAATGTCTAATCGATATCGATCCGACATCGATCAGATTGCCATTTCTCTCTGGGTTGCTAACCTGCTCTATGTCAAACACAAATTTAAATAAAGGGCTTACTTCTTAATCGTATTTTCATTCTTATTCTTATACAAAATATTACCCCATAAATCCGCTTGTGATTTCTACTCGTGGCATATCGATTTATCGCGATTCAGAAGATGAACATTGAAATATTTTGTTTCTTTTGGTGAGAGTGAATACAATTCTTAACTTCTTGTAACCTAGAATAGTAAAATTCCTAATCTTCGATTTTCTATATTATTTACATGTCTTTTTCTTAGGCAAAACAAAAAGTCATTTGGAAGTCAAGATGACGTCAAGATGACGTCAAAAAGTAATCATTTTAGAAAGTCAAGATGATATTATTCGATGTTTTTAATGAATCATAATTTGACTTTTTTACGACTGTATTTTGACTTCTCGATGACTTTTGCCGAGAAAGTACGCGAATCGCTTCAGTTGTTACAAACAAAAACAACGCACTGCACGAAATGCGCACCACGGGCGGTATTCATAGTCCGTTCTTATTTTAAGATCGTCTTAAGTAATGTCTTAAGACGCTAATACGACTCTGTGATTGGTTTACGACATCTTATGATAGTGCTTAAGACGGTCTTAAATATAAGAACGGACTATATATGAATACCGACCTACATCATGCAAATCTTTTATTATTCTTACATAATAGTATCATTTTTATTAAAAACAACATTTTATATCCATATATCATTATATTTAAGTCCTAACATATAATTATGAATATTGGAAATAATCTAAGATCAAATTATTGCGAATTATTTCCAACAATATCTTAAATTTTAAAATCATAATTTAATCAATTTTCCGTCATGATCAAAATATGACTCTTGATAGTCATTATGACATCACTTTGACGTCATCTTGACTTCCAAATGACTTTCTGTTCTGCCTGAAAATGTAAATAACAAGGAGTTTTTTTAAACTTTTTGTGAGTTTAAACTTTTGTAAGTTTAAACTAATTTTTTCCTATTAAACATGTATAATGGGTTTTAATTTCTTATTCTTCTTAATCTTAAATTAGATTGTATGTCGTTTCCACTTTTCGTTAATTATTTATTGTACTATCGCTTAGTAGTGTTTGCCGGTATCTAGATAAAATTATCTAGATGATCATCTAGATGAAAAAATGGATTATCTTTATCTTTAGCTAGATGAAAAAATACAAAGTATATTTATCTTTATCTTAGATAAAAAATGTATGTCATCTTATCTAAAAATGATCTAAAATGACATTCGTAATGCTGGTTATGCAAAAGACTTTTCGTGGCAAGCTTTTCCATGTTTTGTGTGAAACGCTTGCCGCGCAGCAAAAAGGGACGCGAGGATTGGTTCTTACGGAAAAACGGTACATTGATTAGCTACCGCGTGGCGTTCCCGTTCTTGTGTGCAAAGAAAGTCTATGGGTGGTATTCATAGTCGGTTCTTATATTTAAGATCGTCTTA
>NJRP01000096.1:670374-680392 GCA_003063835.1 Aphaenogaster floridana | reverse complement strand
ACGTTTAATTTTTAATAAAAAATGTACAATGTTGCTTATTGTAGAGAAAAGAAAAGACTAAGGAAGGAAAAAAGAACATACGAGAAAACATTAACAAAGTTATCTAATAATTCAATATGTAGTAAATCAAATATTAACAGCAATAAATTTTCTTTATGAAAATTCTGCCAAATTTCTGAACATCCGTATTTCTATCACAGGTTTGGAAATCCTTGAGCATTAAGCTGTATTTTGAGATGCTCACATTTTTATCTTGATTAGACAGACTAATGATTGTGAATTGGGAAATATGACATCATACATGTATCATCTTCGCTTTCTCTCTTTCTCTTTATACATAAATTATTTTAGTCCATTATCTAATTACTTGATAGAGATATTTTCATTGTGATGGAACCTTGAGAGATTCCATTTCAGTTTAGAAATTGCGTTATAAATGCATTGAAATTAGCGTTGAAATTACACAATCACGCTATACACAGGCAACAGGACACACCGTAATACGTTCATACTTTCAAATATACATTTTTTGTTTAAATTTATTCTTATCACTGGAGAAAACGTGCAGATACGCTTTTAGTGATATTTCACGTTCTTATACAACCGAATGCATATCATCTCACAGTCGCGGATATATATATAGTTGAAAAAAGTAATATGCAAGTCATTTATTCGTTTTTTTTGTACATTATATTTACTTTTTTGACGGCTATTTGATCGTCTGCTGAACGAACGGCAAAATGACTCGGAGTTTATTTGTGTATATGTATCTTTTGGTTTGCCTGTCTCGCTTTGGAGCATCAACGAGAAGTATTATATAAATAATATAAAGATTAATATTAATTGACAATATTATTTGACATCGTAATCATTTACAGCTATTTTAAACATATTTTCGAAATATAGCATCATCGTATAATTTCGGTTAAACTCAATCTGCTTCGACATTATGAATAGTATGCTTTCTTTTAATTAACGATTTTCAAATTAAATAAAAAAAACTTTACACGCTTGTGAAAATAATATTTTCTGCATTATTTTCCAAAAAAATTTGTAAATAATTATATTACAATAGAAGCCGTTTCAAAATTTAAAGATTTAATAATGAGAATTGGTAATGTAAATTAATAATGTGTGTGAATTTAATAATGTGACTATATTAATGTGAATAATGTGTTGCATTAGTGTTATAAATATATAAGAAATATGGGATGGAACAGTAAGCTAAATTTAACAATTTTGCAGACAAAGAAGTCGATCCAAGAAAAATTCATCTAGTTTTTATAAACTGGTATGTTTGTAATTGTAATTTATGATTTTATCATATTAAGAATTGTACCAATTATTAATACGTTGAGTGGAAAGTTACGTAAAATTCGTGCGGTACTCAACATGTTAAAGAAACAATTCTAGATTTATTTTGAAGAGTTTGAATATTTCTGTTTACCGAAATAATCATTTTAATGAAAGAACCGCGCGCGCGAGTGTTTTTGGAATGTTAAGAAAACGATATAATTTATAAAAAATAAGATAAGTTACTTATATCTAAAATTTAATTTACTATTCATTTTTTTTATGTTTTGAAACTAAAACAATGAAATATTTCATTCAATTCGGATAATATTTTAGCGATGCCACATATAAGACATTAACGTGCCTCATAGAAGATATAGATTGCATACAAAACACATATGATCAAATAAAAAAAGATAAGCATGAAACTACCATTTATATTCACGGATATCGAGGGATTAAAGATACTACATCCGTGCCAAATGTCATATCAGGTATTAATGATGATAAATTCTTCTCATAAATACATAGTATCATTTGATTATTTATTCAATTAAGCGATAAATAAAAAATTAGATTTTGCTTTCGCTTTCCTATTCCATTTCTATATCAAATACAAGTTTAAACAAAAAATTGAATTCTTAATCTTATTCATATATTACACATAAGATTATTTCATAAACATTTTCTAAGAGATAAATAAAAAATTATCTCTTAAATTATTCCTCTATATTAAACATGTATATGAATCTTATTCTTAATATTGTTCTTAAATTAGATTATATATCGTTTCCACTTAACCTCAAATATTTATTGTACTGTCGCTTAGCGATGCATATATTATTGTATATGATGTGTAAATGTAAATGTTCACAATGTATTGAGCTTGGATCCGTGAGTTTGCTAAACCCAAATGACTGTGCAGATCAGTTATCTCTTCGATTATATTTTATTTTATCATGATTTATTAGAAATACTCCATACATACGTAAAGTTGATAGAAAAAAAGTGAATTAAAATCAATATGCTAATATAACAAAAAATTACTGACTAATATAATATCTTAATTTTTTATTGACTAATATGATATCTTAATTTTTTAAGCCTATTGCTCGCGAAGTATTTCCGTCATTGCAATAATTGACTGGTCTCAATTGGCAACGAGTGACGTTATGGTGGTTGCTAATCGATTACCTGAAGTCGGAAAGATAATCGCGTCTACTTTTAATTCTTTAAATAATAGAGGATACGAAATATCAAAATGGCATGTGATAGGACATTCTATGGGTGCCCACGTTGCAGGTTGCATCGGAACATACAGTAATTTTACTTTTTCACATATCACAGGTATGGTGTAAAAAAATAATTGTTACTTCCATCTCAATCTTTTATTCTATTTATAATCCTATATTTTTAATTTATGATTTCATCGATCTAAAAATCGTTATATTCTCTTTGAAATTATTCAAAAATGTTATCGATAGACTTCTCCATGACAAATTGTGACTAATTTTAAAGAAAACTACAAGAGAATATTTCTTTGCTGTAGCATAAATACTATTTTATGATTCTTATTTTATCGTTAGTGTAATTATTTTTACTCCAAAATGTTCTCAGTAAGTTAGTTCCATAAATCTTCCAATCGTGTTCATATTTAAGTATGGATAAAGAATTTAATATTAGTGTTTTAATAAACATACAAAATACATGTCACGTAAGGTAAACGTCCCAATGACCAGACATGAACCTATATCCGGACACTTACACAAAAACTTCTTATTATTAATCTCAAATGCTTCTGTGTAATTTTTAAATATTTAAAAATTACACAATTAAATTTTGATATTATAATAAAAAAAGCATTTGAGATTAATAATAACAAGTTTTTGTGTAAGTGTTCGGATATAGGTTCATATGCGGTCATTGAGACGTTTACCTTATATGTTTATTGTTAAGTAAATATGTTGGCAAAGTTTTATCAAGATCATATATTAATGAATAAACCAATTTATTGATAGGAATGTATAACGGAAGTTTGAGTACTATACAGTATATTTTATAGATGTATTAATTATAATGCAGGTTTAGATCCAGCAGGGACTTTCTTTTACACCAACGTATACAACGGTTGTCGAATTAATCCGAACGTCGCACATTTCACGGACTCTTTTTATACGGATCGTGGTGTATTCGGCGCTCCGATAGATACAGGCATTGTCAATATTTATGCCAATTTTGGAACGACACCCCAGCCTGGCTGTTCATCACTATTAGATGTGCATGGTAATTCAACTTGCCATATGTTAAAGTTCTATTTGGAATTTTTCATCCGTCCTTTAACATTTCTCTCGACTTATTAAATGTACATGTTACACCTAACACTATAGATATGTCTATTTACAAAGTGTTTTAATTCTAATAATATCAAGATATTTTTACACCGAAAACTAATCATATTTTTGTATACATTTGTAACTAATTGTAAGAAATCGTGTTAATTGCGTCATATCAAAATTCGAGCATATTTGGTGCTTATGAATGCCGGTATAAACCATACAATATAACGTTTAGAATAGGACGTACTGTTAATCGCGTGACTTTGCGTGTATTTTTCTGCGCCAGAGTGCAGTCACTTTAAAGCAGTGGAATGGTATGCCGATGCCGTGAGACACGAAACAAAGTATTTGGCTTACAAATGCGCGGATTGTTTGCTGTTTCAACGTTTCGGATATTGCAAAAAAAACGAAAATATTTATCTTGGACCACATACAGACATGAAAGCGTAAGGATAATTTTCTATCTTTCTTTCTCTCTTTTTGAATCTACTTCTATAATACAACTTAATAATTGAATCCAATTTTCTCATAGAACTGGCACCTACTGTCTTCCAATCAATTAAAAAAGAGTTCTTTCTCTACGAGATAAGAGTAAAATAAGTTTCTTGAATAATGTATAATTGCAACGAATTTAATCTTGTATCTTTAATCTTGTCATTTCCCGCAATTGCTATCATGATTTGTAACAGCTCAATGTTGCTCAAATAAATAACAAATTATTAAATTTTATTAAATTTTAGATTAACTTATTATTAAATTATTAAATTTTAGATGAACTTTTTAATAATAAGATTCGATGCCTTTAATATAAATAATATATTTATATGTAATATAATTAATAAATTAAACAAATTTAATCATGATTAAATTTTTATTAAATCCGACTTATTTATTGACATATATAAATAATTAGTACTAATAATTAGCATTCCATATGAATTATTTCAGAGATGTATTTATATGATTAATATAAATATATATTATCTCTCTGAAATATATCTTAGATTTTTATTTTAAAAAAATTATCAAATATTCGCTTTTATCCGTGCAAATAATATTTAACTATGGAAAGATATAGGCTGCGTTCGGCGAGCACGCTTTTAGCGCTATGAGCGTGCTCTGTCCTTGTTCAACTTTCAGTAGATGACAAAGATAGAACGACGCTGTTAGCGCTATTAGCGTCTCCCCGAACGCAGCCATAGAAAGCATCAGAAATGGTGACATTTCCTCCAATTTTGAATTTAGAATTTGTAGACAATTTAATTTTTTGAAAATTAATATATTACTGTATGTCCTTTTTTACCGAGCATTCTTTAATTGTAAAATATTTTTAATGTATTAATATAAATAAAATCAGACTGGGGTTAACAATGCCGCAATAATCCAAATCTCTAATCCTATTAGTTTTGTATTTGTGCACATTCTTTCATGCACATATTCCAGAATTAAACATTTATATATATATATATACAATATATATATGTTTAATTTAATTTTCCAACCCAACCCTTAATGGATCTATGAGATGTTATATACAATTTGTAACATTCATAATTTTATTATTTTAGATTAAATTAGTCTCGGCACAACTTTAAAATATCATTATTTAAAAAAATGGATTTTTTAATAATACCAATATAATATATTTTTAAATATTTTTTGCTTAAAATTATTATATGCTTTTAAATGTCTTTAAATCTATTTTTATATAGCAAAACATTCCTACAACATCTTTATCCTAAACATTTAAATTAAGAAAAATAGAATCCACAGAATATAACGGTACGTGTATGAAAGACGTAAAATAATTTGTGTTATATCGGACAGTTTTATAAGTAATTCCTCGTGTTCTACGTAGTATTTTTGCGAGTAGAAGTAGAAAAAAATACAAAGAAAAAAAGGACTATGCTCAGTTTGGATCCCGAGTGAACAGTCAAGAGTCATATATTAATCGATAAGGGGGTACTTACGAAGTACGAAACAGAAGGTTTTAATTGCCTAATTGAAGTCTGAACTCCAGAAGTGTCGCCGTCATAAGAACGAAATCCGAATTTTTCTGACATGACGGCATAGATCGCGTCCAGGACTTAGCCGGATTAATGAACTGTAGGTACCAAATACATTCTAGACTTATTATTTCAATGTCTTTGGTACAATCCCTTACCGCCGTCACCGCGGGGAGGTGCCCTGAACGCAGAGAAATCGGACAAGACCAGTGGTACATGATCATTATAGCGAACTTTGGACAACTCTAGCATTTAGGGAACTCGTTACAAGGCTGTGCCCATGGAACTTTTTAATCCTCTTTTGATGTCCTACAATTCTAGCGATGTCTCATTGCTTTTTACCGGGGGCCCAATTTTTCATATGAAACTGAGTATAGTCCTTTGACTCCACTCTTCTTTCCTTTAAATCTAATGTACTGCGAAACTGATGCAGAACTTTATGTAATAAAAAAACTGTAAGCTGCGTACAAATGAAACATTAAACAATAAACTGATCGTAAATATTGTACATTATATAGAAATAACTAACAATACCTTTTTTTATCAAAGTATATATAGAGCCGTTAGAACAATTGGTTATCGACGGTCCGACATAATTAACGTGCGTCATTGCGTTTTATTACGTTATTGCACCAATATTAAGGTAGTAACTTATCAATACGTCTATCTAACAATAAAACATATGGAAAAATACCTGTAAAATTTGCTCGTAACGTGGAAATGAGTGTAGGACAAACTTTAAATACGAAGTATTAAATAAACGAATAGGATAGAAAAAAAGAATAAACAAGAGAATATTAAAAAAATTATCAGTCTAATAATTCAATATCTAGTAAGTCAAATATTAACAGCAATAAATTATTTTTATAAAAATTCAGGTAAATCTTTCAACATCCGTATTTCTATCACAGGTTTGAAAATACTTGAGCATTCGGGATTATTAAGCTGTGTCTTAAGACGCTCACATTTTTATCTTGATTGAGGCACACGATATTTGGCTCACGAGTTAAAATCAAATTAATAATTGTGAACTGGGAAGTACAACAACATACATACAAATATCATCTCTTCGCCCTTTCTCTCTTTCTCTTCATATATAAATTATTTTAATTTCTTTACAGTTTTCGGGGAAGGAAAGATCTTATTAGCATCAAAAATGATTAAAATTCTACTCGTTAAATGAACCAAAACCCATGGTCGCTAACGTAGTAAGAAGATTTCTAATTAATCAATTTAGCCAGTTGTCGTCGAATATAATTTACCTTGATTTGTTATAAATTATTTTAGTCCATCATTATCCGATAACCTGATAAAGATGCTTTCATAGAAGATATTTTCATGAAGTCGTGAGAATAAATTGTATTTCAGTTTAGAAATTACGTTATACGTGAGTATTGAAATTACTTGTAGAACCACGCGATGCACAGGCACACCGTGATGCACGCGATGCACGACACATGATAAAACGCTCACATGTATATGTTTTGTTACACTAACTCTTATCTTTCAAAAGCGCGGGAAAACACTTCTACTAATATTTCATGTTTTTGTACAACCGAACGTATACATTGTTTTGCAGTTACGAACATGTAGCTCAAAGGAATAACACGCAAGTTTATTCGTGCGTTACATCTACTCAATTTTTCGACGGCTATTGAATCGAACTGTACAAAGTGCGAAATGACTCGGAGTGTATCTATGCATATCTACCTATGTTTTACTTGGCGTCTCTTGTTTTGTAGAATCAGCAAAAAATAATAGAAGAAATATTGATATTATTTGACGTCGTAATCATTTCCAACTATTTTAAATATATTTTTGCAGCATAGCATCGTCGTATAATGTTCCGGTCAAACGCGATCGTTATGTTATAATAGAAGTCGTTTCGAAGTTTAGAGATTATAAAAAAGAGATTATATAAATAATATTTTATATAAATGTTACAAATATGTTATAGATACGGAATAAAAAACAAGGTAAATTTAATTTAATTTTGCAGACAAAAAATCAATCCAAAAAAAATTTTTATAGTTTTTTATGATTGGTAAAATTTACAGAGAAAAAAATTAATTAATATCAATATGCTAATATAGCAAAAAATTATTGACTAATATAATATCTTAATTTTTTAACCTATTGCTCGCGAAATATTTCTGTCATTGCAATAATCGACTGGTCTCAATTGGCAAAAGGCGACTACGTATATATTGGTTGTTAATCGAGTATCTAAAATCGGAGAGAAAAAGAGAGAGAGAAGATAATCGCGTTTACTTTCAATTCCTTAAATAATAGAGGATACAAAATAACAAAATGGCATCTGATAGGACATTCTATGGGTGCCCACATTGCAGGTTGCATCGGAACACATAGTAATATATATTTTACTTTTTACATATCACAGTTATGGTATAAAAAATGATTGTTACTTCTATTTCAATTTTATTTTATTTATAATCCTATATTTTTAATTTATGATTTCATTGATCTAAAAATTGTTATATTCTCTTTTAAAATTTATTTGAAAGTGTTATCAAAATATGCTTCATGACAAATTGTGACTAATTTTACGCAAAAACTGTAAGAGAGCATTTCTTTATCATAGCACACACACACACACACACACGCACGCGCACACACACACACACACACACACACACACACACACACACACACACAAGAATACTGTTTTATGATTATTATTTTATCGTTTATGTAATTATTTTTGCTCCGAAATAATCTCGACAAGTTAGTTCCATAAATCTTTTAGCACAAATAAAGGAATTAATATTTCAATAAAAAGTATTTTATTGTACGTATATGCTTATTGCTAAGTAAATATATACGCAAAGTTTTATCGAAACCGTCTATTATCAAAAAGGCAAATTTATTGGTAGAGTTATGTAACAGAAGTTGAAGTACTGTACAATATGTATCAATGAATGTAGGTTTAGATCCCGTGACACATGTTTTTTACTCCGACATGTACAACAGTTGTCGATTTAATCCGAAAGTTGCACATTTTACAGACGCTTTTTACACGGATCGTGGTGGACATGGTTCTGTAAAAGATGTAGGCAGTGTCAATATTTATGCCAATATCGGAACGGCACCCCAGCCTGGCTGTTATTCATCATCTCAAACGTGCACAGTAATTCAACTTGCCATATCTTTAAATTCTGTTTAGAATTTTTGATCCGTTCTTTAATATTTCTTTCGTCCTATCAAATATACATGTTACATCTAGCGCTAAATATGATTATTCGTAAAGTGTTTTAATTTTAATAATGCCGATGTTTTTATACCTAAAACAATCAACATTTTTTGTACATACGTAATTAAAAGATCGTGTATGTTGCGCCGGATCGAAACTCAAACGGGCATATTTAATGCTTATGTAAACCGAATATGAACCATTGGATATAAAGTGGGACGTTTTGTTAATGCCTATCGCGCGATACACTGCATTCTTATGCACCAGTGGGCGGCTACATTAAAGCAGCGGTATAGTATGCCGAAGCCATAAAGAACGAAACAAAGTATTTGACCACCAAATGCATGGATTGTTTGCTGTCTCTACGTTTCGGATATTGCGAAAAGAACAATAACATATATCTCGAACCGAAAGATATAGACACGAAAGCGTGAAGATAATTTTTTCTCTATCTCTCTTCCTCTCTTTTAATCCATTTATAATACAACTTAATATAATTGAATTCAATTTTCTCGTAGAAACCGGCACCTACTGTTTTCTGATTGATTAAAAAAGATTTCTTCTTGAAATCAAGATGAAAGCAAAATAAGTTTCATAAGTAATCTAGTTGCGATGAATTTAATCTTCTTGTATCTTCTGGCTTTAAACTCAGGGATTAAAAGCGATATAAAAAATACCGGTAATATACCGGTATTTTTCGGTTTTATACAATAACCGAAATAAAAACCGATTAATATAAATACCGGTATGACGTAATACCGGTATACGCATAATTTTCTCGGTAATACCGGTATTATACCGGTATTATAACGGAATTACTAAACATCGATATTGTTTATATTGTTGATATTCTTCCCATATTAATATATGAAATTATATCAATGTATCGTTAAAATTTAAGAATAAGTAAATATGAGATTATGACTTTTGTTGATTGTGAAGTGAACTCCATATATTCATATGTCAATGCTATATATATTTACAAATAATATTTGCAAGTCATCACTCGGGGTAATCATTAACAAATTTTTTGTGAAACTTCTTAAGTTATAATATTCTATCTTAAAATAATATTCTATCTTAAAATAATATTCTATCTTATATATATAATAGTAGGAATACCGGTATAATACCGGTATTACCGAAAAATTATATATATACTGGTATTATGA
>NJRP01000096.1:590105-648087 GCA_003063835.1 Aphaenogaster floridana | reverse complement strand
CGCATAAAATCCATACTAAGGTTAACTCACGTTTTCGAAAAATAATAATTTCGTCCTTTCAAACTATTCTTTTGTAGTAAAACTTGTTTTTTCCTTACAGTGGATATTTCAAAGAATATTTTTTAGTGTCAAACGAAGTTTATTTATTTATTTTTAATACGTTGTAAACTTGTATAAACCTTAGCGTTCTCGTTATGCCACGGGTTCCCCTACATATTCTTCGCACCTATCACAATGCCTTAACAACGTATTCTGATAATTAATTAAGATAAAAACTCTCCCCGAGGAGACTGTCGACTATTAACAAGTGGTACTATGACCCACTAAAGTGGAACAGAAATCCAAAAAAGGGGATTAGAAGAAGAAGAAGAAGATGAAAACTCAATAATATAAATTAAGTGATATAAAATCAATAAATATAGGTAAATGGACTATAAAAGGTTGAAGATTAACATAGCACATTATTAAAATAAATACAGTTTTATTTTAATAATGTGCGCGTTTTTTCTTAAATTACTTGGAATTTATAACTCCAAAATGCTTCTTGGCTTTCTTTTATCTATACTTACGACATATATTTAAAAAATTACTAAGTATTCTTTTATCAGTTCATATAGTATTTAACTCTGGATAAAATATAGAAAGACGAAATGTTCAGAATTCTCAGATTTTATTTAAAAAGTCCTTAGGAAAAAGGGAAAAGAGAAAGAAAGAGGAAAAAAAGTAACGTACCTAATTAGTTTAAAAAATTTTCCCTATCTATTATATTGTAGATAAATTCATTTCGTTATTACCATAAACATATGCAGTAACAAATATCTTCTTCCATCTCCATCCGAAAAATAGAAGTACCATGAAAGAAATAAAATTAAATAAAGATCTCACATTTCACAAATATTAATCTTTCATTTTTATTTGTAATTTTACTTTTTTTTAGTCTTAACTATTTATCTAAATAATGAATTTAAAAGTTTAATTAATTATAATGCAACTAAAACTGAAATTAATATATTATATCCTCATAATATTGTCAACTGCGTTTCCTGGAAATCTTGACTGTGAGATGTAAAATGCTTGGTAAAAAGTATCGGGGATGTTATTTTCTTTAAATTTGAATTTAAAATTGAAAACTATTGGCCTTTTATAAAAATTAATATATTGTTGTGTCCCTTTTTTCTATCACAAATATATTTTGTAATTCTAAAATATTTTTTAATGTAAATGAGATTAAATTTGGTTCTCGACGATGCGTTGAGAATCAGGAGCTCTAATTCTATGAGCTTTGTATTTGTGCATTCTTTCATGCACTCAACGTATTCTATAACACAATATACATTCAATTATACATATTCCAGATTTAAATATTTACTTCAATCTCTCAGCCCCCATCCATCTCAAAGCAATGGATCTATGAAATGTTACACGTGTTTGAAATATTTACAAATCCATTACCTTAGATTAAATTAAAAGATAATTTAACATTCACCAATACGATACAACAGTTCTTCCTCCTTTTCCTCTCAGGTTTTTTGTTGCACTCACACAAGCTAACACTCGCGACGGTTTACTACATTCGTGCGCGTATTAATCACCCGTTCCGAAATATTTAACATTTCATGATATAATTTCGCGCGAATATTCTATGCCCCGTTTCAAATTATTTCCGATAAGTGGGTTATTATCGTACATTAAATATCTCACATATACATTTGTTTAAAGAAGAAGATTTACGCGTATCGATCGAAAATGTATTTGTACGTTAAATTAATTTTGCACGGAATTTCCGATGTTAATCGTACGTGATGTGCAATTTCACGAGATACACGAATCAGTGATTATTATCAAGGAATGATCGATGTATTGCACAAAAATTTTTGTAGTTGAATTATTCGAGCCGGTGATTCGCTATTACGCGTTCTTAATCTAAAAATGAAAATAATTGAATTATGTTTAAACCGGCGAATAGTTTAAAACGATAAGAAATATATTCAAATTCAAATGTTGTTAAAGAAGTAACTAATACTCGTGAATATTACAATGAAATAGTAATTTAATAACAATAATGACGCTAATTTTCTGTCGTTTCGACCTCTAACAATAAGTCAAGTAAAATGCAATGTATATTTCAATAGGTAATCATCATCTCGATGTACTTACAAGTCGTAAATTATAAAAGTTAATTGACCATATGGCACAGTAATCATTAATTGTTAATAGGGAATAATCGCGTTTCGAGCGATAATAATGGTGCGCCATGTGGAGCGACTCGCAAGCGACTGTAACTTTTTTACACAAAAGTCGCAACGACAAAAGAAAACAACGTATTACCGTCGTGACCTCGTAATGATTTTGTATACATATACAATGCAAACACCTAATGTTACAACAAAATATTTTAATAGCTCTATATAAAATAAATATATGCTGAATATTCTGTCCCAACTTTATACTTTCAATTAATTTCGAAAGTTATTATGGCACATATCGCTTCGTTTGGATTCGTTAGCATCGCCTAAAGTAACATTTAATTTCGCTGCATATATTGCTAATAGAATGCGTTTAGAAATCTAATATATATTTAATTATATCTAAATTATAAATGTATTTGTAATTAGTTACAACTATGTAATGAGAAATAATGACCAGCGCACAATTTTATGAAAGACAGTCCATGATTCCGTTCAAATAATTTGTATTTCTATACTGAGCAAGTATCAAATAAAATACTGTATGATGAAATTTTATTAGATTTACTAATTATTGAAGAAGCACGCGAATAAAGGAAAAATAGTAATTTAATAAACTTTTTTATTTAGATTTTTAATGGTAGGCGTCAGCAGAAGAGAGAAGCATTGTTCAGTGACATTTAACAGTAATTTGATGCAAAAAAGTCGAAGTTCAAGTATCACGTAATTTATTTATTCATTTTTATATAGACTTCCTACTGTTTCTTCTTCGACTACAAAGAGTGGATTTATATTCTTATCATTAAAACGACTTCGACTATTAAAAGAACAATTAGGTAATAAGTAATCAATATTTATTAATATCTATAATTAATATTATTCAAAGTTAAAAGAAGAGTGTCGTTTTTTATATACAGAAGGAATTAATTAAGACTAAATTGCACACAAAGCAACAAGATAATAAGAACAAATGAATGTACAACGAAGAATATTTCATAATAGATTTTTCGATAAACATAGCCTTTACTTTAATTGCAATGTCTGGAGAAGAGCAACTTTGTAATATTCAATATTAAATGTGTTGATAACTGAAGCTTGAGCTAAAACTTCATAAAGAAGAACTGCAATTGACTTTAAATAAACGATAAGGTTTTGTTACTAAACTGTTCTCCAGCAGTCCAGCAGCGTAGTTTGTGAAAAGCCATTCATTTACAATCACTTAATCGGCTAATAACTCGAAAATTAATGGTACCTTAATGCTTCAGTTAAAAGATAGATAGATCGAGAGAGAGAGAGAGAGAGAGAGAGAGAGAGAGAGAGAGAGAAAGAGAGAGAGACATTAATAAAAACTTCTATTATTAAAATTGAAGTTGATATTGAGATAGCCTATATTTTACTTAGAGTGTATTGATTCTAATTATACAGCGGCACACGATAATATCGTGATATAATAGCTGGTCGTGAAAATATCGCTGAAAAGTGATTAACAACCCTCGTTTGTCATCTTAAGAACGTGCTTAGCACGAAATATAGGCACACAGATATGAACGGAACATAGACTGTACCGGGAAAATCTCTTAGAGATATCAGACAATGTGACAAAGCGAGCTCGTTTAAAGAAGCCTCGTCATGAAGATGAAACAATGGAAAGGAAAGTCGGACGTATTTTACCGTGTGTACCAACGCTATACATCTGTCAGGTTTATAGTTTATTTGTCTGATGTGTTATCCAGCGTACTCTAAGAATATCATGGTAGAAAGGTAACATTCTCTATCAACTCTCTTTTAAAAAAAGCAAAGATCTTATTTCTACAAAAGTTATCCTAAATCCATATTTTACAGACTGAGAATATACAGGGTGGTCCTCGTAACGGTCGCCACGATTTTTAAGGCACTTACAATAATCTGACAAAAAAGTCATAAACAAAAATTTATCAGTTTTTAACCGGCAACAAATTGCAATAATAAAAATTGACCAAACTTTTTTTTCCATAAAAAAACAAGGTCACCTTGAAATTTTTAAATGAAAACCCCAATTTTTTATTGCATATTCTTGTAGCTTACCTCGAGAGCTTTCCAAAAAACACTATAATTAAGTATTTTTTCATTAAAAACTTTTGGAATTATAAGGCTTGAAGGTTTAAATATTTTGACATAAAATACAAAATATCTTGTAAAACATTAAGTTTTCGGTAATGTTACCTTAATACTTTTATGCACAGAATAATGAGACGAATCAATTGTGGTATGAAAAAAAGACATGGTTGCTTTTAAGAAAAAATATGTAACTTGCAACATGCATCTGCATACTTTTTCTTAAAAGCAACTATGTCTTTTTTTCATACCAATTGATTCGTCTCATTATTCTGTGAAAAGTATTAAGGTAACATTACCGAAAACTTAACGTTTTACAAGATATTTTATATTTTATGTCAAAATACTAGAACCTTCAAGCTTTATAATTCCAAAAGTTCTTAATGAAAAAATACTTAATTATAGTGTTTTTTTTTTTAAAGCTCTCGAGGTAAGCTACAATAATATGCAATAAAAAATTGGGGTTTCCATTTAAAAATTTCAGTGACCTTATTTTTTTATGGAAAAAAATGTTTAGTCAATTTTTATTATTGCAATTTGTTGCCGGTTAGAAACTGATAAATTTTTGTTTATGACTTTTTTGTCAGATTATTGTAAGTGCCTTAAAAATCGTGGCGACCGTTATGAGGACCGCCCTGTATGTTACAAAGCTATGAATAGCATATAATGTATTCGTAAATACATAATCTTCACTTTTCAAAAATACATATTAGGGATCTTGCTCAGAAATAAGATCTTAAATTGAAATTCGATTCGTTTAAGATTGAATATAAGCTCAATTAAATTCATAATAAAACATAGCGAATTAATTTAATTTAACGCAACACGTTTCATATAAATATGCGAAAGTTCTGCATCTTATGTTAATTAACTATGTACAATTATTAAATGCAACGAAATATAATTCTCGAACGTTTACGATGGTACTTTTGCCACTTAATGGATTAATTTTGCGAGTTATTTCACCGCTAAAGGAGACACTCGGTAGGCTACTGTAACCGCACCGTTTTCATGCCGTTGTTGTAACGTCGCCGGGAAAGAATCTTGTAAACTGTAATGATCCCTCGAACAGCCCTAATCTCGCTCGGTGTAGTATTACTACACCGGATAATGCGTAGCGCCGGATTAACGCGGTGGGAAACTCGAGGCGAGCACCTTCGAGCCTTTGTCTCTCACGTGGAGAGATCCGTGAAACGTAATAAACTTACAACGTGGTATCCACCGACAACGGAATTGCGCGTTTCTAGGGGAGGGCGAGGTACGCGGGAAAGAGAGAAAATCGAGTCTCTCTTTCATCTTAAAGCGGATATCTGTCTTTTGCGTACCGAAAAAGAGATACATAAGCGGATGGCGATCTCATTTAGCGCGTCATTCGTTAACCATTACATCCGGCTAACGAGATGAGAGAGGAACGTTTAAAGCAAAAGGCGTTGAATATTCTGAATCTCGTGCTGGACACCGCACGGAATATCTCTGACGCGATAATGATACAGAAAATTGCGAGAACTCTACAGTATTTGCGTAGAATATTGATTCTTTTTTCTACTGGTTATATCTTTAGTTTCAAAAATTATAGCCTGATATTTCACATTTGGTTCTCAAACTGTTACGCGCTTAAATTTGAATATTTTACTTGACGGAATCTCGCCCATCAGGCAGGTTTCCTTTAACCAACGTGTTCTTCTAACTCGACGTAAATCACGCATCAGTGAACCTCCAGCTGATGCAAGCTCGAAAAGAGCAATGAGAAAAAGAGGTAAGGGTTTCGTAACAATGGCTGTGCGCGTCCGCGAGTACTTCGTACCAGCTGTAATTTCCGTTGCAGCGTCGAGGAAGTGAAAGGAAACGAGAAAATCATCAGTAAGAGAGAGACAGAAGAGACAGGACGCCGAGTTTCTCTATAAAAATGTAAAAGACACTCGTGGACATTTCGCCACGTGTGCGTGCTCGCGATTTCTCTCTTTCTCTCTCCCCCCCCCCTCTCTCTCTTCTTTCCTCGCTACGCTATTCTCTACTATTTACAGTATTCGCTCCTTGAAACGACTATCGAGGCTTCTGTACGCGCACGTGACGAAAAGCCGAAGCGGCGTGTTTCGAATATGCTGCGAACGGGGTGATAGTGTAATCTCGCTCGATCCAGGTTACCTTAGCGACGCGACAAAGCATCGCCATGTGTATACGCGGCGTATTAAACAAAGGAGGAAACGAAATTGCACCGGGAATTGCATCGCGTCAGTCAGCTATTCCCGAACGAGCGCGCGAGTGTTCAATCGGATATCCAGGAAAATGTGAAAATCACTCTGATTTTACTCTCCCGCTCCCAGTTCGGAATGCAATCGCAAAGTGTTGTCAGATCGGTCCACAAAAATTCGCATTTTTTTGGAGAGATCTTAAAAGAAGACAAAAGAAGACTATATATAGTTATTCTTTTTTTCGGCACATACACCCTCGCTATCAATTACCTTTGATATTTTATTAATTCTGATATGCCATTAATGTCAGGCATTGTTCATGATGTACGCAATAAATATGCATGAAATTATGGATTGACCTGATACGATGCATTAAAGCTACAGGTGCGCTCGTTCCCTTCCAGAGATTTCGCCGCGCTTGTTACTATAGCTGAATTTATTCGATTAATAAAGAGGAGAATTCAATGAATACAACACAATGGAGTGATTGTCGAGTAACAATCGAGCATGACAAGACGAATCTGAGAATAAACCGTTTCACCCCTAGCTGTTATTTGCTCGTCTTTTCTCCCGAGTGAAAAGCAACGTCTTCACATTTGCGCATTCCGGTTGATTTATAACTTATAATTAAGCCAGGCGTAAAAAGCCATCGAGAAAAATAAATCCAGTAGCGTGTGATAGTCAAAGATTACGCTTAAAAGAATACAAAGAGATATAATAAATAATATCAGTTCCAGATATGCTCTTGACAATTTCTATCTTCGATAATTATATCCTACATTTTAATAACAAGTACTCGAGATCGTTCGTGATTAAAGCCATCACACTATTAAATCCCGCTAGAAGAAACATGATTTTGAAATGCTGCAAGATTATTCCTTATCGCGCAGCTGTCATCGATAGTTTTAAGGGAGACGCCTCACGATCGTCGATCACCCGCTATCCCGTTTCGGATAAATCATTAGCGAAGATGACGGGATTAATGTAGCCGATGTGTAACCCTCGAAAATAACGGCGCGTCCCGCGATCAATATCGCTTCTTTATCAGCATTTTTTCACATTACCGTCGGACGGAAGATACGAGGAGGTGAAAGGTGCCGGTTCTATTCACTCACCGTGTTTGCGGACGGACCCGTCATGTTACTGTGCTTCCGCGAGAGATTGACACGCTGCCATGTGGAACGCGCATTCCACGTCGTACCCCATCAGTCACCATTCGTTCTATAATACAATATGGGAGGATCCGATGTGCTCCCTATATCTTGCCCTTGTCAGTCAACGGATGCGTTTGTAAAAAGGAGAACACGAGAAGGGTATCTCTCGCGTGAGTATCTAAGAAAGTGGGTTAATCATGAATATAGAAGGCGTTCCCCCTTAGATTGCTAACGGTATACCCGCGGTACGTAGAAATCAGAGCGTGTAGTTAAACCAAAATCGATTCGCTAATGACGATTCTTTTTATCTGTTTCAATTCAATTTCAAATTCACCTTCTGCGAAATATCTTTAATGCTCCTGTATTGATAGTGTTACCATTAGCGGTTACAATTAAAAACGATATCGGAAAAGAATATTCATTAAAATTCTGCGAATAATCTGTTTATTATTCGAGAAAGGTGTAGCAGATGTAATTCTAAATTTTAACCGAATGGGGCGAACCATTTAGCGAGACACGCATATAATGTTTTTAATCTCTTACGAGTTTATTTATTTCGGCAGTTTTGTCCATAGAAAATTGACTCTAAATTGCGCAAACAATTTAAGTGAAATTTCGTAAGTGAAATTTGTCAGATACATCGCGCAAGACTTATAAAAGCACTCAATAACTATTAATATCTAAACAAGCTAAAATACTAAATGTAGTAACGATCGAGAGTATCCTGAGTGTCCAAAGAGAAAACTCACGAGGGAAGACTTAGTGAAGCGTCAGCGTTATTCGAAGGACGAGCGAAAACGAGAGACAAGGTCGGTACGTACCGCCGAAGGGTCTTGATTTTATGCGATTCTTCGAAGAAAGACGACGAGGTTCCGACGAAGAGACAATAGGGACGAGAGAGAAGAAAACTACCGCGACGACTCACTAAAGAGAGCTCGGGGAGGATACCTGTGTCGTTATTCAAACCCTCCCGGTCGCCCTCGAAGGACGAATGCGAGAAGCGAGAGGATATATCGTAAGACTCGTAAATTTCGAGACTGTCAAGTAAAACCCAACACCCTTCCTCGCGAATCTACCCTCTCTGCCACGCGAAAAGAAAAATTGGGAACTATCTCCCAGCCTGACGCGAGGGACGCTGTTCCCTTCTCGACGACGAAATGTCGCAACGGCAGGACTTGGTTGCCTTACATCACCGAGTTCTCTGCATAGTGTCATTGTCTCCAAATGATGTAACATTAAGGTTACGTTAATACCCTATTTTTCATCACATCCAACCGCATAACATCGTGACCTTCTCATTAGTCAATCTGTCAGATTGTGAGATGGATTTTAGGTAAATTACGCGGCTACATAAAGTACGAAATCATTAAGAATTGTCTTTATTATAATTGATATAATTGTTATAATTGATATTCCATTGCCTTCACGCAATTCTCGCAATTCTCGCAATTTTCTTTGTATTATTAAAATGATTTTATATATCCAATTACTTTTACTGATGTATCATGCATTATCCATTTATTCCTCATTAATTTATGAAAATGAAATGTTAATTAACTCTTTTAATTAATTGCGTTTGATATAATAAAGAGAGTATAATTGATAAATAGATTAGTCAAAATAAATCTGTCACACACAAATACATAATTATTAAAAAAAGAACTTTGGCATTATTAAAAAGTAATTTTAGAAATAATATTTCATTTACAAATTAAGTATGGAGATAGTAAATTCAATTGTAAGCAATGTTTTAATAGGTATTAATGAAGAGCAACAGAAAGAGAAGGAGGGAAGGGGATCTAATAATAGAGGAGCTAATAATAGTACTAAAATTTCTCATAATATGTTGTGTAGTGCCTAACCACGATATGACATATTATTTAGTAATTATTATGCAATTAATTTGAAGCAGTTGTTTATAGGTAACGCGCTGGAATATTGCTTTTGTATCGCGATCATTATTCGCCGAGCGTCACTGCTAATAATTAGCCGCTCCTAATTAAACGATCGTTCGACCACGGAAAACTCGACAAAATAATACCTGACAAAAATATGATATATTTTTCAGTATTACTGAACGATCCGGAAATACCCTGAATCAGAAATCTATAGAGTCGGGTTTAAATGCATTTTAACGCTTTACAATATTATTGTTTTTAAATTGTAAAAAAGTTAATCTCTATCTATGCATATAAATCTTCGATATTGATTACGACGTCATAAGCCGCAAATGATTTTTTTCGTTCTAACTTTTAATGAAATTTGTTATTGAAAAATAGCAAAGTGCAGGATAACTGATTTTGATAATTAATAAATAGGGATTGCTAATCAGAACTTTTAATTAATGTCATGTTTTAGATTACAGAGTAATTTGTAAATGCTCCTTTCTACTAATGACATTGAGATATAATCAAGGCATAAATAATTATGACGCGTTCAACTTTTAATGTATAATAAAAGCAGCTATTCTCAATATCTTTCTGAACGCTTTTATTAAAAAAAAATAGAAATAGAATATAGTGCAATATAATATATAAATTATTATTTTTATATAGAATTATATTGATTTTCTATCGTAACAACTTACTGCACTACGCTATTAATTTTCAAATAATCGTATATGGAAACTTAACGCCAACTTGCTTCGTTCTGCAAATTATAAAGTTTATTTTCCTAATTACGAAAATATGTTGAGATCAATTACTATGAATTCGGGGATATAGACGTATCAAATAAATTGCATCTTCGCAACCTCTCCCAGAATACCTCGTTCTCTGTCGCATGCTGAGGAACTTTTGGAGAATAGGTTGCAGCTGCTTATGACGTCGCATATGCCATGTCTGACCGGGTTCCATGGCCCGTCACATGTGCATGTTCACCGGCAGGCCAGCACGTTCAATACGTGTGTCGGTACCAAGGACTGATCTTGCGTGAAACGATCAAAGGCGCGACAACCACGTGCAACCGAACCGAGCCGCCTATCTATTTCTACGTCGGGCGCGGAGAGTTCGCCACCGTAAATGGAGTTCGTCACCGTGCTATCCTTCTGTCGCGGAGCCCTCTTTTTGCCGACCGTCCCCTCGTCGTACCCGAAAGATCTCAAAGCTCATTTATTGGGAAAGTTGCCGTGTTTCGGCCCTTTGGCTCGCTCGACGAATTATCAAAGCGACAGCGCGTCATCACGTTTCTTTGCCGCCTCCGTCCGACGCGAGCATATGTACGAAAACTTAAATTCACATCCCGTGACTTTGGAGCATTCCTTTCGTCGCGGAGATATGAGAATGTCAATGATGAAAGCATGTCACATTTGAGACGACTTAGCTCCTTGATGGAGTTTCACAGATTCTTGTGCTAACAATTTCAACGATGCAGTATAGTCAATTCAATAATATTCATATTAAATTCACAACGTTGTTATACGTCACAAAAGACATGTTAAATAAGAAAAGAAGCATTGGCGATTTTTTAACTTTTTATCGTTTACATACATTCGTATATTTAATAAAGCATTCTCATATATAATTATTTTCCCCGGATTCAGAATTTTATATATCATAGCTGGCAGAATTCAATATATGACGTTGTTATCTGTGACGCTTCTTTAATAAATAAAATTGTGAAATCAAATATTACTGATCACATGGAAATGAATAACAATGAAAAATATGTTACCAGCGAGAAACAAAAAAGAACATTAATAATAGCAAGACAATAAAAAAAAACCAATGTGAGCCAACGCCGTTGTTGGGACGAAACAACTTATTTATTAAAGTACAATTACAAATATACAAGTAACGTATATACGCTACTTTAATTAAAACGGCTTTTTTTATATTATCTTGATTTTATATCCGAGAGCCTTTCTACTATTAATATTTATTATTAATAATAGCGTTTTTGAAAGATGCATATACACGACTTGAGACAACACCCTCAATTTCAACTTTTCGTGTTCTGATTTTCTCGTCAGAAACAATGTGACTACGCTCGTGTATTCCCTTGACACGGAAATACACGAGTCAAATAAAAGAAGGCAGGATGGATGAGGCGTTATGATAGATAAGACTTGCCTTTGTAGAATCGCGTGCTTTTCGGGAGAGTGCTTCCGGAATGAAGTGAGAGTTATAAAAGACCGCCAAGCGAACATTCCATTGTTTCTATCGAAAAGAGCCTGATGGTACGAAGAATTTCATGTTCTCACACGCTGCATTAAATTTCAGTCAAATTTATTAGCTATTTAAATTGAATAAATATCTATTTGATAAAATAGATGTTTAATATAAAATAGATATCTATTTTACAGCTCTTTCAGAGAGCTGCATCAAATTTTTAATAAATACGTGTAAAAAATATTAAATAACATATTTTCCTTCTTAATGTTAAACATTTCAATGTAATGATTGTTTTAATTTAGACCGTAGAGAAAGATTGATTATTTTATTAATGATGATTTTTTTGTGTGTGAATTACTCAAGATTATTCTACCTGTAAAATTACAATTCGCTTAATTCTAAAAATCAGCAAATTATTAATTGCATACTCCGTTGTTTAAAGCAATTATTATGCGATACATAAAAGATATAGAAAGAGATATATCTAGATATCGGTTATATAAATCTAAAAAAATAAGCTTTATGGATTCTTCCTCTTTTCTAGGAAAAGAATATAACAGAAATAGATTATTGACTGTAATTTACTATAATTGTAGTGTAAAGATGTTCCTCGCTAAGAAATACAAGAGTTACCATAAATTATAACTCTATATAGAGACGATTTGATGTGTTCTATAAAACTGACATAATAATTTATTATCGTGTCATGTTTGTGATAAATCGTTAAAGCGCATCTCGTAGAAGACAATACCACGTGATGCGCATATTTCGCGTATAAATAAATACCGTTTACTCCGGGAGGAGATAAATAATGCTCGCAATACCGGGATAAAAACTGGAAAGCATTTCTCGAATTGCCAACATAGCTAAAAGTCTCATAAATCGCATTACGTTGTTTGCACAACATTCAAAACATTTATATGCGATAAAAGTTTTGCAGCCGTATGTCAGCATATTTCTAATAGTGGCGCATTTTCTCAAAAATCACTTATCCCTAAATTTTTAAAATAATTAAATAACAAAACACATTATAAATATTTAAAATATTCTTCCGTATTTTTAATATTATAATGAAAAACATTTTTAATATTATTTTTTTATTTGTAATATAAAATGGTCTTATGTTTTTTAAAAGACGCATATTTTATAAAAGTATGTTTTATAAAAATATGAAAATCTTTAAAATGCATAATAACATACAATCATTTAGTATTCATTATAATTTACTAATAATCCGTCATAAATATTTTATTTTTTATTTATGAACGTTCTCTTAATTCTCGAATTGAATTTATCACAATTCAATTCGATATAATTATACATACAGAATACAAAATTTTATATAATTTATTTTATCAAATTTGTAATTTCATCAAAATTAATACGTTACTGCTGTACGGAAAAATATATTTTATAAATACTAAACGCGAAAGAGAGATGGAACTGTTATGTCGATAAATTGATTTAACTTAAATGCAAGCTGTTTTCGCGAGATACGTTGACACAATGCTGCGTTAATACAACATAACGCCACTTTTGGGATAGGGATGCGAAGCGCTTTGACGGAGTGATGAAGCTACCCGGATATAGAGATATATACATTCGCAAGCTATAATGGAACTGCATCGCTCCGGGGAATCTCGTTAAACGCGCGAGAAAATAATGGAATTGCTCTTTTTATATAAATTCTACCGCGCGCTAAAGGTACCTCGTGTTGCTTGAAAAGGGATCCGAAAAAAGTACCGTTGGCGTGCATCGATGTAAAACGAACGGTCTGCCCAATTCCACAATTGGTCAGCGCAATCATTGTTTCTGCCGCATCACTCATAAACGCATGATCGTACACGGAACTTTCCACTTATTACGCGACTCGTAATTATGCACTTGAATATCGCATTATCATTTGTGCATTGATTTAAGCTACGTCTTAAAACTGATAATGAAATCAGTCCTTAAATTTAAATTATCTTAACTTAATTTAGCACTTTAGAAAAAAGTTTCCTACGATGTTATATAATACATACACGAAAGATAAATAAAATGTTTCGATAACCAATAGCATGTAAGTATTTATTAACCATACTGTTGCAACAGAACGGATTAATTAATTCCATCCGATTCCACAGAATTCCCACAGGATGACGATGTGTACTCGAATACCCTTTGCTCCAATTCCGGGAATTTTTCGCAATGGGTTTATTTTCCGTGCAGCCCAATCGCTCAAACGTGATGCTTTTCAACTTGGAGAGAATTTTGCGAATTTTGTTGACTAGTCTATTAACAGCACTTACGTTTCTATATTTCATTAAGACCAAGCGTACTTTGTAACTTAAATAAATATGTAATTTTTTATTTGACTATTAAGATACCTAACCTTTAAAAATTACAAAGTTGTATGCTAGATTACAATTTACCATTCGATATTCGTAAAAAAATTAAGTGACATTTAGTAATTGCCGAAAAAATAGGTATACAAGTACTGGTATATCACATTTAAAGTTTTAATATTCTTATTAAATATAGTAATATTATTTTATATTATTGGATGACACGTCAATTTTATCTACGAATTATTTATCGTATCATCGGCCATCAAATTGTTAATTCTTCGATTAAAGCGTAAAATGTACGCTCATAAATTTAACCCGGCGAAAGGTAAACGGACTCATCTATCGGGCTTATCTACAGGCTTTGTAAAGTCCTGCGAAAACACGATGCTTTTCAACTCTTACGAATGGAGCACAGTCAAAAGTTCCGCGCGTACGATTCATTCGTTCATTAGAAAGGCCCATTTCACCATATTTAATCTTCCTAAATAGGACTGCGAAATTTCTACCCCAAATTACGCCATCCGTCGAACATAAATTACTCTAACGAACTCCAAGATAAATTTAATTAACCTTAAGCAGGTGGTGAACAAGGGAATAGATCGACGAGCAGGGACTTCTGAACCCTAGAAAATCGGGATAACGGGGAATATAGTGATTGATCGAAGCGGCCTGAAAGTTTTTACGCAGAGCCATTTCGACACATTACAAGATTGATTCGGTTGTCTTAAGATAGGGCTGAGCAGACTTCTCACCGAGAAAGAAGCTTAGAGCGATAAGAGAAGGCGAACTGTAAAACGAATTGTGAAAAATATAAGAGTAGAATCGAAATAATTTCAATATATATTAGAGTATCAAATTCTGTTTCGTGATTTATCGTGTTTATCCAATTTTTGCTGTAACAGATCGCAGTATCGTTTACAAGTTTATGAACTATAACAGAATGGATTTTATAAGTTGAGAAGTTACTTGTGATACATTAAGTTCTTTCTTCTTATTCCGGAAAAAACCATTCATAAAAATCATTCTCGCATTCTTTGAAATATATGTATATAAAGACATGTAGCGTCAAAGAAAATTTCTTTCTAGTAGTGTCTCTGCTAATTTTTGCATATGATTTCGTACGTAAATTTACATACAGTAAATGCATATAAAATACAGTGACAAGCTTAATAATATAACTTTGTATACGAATACTTATCAGATGCAACAGGCAAACATCGCAATTATGTGAACATCTATATAGAGCGAGTCGTTGCGAGGATACCTCTGATGAAAAAACGAAATTAGAAAAATCAAATAGGCGACGCTCTAATTAGCGAGCTCGTTACCGTCGCTCACAATTGATCGAATCAGAATTGATCAGTTCACTCGACCGACTCCCGCATCCATCACGAACCGCGTTATATCGAACTAGCCTACCGCTTCCTCTGGCTTTCAGTTAAAGTAACTTAAGCGATGGCAAATGGTTCTCACTCAAGAAATGCCGCAGGAAAAGCCGGTTCAGAAAATACATGCGGGAGGGAAAAAAGGGAGAAAAACAGCATCTTGG
This sequence comes from Aphaenogaster floridana, assembly GCA_003063835.1. Classification (NCBI taxonomy): domain Eukaryota; kingdom Metazoa; phylum Arthropoda; class Insecta; order Hymenoptera; family Formicidae; genus Aphaenogaster; species Aphaenogaster floridana. Next base: position 632,470 of record NJRP01000096.1, on the reverse strand, counting down.
TAAAGGGCACGATCGAGCGTAAGCTATCGAGAGTATAAAAACAAGTCTTAGTAGAATAATGACTTTACAATAATTCAGTTGATTATTTTAAGAGGAAAGAGGAGGATCGAAGCGCTCGATATTGCTGCGTATCAATGAAGCGTAACGTAATATTTGTTTTTCTTTTGCTAAAAAAATTGAATTTCTGATAACTTTAGGGATCAACAAAGAATTATAGCGATTCGTATGAAAAACAAAATTGATGAAAGATTTTCTTCATGACAGACCTTTACTGTGACAACATTTTGTTCAGAGATGAAATTCTTTATTGTTTTACGTAAAAAATGCCGTGCAATTCAAAAATATACCTAGATAATTCTAAAATAAAAATTTTACAATATTTTCTAATTATTATAAAATTTATATAGTTTACAAATATATAATTAATATAAAATTTTATTTATTTATAGTAATATGATATGTAATGATAATTTATGATGTGATACTAAAGTCTTTTTTTAAATTGTTTAAAAATAATTTTAAGCATTTAACTTTTAATATATAAAATGTTTATACGATGTTTATATGATGTTTCATATAAAACAAAATTCTTTTCATAAGACAGTTATTTCTAAATTAAATCAGACATCATAAGCTATAAGATTTATTTGCCGAAATTCTATATCACTCTCGAAAAGATATGATTTGTAATATAAATGTGTCACACGATATCTCCATGGCATTCTAAATCGTATTTGTACTACTGGCCGTTAGTCACGCTCGTCTAACTACTACGTCTGGCCGAAGAGAGATTACGAGAAACGAGGAGTCGTCTTGTCTAATGCGAGTGAGACTCGTGTGAGCAAATCTCTTGTTCCACTATTCGCAGCTTGGCTCTTTAACATGACTTAAGTTTCAGGATATTTGCATTTACATGTCGTGCTTCACTCCCTTTCCCCTCGTAATCAAATAAGCTGTCGCAAAATTACAAATAACATTACAAGAGAAAACACCAGGTAGAAACCACATTGATATATATCATTAGATAAAATTTACACGACCACCCGACTTGTATGTACTATTTGATTATTATATTGTTTATTATTTATTTTTATTTCTTTACAGTTTTCTGGGAAGGGAAAATCTTATAGATGCTTGTTAGCATCAAAAATTATTAAAATTCTACTCGTTAAATGAATCAAAACCCATGGTCGCTAACGTAGTAAGAAGATTTTTAATTAATCAATTTAGCCAGTTGTTGTCGAATATAATTTACCTTGATTGGTTATTTATTTACTGGCGTAAGAGAAGATGTTATCTGTAGTTTATTATATTGTTGGCAATGTAATCAGGGGTCGGTTCTAGGCATGAACCCACTCGGTCCTAAGCCCAGGGCCCCGCTCTTACAAGGGCTCCAATTCATTCACTTCAAGTTTTATTTAGAACCAAAAGTTAGACAACGTAGGAGATGGAAAAAATTACGGAGCCGACTGGGTCTCGAACTCGGGATCCCTCGCTTTCCACGCTTAGCGCCTAGCATGCTAAACCACGACCGCTCCACTACTCTCGTAATTATCCCGAACTCCTATCAATAATCGGCCTTATGGCCCTGTATTCCTACAACAAAGATAATAAATTAAGAGAATCAATGAAAAAAATGTACGAATTATTCTGTAAATAAGCTATTTGCAATTTTTCCAAACGTTGAAATAGCCATGCACATTTTTTAACTATATTACCAACAAATTGTAGTGGCAAACGATCTTTTTCTCGATTGTTCCTAATTAAAGACAACCATTGTAGTACTATTACTCAAAAAAACTAAATAAATACAGTGTTATGTGCATTGAGAACAAATTGTTATAGAGTATAAACTTTAATGACATTGTTGATGATTTTATGTCAAGGAAAGTGAGACATAAACATATGTAATGCCTTTATTGTTACGGTCACATTGTTCAATTAATAATAAATTAATATATTTTGTGTTAAAAAGTTTCCAATATTTGTTGTGTCCTTTTTTAGTACTCAAAAAGTATATAAGGACCCTCATACGTACGGCGGTCCGAAAGCCCCCTACGAGTTAATCCAACCCTGAATGTAATAACCAGGTATATATGTATATATCAAAATTAAAATTCATAAGATACATATAAAAAACATATGAAAAATTCATGCTGTCAGCAATGCTGGAATGCGAAGGCCTATTCGATTCGGATCTCATATCTTGCTGAGCGTCATCAATCATACTGAACTTTAGACATTACTATGACTGAAGTAACTGACCGAAGTTTATAAACATATTTATTAATTTATAATTTGATATTTCTATCATATCTCTCTCTCTCTCGACGTTACAATTCAGTGCATTCGTTTCTTATGCCAAATGATGGCACATTAATTGGCTACGAATGATATGTAGTATGTTAAATGCAGAATGTTCCGCAACAATTAGTTACAATACTTGAATGATGTGTTCTAGAAATTAATTCGAGTCAAAAGTCTTGAAGGATGAAAAGGATGAAAATGCCTCGGTATGATAATTTCTAAGTTATAAACTATTACGTAGAATTCGCATCTATGCATGTATACTGCTTTGTTGTCCATTATTGATTTTTACAATATAAGTGATATTGATTTTCATTACTCAGCTAATTTTGTCTAATTTCTTATGTGTAGATACTACAGCTACTAATATTTTACCGATAATATCGTCAAAATTGCTAATAGTAAATTTTATTGCTTGCAAACTATTTAATGGTTTTTTAAATAAAAATTAGAATTCATTAATTATACCCTATATGATACCATTGACCAATCTTGAAGGATAAAAAGAATGAAAATGCCTCGTTATGATAACTTCTAAGTTAATTTATAAACAATAAAAACTATTATGTAGAATTCGCATCTACACTGTTAAAAAAGTCTGTATTAAAAATAATATAAAATGTAGGAAGTTTTTATGCAGATACCGTATATGAAATTTCAAATACGAAGTTGAAAATTAAAAGAGTGGTATTTCGAAAATAAAAGTATCGAGCAGTAATATTACTATGCTCATCTGTTTGCTCATATACAAATGTTCTCATTTTCAATCGAAAATATGTATTATTACCTTGCGTATTCAAAAAAATCTTAAACGTGTTTTTAATATTTAATGTTGTGTGTATTAAATTTCATATTAGTGATTAAAATTCATGTTCGTATATGAATTTAGCTATACAAGTGCAAGAATTATACGAACATAAATTTTAATCACTAATATGAAATTTAATACACACAACAATGAATTTTAAAAATTTTAAAAAGTTTAAGATTTTTTTTAATTGGAAGGCAATGCGCAAATTTTGATGTTAATAACATCTTAATTGGACCAACATCTTAACGTCTCTTCCGAAAGACGGAGCTCAGTTTTACCTGATATTAATAACATCTTAATTGGACCAACATCTTAACGTCTCTTCCGAAAGACGGAGCCCAGTTTTACCTACCGGGAATCCTCTTCCCGGCAGGAAGCGCAGTGTCGGAAAATAATAATATTTACCTGATCTAGTGGATCTCGAACCTGGTATTACAGATTACGAGTCTGGCGCTCTACCACTAGACCACACTGCCGTCTTTTGTCCATTATTGATTTTTACAATATAAATAATATTGATTTTTATTACTCATTGTCAGCTAATTTTTTTTAATTTTTTATGTGTAGATACTACAGCTACTGATATTTTACCGATAATATCGTTAAAATTATTAATAGTAAATTTTATTGTCTGCAAACTATTTAATAGTTTTTAAATAAAAATTAGAATTCATTAATTACACCCTATATGATACCGTTGAGCAATCTTAAACGCTTATAACTAATCGAAAACTATCGTGAGCTCAGTATTTTTATCTACTTTAAGATTTTGTACTTCAATTAATCTTCAAAATATGCTGTTAAGGCATTGTACGACTTGATAACTAAAATTTCTCTAAAGATAAAACATTTCATTTATGAAGTAATTTAGCAATTTAGTTTGTTTCAGTAAACGGTTATTTACGAATAATTATTGTTGAAGAGTATAGTTGAAAATAATGTCACACAATAGCCTCACGCGAAACGTGATTTCTCTATTTCATCTGTGCGTCTATCTTCGTTTATGCGACCGATTTCCTCTATTTCCCAGTGTAATGTAATGCCATCAGTGTCGGATATATCTCTATCTTGACGGCAGATGGACAGTTTTATGTCCGCCGAGAAGCAATACTCGTCCTTCCGTTTATGGACACTGTCTAATCACGATACATGTTATTCGCTTGTCACGAATTAAAGAAATTAGCAAAATAGAAATCGTAATTTTAACAGCCATCACTACTCACATTTTAACCAAAAAAATAACAGCATATTCCACTGATCGTGTATAGTTTCTAGCGGCAATCTGAAGAGGTACGCCGTTTCTCCTTTCCGAGATATCTCTCGTTTAACCCATTAATTATCGTTTCAATCGTGTCGCGATAAATCCTGACAAATTGTTTTTAACGACATCTCGTTTCCACTGCTCGACTCTCAACGACGCGAAACAAATAGGATCAGTTAGGACCAGCGAGACATAGCCGATGTGTCTCGTAGGACAAAAACCCGTTTTCGAGAGTCACGGTACATTCGAGAAGAATGGTCGATACTTTGCGACACGACGGCAAATAGCTTCACGAGTCCCCGAAGCGATGCGGTCGAAGAACGCGACATATTTCTTTTCCGGATGTTAAAGTGGCGAGTATAAATCGGGCACGGAGACGACGCTACGAATTTGTCCCAAGAAATTTACAGAATTATAAATAGACTCCTAGCCTTTCTGAGACTCCAGACATATAGAGAAGCAAATAGAGAAAAAGCAGAGGAGAGTAAAGTAGAGTATATTTCATGTTCTGGATTAAACAGCATTCTCAGAACTAGCATTCATAAATTACATAAAAGCAATAAAAAATACTTTTTACATATACAAATATGTATACCGAAATATATAGATTATGTGAATGTATTTCTTTCCATATTGTTAGTCTGTGATGATAAAAATTTGAAATATATATGGCGAACCCAAAGTTATTAGTATCAAGAATAGCTATACGTCCATAAAGTATATTCGGCTATCATTAAACTTGAGCCAAGCAAGATGGGGAGAAAGAGCGGAGGCGCAGCAGGCCAGCATCGGCAAACGCCTGACGCCCCCGTGTTTCGCTTTATTAAGCTCCCCTTTCCACCAATTAATACGGAAGAAATGGTACGGAAGAGTGTCCTTCTTTCCAAGCTTGATAAAGAGAAGCTCGTGACGCTCGCGTAACAAATCGTCGAAGCGACGACGCCGCGATGAAGAAAGCGCTCGTTCCTGCCTACGACGTGAGTAATAGCAGTGCGTAAAATAGAAAGGAATACGAAAAATATCGCATGATCAGCCAGTCTGCTGCCTAGCTGATATTCACAAAGGTGGACGGACGCGTGCGTACCTCTCGATAAGACCAATTCCATTAGTATGTGAAATATACCGTTATCGTTCTCGAGAACAATGAGAAATGCGCAGGAAGTAGGTCTAAAGAGAACGCTCTTACAAAAGTCATAATGTCGACAATAGTGAAGAGTAATTCGTGCTTAAGTGAGTTGATTGTTTCTAAAATTAATAATTGTGTTCTCCTTAAGTAAATACATATACGATAATTCTCCTATGCGTATATCATGAAGCTTACATAAATTTGCATCAATTCAATTCACTTTACAATTGTTAACACGCTCGCATTCAAAGCGTCTAATTAAGACTTTGTTTCGCCTCGTTTGCATTTTATGTCGTACCTACGTTTCTTTTAACTCACTCTTATGGAGCTCTTAATTAAAACCGACGCATAACGGCTTCCTTTACGTCACTTGTAATAAACTTTTGATAAAACTTCGGAAAAGACGAAGTTAAATGCAAAAAATAACATGCAACGGTCGTCGCTGAAATGTGACGTCATTTACAACCACTGTCGTTATTAATTAAACAGTCTGTGCGTAGGACAACGGTAGGGAAATGATTACAGATTTTACATCAAACACGCAAAGCAAATGTGAAAGTTTCGTTGCAACTTATCTTTGCTGCAACTCTACTTTTTGTCCGTTTGCGAACTGTTTTACTCGAAGCAAGTTCTTCTTCGAGGGAGCGATAATGCCTCCGCGTTTCGTGACTGGAGGAAATTTCGCGGTTAACACGGAGGTATCCGTGCCGATGGAAGAACTCCCGCAATAAATCTCGTGGCAGGAAGAAAAAAGGTGGCACGTAGCAACGTCCCAATTCTATTCATGCGCTATTTTTACGGTTACCTCACGAAAAGAAAAGGCCAGACGCTTTGGCACCTGGACTAGGATTCCTAACCCGTTAAGTCAAAGTTATATTTCAAGAGGTTTACTTTGATAATGGCGCGGCGGGAGATGATCTACAAAATTCTTCCAGTGATGATTCAGTAAAAGTGAAAAGGAAAGGCACGATAAAATGTTTTAAAAATATTTCTCTCCGATAAAATTATTCCTTTAAAAATTCAAGTTAAATTTAAAAGTAATACATGGGTCATTAAATACACTTGCCTACAGGAGACGATTAATATTCAATAAAGTAAAATAGAATTAAATGATTGTACAATGATATATTTGTACAGTCTTGGAACTGTTACGTCTTTTTTAACAGTTCGCACAGTACATAGTAATTAATGTAGTAACCAAATATACTCTGTTAATAAGACGAAAATACACTGCATATTTTCACGAAACTTACTAGGGCAGTTTCCAACAATATACGTTGTCTTCAATTGCAATTAAGAAGGTCAACATTTGTATATTTCTGCTTGAACTTACAATTTCGCATATGTATCTGTCCGTGTGTTGATTTTCACCGAATGAACGAGACAACACAGAACTTCGTCGTTGCATGATGCTCCACATCTCAATCTCTTGCAACGGTGCAACAGCGACGCGAATGCAAACGGCGGAATTTCATTTTTAGGTCTTGAATAAGAACGCTCCCACGCCCTCGTTAGATTTCGCTACATTGAAATTATATTATCGGGCGAAATTTTATGCAACTCTTCCGATCCAATTCAAACGGCAATAGCAAAATTTTTATGTGCCCCTTTCAATTATATATCCGCCGTGAATCTAACTTTGCTCAAAAGAATATTCGATATAAAGAGCAATTTACATACCTTAAAAAATTAGAGTAAAAAATTGGTGACGAAGATCGAGAAAGAATGAAACGCGATGTACTAAGATATGGCATCGTAAAATAATTTTAATAAATATAAAAATATTTTGTAAGACACTTGCAACAGAAGAAATTGGATAATATGACAAGAATAGGGCTTGTCGAGAATAATAGTATGATAATAACTGCCTATTGATTCGAGATCAATATATCAATTCATTTTTAACTTTTAAATTGAAATACTTAACATACACATTAGTCTCTAAGATTCTATTAGAAATGCAGTTAATTATATAATACATGCATATGTGTGTCTTACTTTCTTAATTAACTTATATTAATTAATTAGTATTGTTGTTTTAAAAAATAATGGAAGTACATCGCGAAATCTCTTTCAGAAATCGCATTTAATTTACTAATTAATAATCTTCAAATGTGTGTTTTAATTTAACCTCTCAAGGGTACCCTGGGTACGTTTAACCCGTAACTTAATTCGGGTGGTATAAGGATCAGGTAGAAACGAACCTAAAAGCCGTATCAAAAAACGTTTACCATATCGTTGAAGTACTACTTTTCCGCTTTAAAATGCTTTTTTAAATTTTTATTTTCGTCAATTAAAACCGGAGATATTGAAGATTGAATAAAAAAACGTGAAAATTCGAAAATTTTTCTTTCTTTCAATGTAATTAATACTTTCGCTTTAGATTTATTAAACCTAATCGATTACGGGTTCGTTTTACGCAGAATTGCATAAACTTTAATTTAAAAAAAAAGCTCTACGTTGAATTAGGAGTGAAATTATAAACGAAAAACTGCGACTAGGTATTTTGTGCCCAGAGTGAGTTAATATGTGTACCCTTGAGGGATTAAGTTAGATATATGTATAATATATGTAACATTATTACTGCCCGCTATTATCGTTTAAACAATACGCTTTTGTTCACGTCTTGCTCTTTCCGCAAGATACGTTTATCCTGCATATTTTCATTTCATTATGTCATGACATCTAAAACATATTCTGGCAGGACAACAATGCCTCCGTTATCCTCGGGCATTGTCCATTCCCATGGATGAAACACGATAAACAATTTTCTGTCTTCCGACAGTTTCAATATTGGATAAGCAATAGCGAGCGCATTTTAAACGACTGCATTGTCGAAAGACATACATGGAATTTTTTTCATCTGTACCCTGCGTTCGCTCTATTCGCGCGTGTTTCACGGAGGTGAGTACAAGCGCTAACTTGTCCTGTTAACCCGGAAATGCTCGCGTGCGACGTTCACAGGCGTGTGTACACAGCTTGCGTGTAGCTCGCAGAAGCGTTCGTGAGAACAAAGCGCGTTTATGAATAAATCGTCGAGGAAAACGGCTGTCAACCACAGAATTATCAAGCCCTCGAGGCGATTCGCGCGAAAGTGAGGGGACGCTGCTCAACGAAATATGATGTATGGTGAACGAGATAATCAGATAAGCATACTTTCTCTTATGAAAAGGGAGGAAATGATTGATTTACACAATAAATCGCAAAAAGCCGCGAACCTATTCGTCATTTTCTTTCTCATTTCTACTTCAATCCTTTTGCAGATCCCGCAAGCACTAATTATATTATGTCATATTGTACAATTTACAAAAATATAATTTAATTACTTGTTTATTGAAATAATAAGCGATGGATCATTGTAAATAATATATAATATATTGATGTTGGAAAAAGTTGCCATCTCTTAATCAGTTAAAAATAAAATTGTTTACTATGCTCGACGAGAAGTATTCTCATTACGCCCATTTCGTTTAATTACAGATATTCGTATTACGTTCATTTAGATTAATTAGACGTATTTGTATTCCGCTCACTTAATTTAATAACACGTTATACAATTATTAGAATATTATAAAAGAACTGCTACTCAAAATGAGACTCTATTCTCCTCTGCTCTGCATTTTTGTAAATGAAACTTAGAAAAACATTTGATATATTAGAGCTTAGATATTTTGAACCTTTAAAATTGTTTTTCTAACTTTTTGCTGCATAAATTATTATTAGAAGCAAATACTGCGTGGTATGAACTTGCAACTTGCAATATACACTTTATACAGAGAATCACAATATTTTTTTTCAATTAAATTTTGATGGAACGTGTTATTCGCGATGTTTTATCAGACAAATTGCTATTTGTTGTAAATGTTGCGTAGTACATGCGGATATCGTCTGACATCATGTTTGCGTGTATCTATTTAAATTTTAGCAGATATCTGTTAACACTCGAAAGCATTTGAAAGAATTTTCCACCTGTTGACCTATTTTTAAAAATATGGTCGATATTGCTAACAATAAGTCTAATCTTCGCGCCTTTGTGTCTCGATGGATTACTTTTTTTAAGATAGCATCTCTGCACTGCTTAGCATCTCTGCACTACTTATCATCTTTTAAAACGTTAAACATAAGATATATTGAAAACTATACATATTACCTTTAACTTATAGATTTTCTGACAAATTTTGATCAATCTAATCTCTCCCCCCCATTCCAATATTAGATATTGGAATGTAAATTTTGTTAACAATTTTGTTAAACTGAAATTTATTTCTTTCTAATTCAGAAATTCATTGTCATTTATTCGCGTGATAAAAGCTTCTAATATATTAAAAATTTTAATTATTACATGGAAAGAACGGTTTTGCTGAAATATTAAAAAATTTGGCCAGATACAGATCTGAAAAATAATTTTGTTGGATCATCAAAATAATTATGTAGGACGCCTAAAATAGTTGCTAGAATATCAAAACTTTTTGCAGCATTATCATTATGTTGGAGTGTCTTATATTACATAATTATTTTGATGATCCAACAAAATTATTTTTCAGATCTGTATCTCTGGCCAAATTTTTTAATATTTCAGCAAAACCATTCTTTCCGTGTAGGTATCTTTTATGTTATCTCATTATCTTAAATCATTATGTTATCTTAAATGGACCTTTCGCTAAATTTTCATTAAAATAAAATCAGCTTTTCATTAAAAAATGAAATTATAAAGCAATATAAAATTACGAGAGTAGTTTTTTGTATTGCATGAAAAATATTAAGTTTCTTAATAAGGACAAGGGTAATATTCTTCACGCAATACAAAAAATTCTAGCGTTGCAAAGCTTAGAATATTTTTTAGAACGTATTATCTCTCGAACATTGAAAGGGTTAAATCGGCATAACTTCGCGGAACGTAATATTCCCCGTGTAAGAAGGAAAAAGCTGGTCGACATTTACGCGCGTGGACGGCATTTTATAGAGCGCGCACGTCGTCTCGCTGTATCCACCTACCTACATCTGCAAGAAATGAAATCACCGGTGAAATAGAGAGCGAAATGACACGAGAATATTGCGGCGCGTGCGAATCGCGGGCCGCTGAAAAATACCCGGCTCGGTTTTATAAGGACGCGACGCCAGAAAGAAGCTGACGAGGGCGCGAGCATGGATCGTCTCTCATATTATTCTTGAGATTTACGGAGGACGCAATCTCTCGCGTCTGATTACCGCCGTTCGGCTCTTATCCGATCCGTTCAATTCACGGTCTAAGCGTTCAATCGCGCGAAAGAATTTTTATAAACTGGCCGACATAACGAGAGATAAGTGTCCCTTCATGAATAAAAAGGAATATCAGTGTAAGAAGAACGTAAAAGATTTTCGTTCGACACTTGAAAGTATCGAAGATCCGATGACGCGCGGTATTTCTCCCCGAACCTCGAGATGTGTTAGATAACATGTATGCATCGTAAAATGTAGATGCTCTTAATGAACCCTTACAGGACTTATAATGAATTTATAATACATACAGCATTATTACAGAAATTATGCAGAAACTGCATGTACATGTAGTCGCTGGGTTTTATTCTCAAAGGCATTCTCTAAATAAATTTGCCTACACGAAAATGCGGTTAGAATCTCTAAAAGCTTTTCAATTTCTGGTTATTTTGGAATTTTCAGTAAAATAAAATTTAATCAAAAGACTCTGTAAAGTCCTAAGTATGTAATATAAATTAAAACAACTAAAAATTCATAATTTTGTTTTAGTATAATCGATTTTATTAATTAAAATTTTCTTAAACTAATTGAAAATTAATTAAGAAAGGAATTTTATTGTTGTCTTTTTTATTAACTTCCATTATAGGCTTTTCCATCCATATTGATTATATTTATGGTAAATATGTATAAATATTAATATTAATAAATAATGAAATATTATTCACAGGAAATTATCGATAGTATAGATATAGATATATAATTCTCAAATACTTTAATTATTTTTCATGTACGTACTAGCGCAATACAGGATAAATTGGGCAATTCAAAGTGATGTATATCATGCTAATGTGTTTATCCACAGCGAGCTTTACCGAAGCGAATAACTAACGGCGAGTCGTTTCATGCATTCCTCGAGACGAGGAATAATTTCACGCTTGGCAATGACCGAGTATTCGTCTGCAGACAGCGCGATATTCTGAAGCTCAAACGACGAGCTCGAAACTCTTGTAACTATCTGGAGCTAAGTGCTTTACCATCATTCAACCCCTTTGTTTGATGTTGCCGGAATATCGTGTCATCAGTTCGCCGTAGATTACTTATTAACTTGTCTACTGTGTCGTCAAAGTTGGAAGGCGTAACGATTTCCGAAAGAGAGAACTATGATTTGCTCATTATTAAACTCAAGTTTAATTAAATCGAGCAGAAACAACGGCTGAAAAACATTGTCAATTAAGTTTCTCAAAAGAACGTTTTCGTTTTAATTAGCGCGTCATTTTACAATTCTACGTTTCAAGCATTTCTCAGATATATCTCGTATTATTCATTGATATTTTTTTAAGTTTTAATTAAACTCAAATAGTTTTAATTAAATCTAGGAGAATGCTAAGAAAGAGGATCCCAATATCGAGTATTTTCAAAAAACATTCCTGTCTCGATTAAAATAACGCGTAATATTAAAGAGGCATTTGATAGAATCGTATAAATATTATGCTAATTAGCATAATATTTATACGATTCTATCAAATGCCTCTTTAATATTACGCGTTATTATTTGCTTGTTTTTTTTATCGTTACGTTATTATAACCGACCAGAGAGAGTAGCGAGCTCGTTTGTATTGAATAAATTAATTACGGTTAAATGAACGGTTGCTCAGGCGAGAACATTTTCGATATTCTTGCGCCTGACCGAATCACCACTTCCTCGGCCATTTGTTTATTGCTTTTTTTGTCGTTAGAATTTATTCGCGAGTAAACGTCGCTTCGTTTAACGCGCGCGTCGGCTCAGTGGATCACCGACATTTTCCGTGTGGAACGAGAAAACTGAGTAGGTTCGCTTGGCATACGTGTGCATAAAGTGTATATCTCCCGGTATATCCATTCGGCCATAGTTGCTTTGACGAATTTACTATCGATTTTTCGAAACTTTACGCGATCCCATTTTTGGATTCTTTCACATTAATAAATATGCGAATTGAAGCTTACATTAAACCTCGATTGCAATTACATCTAATGAGATTAATCTCATTAAAAAAGAGATTTATTATTTTTCCTCCCCTCCGTCGTCATTCTTATTTAGTTAGCTGTAATTAAAAAAAAACGTCCAATGACCCTTACACTGAGAGAAAACGAAATAGTTCTGGCAACTATAATTTGGCAACTCTGAAATTTAAGTAGTTGCAACTAGTTTTACGAAGTAATAGGAACTAAAGTAGTACTGAATACTATAAAAATATAGTCACGCTAACTACATTTGTGAACTATTAATTGATAGTGCAATAGTGACTATAATTACACAGTCATATAGACTTCATACAAGTAAGATATTATGACAACAACATTTTTCCAGTTTAGACAAATATTTAGACAAATATGTAGTTTATCCAACGATTTACTATAAATGGTTAATATTACCATGTTTTCTTAGTTCATATAACTTATTTGTTGTTGTTACTGCAACTTTATAGCACATAGTTGAGGCACTATTTGTTCACAAATTTCTAGTTGCTGATACGACATTTTTCTCTGAGTGTATATGTCGCAGCCTTATTGCGAAATCAGCCTTTTTGCAAAAAGGCTAGCCTTTTTGCAAAAGGCCGCCCTTTTGCGAAAGCATTGATCGTTTCTTTAATAAGGTTGACGTATTTTAGACTTTTTGCAAAGTGCCTAGCCTAGTACCAGTCCATGTGTGCCAAAAAGCCTAAAGTGCGTTCAGCCTTATTGGGAAACAATCAGTGCTTTGCAAAAGGGCGGCTTTTCGCGAAAAAGCTAGCCTTTTCGCGAAAAGGCTGATTTCGCAATAAGGCTGCGACATATATATAGTGTAATAAGGAACTCGATTTACCGTTTTATTAGAATGTGAGGAGCATAAAAATTTATTACGTTCTTTGTCATATTAATCCGCTTTATCACGCAAGATATTATGTATTATAAAGTAACTGTGATCGCAATAAAACAACGATGGTACACCACTACTCCGATAATGTAATTTATTAAAATATATAAATAAAGCTAGAAAACTTTTGATGAAGCAAAGGGCACAAAGGTCCCTTTGTACCTAAAATGCGAATCGCTCTTTCTCTCTCTCTATTGATGCAGTTACTTCTACAGCGTCCTAAAAGAGTGCTTCAGCGAAGAGAAATATAAAGCAAGCGGAGAGACGCCCAAATCATTGAAAAAACATGATGCGATATTACCTAGTACGTAGCTTGCAACGATATGATAAGGAAAGTTGGATCTATTTCATCTGTGGGTCTATTTCAATAAAATAATAAGAACAAACTCGTAAATATCAAATTTTCGACAAAATAGCTAAACGCGAGTTCTCGTAAATGTCTGCAAATTCTGTGCGTAAGAAATAGAGATATTCTTTTTTATATAAAAATAATATTACGATTTAATTATCTGTTTATCGGTCACCAAATTATGCGAGTTTCTTGAAAAATATGTTTTGATTTTCTTGAGACATCTGTCTTTTTTGTAAATTTTTGGGATATAAAAACCTAGGACATTCGTATAACATTAAACTTCGAGTTGGATATGTAATATCGGATTTGGAAGAGTTGGATTAGGAAGAAAAAAAAAGTAGATATTTGTAGATAAAATTTAACATTCGGTACGTGCAGTTGAAAATACATTTTGTTTTTGAACCGTGCCCATATTTCGTTTAATCTTCAGATATTGGGATTTAGGAGAGTCCATCGTTACTTTTGTCCAGATATCCGGAACAAACCAAAACTCGCGCTAACAGGCTGCCATTGATATATTCTGCTTCACACAATCGCGTTCGAAACTAATTAGTACCTCATCTGTTAAAGCCGCGAGACCGTAACCTATCCCTTTTGCACCTGAACTTCCCGCTGCATTCGTGTGTATGTATATATATGTATATATGTATATATATATCTGTCAGAGAGATAGGGGGAGAGGGAAGGCGAGAAGAAGGGGAAAAGGGAGCAAGATAGGATCTCTCATTTGTCAAGCTGGTACAATTAAACGCTTCGTCGAAAGCCGGCGATTCCCATAATACCTTTCTTCCTTACGGGCACAACGCGTCGCTCCTAATTAACGCTTGTCAAACGAAATTCCGGTCGGCGGAAATTCGCGACACGCGTGCGAGGTTTTTCACGTTGTGATTTACGGGTGACGCGTTTCGTCGCACACAATGCATAACGACCATGATCGAGTTGCACTGCGCAATCTGCGAGTGAGTGCAAAAAGAGGCCTTAATTCCGTTATCGTTTAATCTCCATTTTTATTGCAATAATCCTTCCTTTATCGAACGATTACAACTTGTTTTATCTCCAGAAGAGAGAGAAAGAGAGAGAGAGAGAGAGAGAGAGAGAGAAAGAGAGAAAGAGAGAGAGACTTCTTTACATGTATAAATTTTAAATATTTTCAGATAATTGCGAACAGTTCAATTAAATTAGATTATTGTTCTCAATATAAAGGCTTAATTCTTATAATTATCGAAGTAAAATCAAAGAAATGTTCAAAATTCGTTATAATACTTAATTTGACATTACTTATTGTGATCGCGCAATTGTATCATAGAAATGTAATAAAATGCGGCTTTGACGTCAATACAGAACGATTCGAAAAATTCTCTTTTTGCTGCAAGCGGTCGCATTCTGTTTGCCGCTTGTCAGAGATTGATAGGATAAATTAAATATTGACAGTCGACAAAATGCAACGGTAGAGATCCTGGCGTAGTCAGTCGGTTCTAATTAAGACCCGTCTAGTAATTGTTGACAAAAACCGATTGTTGGTAGTTGCGTCTGCTTTCAATTAAAATCGCCACCAGTGCTCCATTTACAAAGTAATTATTTGCACAGGCCTAATTTGTTAACTAATTGGTCGCGTTCAACGAGATTAAAAAGTAATTACTCATTTATTTATACGATCGCGATTGTGCTCAAATAAGTGTTTAACAAAGTAATTAATACCTTGATAAGTTTACGAAAAAAAGGTAATTACGTTCTTTCGTAAAAAATATAAAAATTATATGTAAGTGGTTACGAATTATATAAATTGTACAATTTATATAAATTATATAAATTGTACAATTTATATAATTTAGAAGTATCTTGTATGATAAAGAAGACTCTCTCTCTTTCTCTCTCTTGGTTAACACTAGTTAAATGCATTTCAGAAATGGTGATTCCCTCTTGGTTCAATCTGCATAAAACAGGTGTTGTAAACTTGAAACAGTCAACTAGAATGATCTTTTCCTTTTTAGCCAGCCTTCTTTTCTTCTCATAAAAGTTTATGCATCGATAAGTCAAGCCGTACATTTTGCGCGATAAAATACGAAGCCGCTTCGTCCGTGACTTGCACACCGTCGAACTGAACTTACGATAAGCGCGATTCCCCCTTTCTAAACTGATCGAATTTCCGAAACGTTTCTATCACTACTCTTGCTTACGGCTCCATTAGGTCGCCGGAACGTCGACAGGAAATCGCACGCGGTGCTGTAGGAATCGAATTTCGGAGACCCATTGAAACCTTCCCTACACAGTTATTTCATATAATCGATGACACAAACAGCGAACAGGTCCGTTTCCCCCACAAGAAGCACTCGCCGCAACTCTCGTTATCTAAAGTAAGCACAAAAACTGAGATTCGCTCCCAAGAATTTTGTTCAGAAGTAAAATTCTCTTCTCGATGGTATAAATCCTATACGTTACATCTCATAAAATTAGCGTATTCTAATCAATGTAATTATAATTAGAAAATGATTGTAACTCCCAGTTTTCATATTTATCTCAGAGAGGAAGAGAGAGAGAGAGAGAGAGAGAGAGAGAGAGAGAGAAGAGAAGAGAATTACATTAAGTACTCAATCTCTCTCTAATTCGATTTCGCTCCATTCCGTCTGTCACATATTCAAATTAATCGCAACACAATTTAGTTGGAATTAATATCGATTCGTGCAACTCTAACTACAACATGCGAATATTCGATAATTAATAAAACACTAATTATCCTTCACCGAATCAATGATATAGTGTTTAATAAGCAGTAATGCGTTATTGAAAGTGTAACCATACATGTGTATACGTTTCATCGTCAAATTCTCGGTAAGCTGAAGGGAGGCACAACGGAGCGAGCAGAACGTGGAAAATCCGGGGAACGAAGTAACAACGGAGTCACGTACCTTTTAAACGATCCTCCAATTACTTTTACGGAAACTTCGAAGCCTCAACTTGTAGTTTCGATCGAGTTTATTCGAGTAAGAGAAATGCTTGTCCTATACAGAGTGTTCCTAAGGCTTTGGCTAAACTTTACTGTTATATACTATATTATAGTGCTAAAAAAATACTATTTAAGCACTATCTGCACACGCTCTCTTTTTTCAATCTATTGGAATTGCACATCTCTTATCATTATTCAATATCTACAATGAATAACATTTCATTATCGTATCCAAAAACATGTTATGTAATATTTATATGCTCGACAATTTATTCGAATGCTGAAATATTTTAAAATCATTTTCACTGTTAGCTAGAAAGAATTGTAGATTTACATTCTTGCAATATTTTTTCATTAGTGTGATTAATGAAAAAAACATAGTAAAACTTACAATTAGTCAAATATTTTAGGAGCAGTCTGCATATATTTTGGACTCTAGCATACACAAGGCATGGTAGCGTTATCAGTGAAAAAGCCTCTTTCTTTTTAGTTTTCGTAATTTAAATGGAGTGCATGTCATATGAATAGACATATATGTATGTAAGATATCGTACAGTACAAATTATAATATATATCATGCAATTTGTAAGCTATATCATGTCATTTATTATTACAATATATATATTTCATTTGACATCTAGTTTGTGATTTATTAGCTGGTGGAGAATAATAGATAACCATTTGTGACAAATTCAAATCTCACGTCTATAAATCCAATCAAATGCGTGTGCAGAAATTTTGCTTTTATATGGTTATGTTTAAGCTTAATTATATAACATTAACTTAACTTCTTTAGTAATCAGACAATTATAACGTATGAACACATCGCGGAGTGGGATTATGTGAAGAGATTTTAACAAAATGGAATACTGGCTCTGAACATTAAATGACTGTCGATAGCGTACGTTAAAGTGTAATAACTGTGGCCCATAACTGCGAAATAATGTAGGGAAAGCGCCAATCTGATGCGAGAGTTCATAAAGTGCGCGAAAGAATGACAGGCTTCGTGGCTCCATAAAATATTCATAGGACTCCGCGTTGGAAAATTGGCATGTGAAGGGATACATAGGTGAAAGAGGGCTGTGTTTGTATTCTGTTCCAATCGTGGCTAATATCCTGCAGCGAGAACGATGCATAATGCATGTTGGACACATGTGAGCGAGCGAGTACTTTGAAATAAATAGATTACTGTGCGGTTTAATATGAGAGTAAGCCTGTATTTCAAATTACGGCTTTTGGATAAACAAAAGAGCGTTTCATTAGCCAAATGGAATCTATTATCAAAATATTTTTTTCATAATATTGCCTAGATTGCGTTTTAATTTTCTGAAAGAATTTTAAAAATCACAAAAGTTTTAAATATTTTTTTGTTTCATAAAAAGATAGCTAATAAAATGTCAAAGAATATTTTTCAATAAAAATATTCTTAAGATGTGAGAAACCAATATAAACGATAAATAAGGTATATTTTAAAGAATCTTAATAGATAAATCTCGCGACGAGAAGCGGGCCAAAATGTTGCACGAATAAATAAAGTTCTCAAGCAGTCTGTACTTCAGTTGATCGAATAAATCCATTTTATTGATCATATGAAGCATACACGCGAAAGGCAAAATCTATCTGCGTTCGACTGGATTTACAGATATGAGATTCGGATTTGCTACGAACAGTTACATGTAATCCTCCACCAGCTGATAAATCGCGGACTAGACGTCAGATGGAAAATTGCCCGCGATAAGCAACGACAGGATTAAAGAGGCTCGGAATAAAAATGTTATAAGCAAAAAATTTGACCTTTGGAGGCGAGCGGAGTTCATCGCTTTGATCAATAAAAATGCTATGACAGACATCAACTAATGGCTAAAGACTATCATTATTAATAAAGTTTTAGGTATTTCGTCGAATAAACTTGCACGAGAAATTTCTGACCCGCTTTTATTAATATCGTAAGCAACGAAAATTTGCTACTAAAGAATTATTCTAAAGTCTGTTATGAGATAAACAAATAAGGATATATTTCTGCCTCGAGCTAATCTAAGCCAACGTAGTCGCCGATAAAAGCACAGTCTATATATTCCGCGATTTACCGCTTACATATTTATAACTACTCCTTTCCAGCATCGATTTAATGAAATTCCCGCGTTGCACAATCGGTGCAGCACCGCGATCGATAGCACCACTCTAAGCGCGCTATGAAATATAACGATTTGACCTGACGGCGAGCGTTGCCTTCTCTTGCAATATGCAAAAATCTTGCAACTACTTAATTTGACTTGGAAATATCGCACGTCAACCTTAAAATCGTTGTTCTCGATCCTACATCAAATAGTTTGCGCCCTCGGACATCGCAAGGCTCAGAACTCTATAGTCCAGACAACGGATATTTTCAGACGACGATCGTAGACTATCCAAACAGTGGTAATCCGCGAAATCTCTGCCGCTAGGATTATACCAGCAAAGGATTATTTTGCATATACATAGCTGCATTTATCATATCTTATCTACAAAATAAATTTCAACCAAGAATTTATTTTGTAGATAAAATAAAGTATATTATATAAACTTATATAAGCAATTTATACACGGACTATTTATGTAAGTCGTATCCGTCCGATTTCAATAAACATTGTTCTATTTCTCGAACCGTATAATTGAGTGCAATTTATTCATTGTAGTTATTTAGTGAAGTGTAAGAAAATAATTGTACACAATTCGTTGACTGTGTTATTGGCATGCTTTTTTTCATTTCAATAATTTTATTTCAATTATATGAAACCATATGTATCTCATGTATATACATATATATATATATAGGCTTTGAATGAAACGTTAACGAGGGAATCTTGCGCGATTCAAAGGATAAAGAAACTGCTTTGCGAGCTTGTTCGTGCTTTATAGGCTATAGCCCGTCAACTTGCGCGTTATCTGCACACGGGCCTGCCGGCAATGCGTTTGTAACGTATTCGTAAACCCCGAAGACCGCCGTAATTACGCGCGCCACGTCGGAGGAGAGCGATCGTTGCAGCTGCATACCGCATCTATACATACGTAATTCCGGAACATGCACGCCGAATGGCATAAGCCGCACAGCGAAGCCGCAAACCGCGAAAATATGTCAGTATCGATAATGAGCTTACGTCCTGCCTGAGCGCTGCGGCTCAACATAATTTCCCAAATTCGATGGATAGCAGGCTGACACCGGAGCAATATTATTTAATAGACTGACGATTGACATCCGTCAACGCTCGAAGGGGGATCATAGTCTGGTTAACGCCGTCGTCGCTTAACTACCTCGATTTGCATCTGTCCGTTTGACGTAACAATTTGCGCCGCGCTCGCGATAAGACAAAGTTAATTGATACTTCTCGATCTGTTGGGACTATATATAGAATTTCGTTCTATATTAATTAAACTCAGCTGCCTCCCGAGAAAAAGGGAGATGACGAAATTGAATATAAATAAAAAATTCCAGTTTTAATTTACCTTTCGCTCAGCTTAATTAATCTTAAAATATTTTAAAACTTCGAAACTTTAACTTTTACATTATCGCAGATAATTACATTGTCACGAGCAAGTTGTGTAATGTGTCAATATTCCATTCTGCGTTAAAAAATTAAAACAGGAAAGAGCGGCCACGCGCGTGTAACAAAATATCTTATTTAAATTTAAATGTGTTTCGATAACTAGAACACTGATCAATAGAGGTAATGTAACTTTCAATAATTTTGAATTACACGTTCCTTTATCTCAACATCACAGTTTACTTTATTTACTCGAACGTATCCCAGGGAGTACTGTTAGCCACGAAGTTTGCCTTGAATAAATACAAGGGAAGGAATATTAGAAAAGTTGTGACCATTTATAATATCACCGATTTAAGTATTCCCTCGTCTCTGCCTCGTTCCACATCGCCTTTGTAATTACACGCGACAGTCTCTTTTTCCTGGATTCTTTTTTTATAAAGTCCTACATTTTAAGAACGTCGCGGCCGCGTATGCAAATGAAGTTTTTAAGAGGATAATGTTCTGTGGATACGCCGCGGGAACTCCCTTCTACTCCAAGAAGAGAACTCTCAAAAGATTTAGCGAAATTAAATCCACGGCAGAGAGATGTGCAAATACTCTTGCTTTTTCGTTACATTATAATAGCGATCGAGCAAAATGAAAACTCCAAGCAGCACGCGCTCTTTCGAAAGAACGATCAGAAAGTCTACTCCGAACAGAATAGCTACAGCTTAACAGCTTAAGATAGTGTCACTTCGCATAAAAGATGTAAGAACGATTCAAATATAATTTTAAACACGCTTGCACCGGAAATCATTTAATTGATGATACCAATTCTAAGAGTACTAATATTTTCATAATTATCTGACAATTTACTTAAATTGCTGTTTTTGTTAAATTATTATTTTTATAAAAATTTATATGAATCAAAAAGATTAATGTGCCATATATTTTCTTACCAACATTTTTCTTAAAGAATATATTTGAAGTAAATAGTGGAGAAAACGGATATTTTTGTGATTCGTTGTAATTCAATCTTTTAGTAATCATAATGTAACATTTTTTTTTTTTGAAAAATATTCTTTAAAAATATATACTTGTAGAGAAAGGGGGGAAGAGAAAAAGAAAGAAAGAATGTTTTAACAAAGATCTCACGAAACATGATCTATAGCGCTGTGGATTTTTCGAAATAAACGTCTCCTTTCTTATGAAAATAACAGAACGTTAAGACACAAACAGAAACGAGATGTATAGAAGGAAAGACAAGATCATTGATTTTGCACGTGGATTTCCTTACTTTTTTCTTTATCATCCTTAATATTAAAGTGCAAACGAGTAAGTTTTCGCTCCTATCTTTTCTTCACATCAATCTCTTATTAACTTCGTGCAAAGCTTCGGAAATGAGAGAAAGAACCGAAAAGCGAACTGAACTTTATTATGTTCTCTTCTCTCCCATCAATTGATCAAACACATTTGATAACTGCAGTAATTCCTATATTATTTCCCGCGATCATTATTGCATGAAGGATTTGATATGGCATTGAGCACTTGCAAAATTCAACGCTGTATTTTATTTCATTACGTCGAAACAAACGTATCCAATAATCGATCTTATTGCGAGCTGAATCGAGTTTCAATGATGCGTGTCACTGTAATTTGATTTCTCGAGAAAATGAAAAAAGTTGTTAAGGTTAATTGAAATTAATGTCATTTCAGAATAGCAAGCGCTACATCATTTATCAACTTATTCATTTCATCACAAAACTCATTAAAATATCAAACGTCCTAAATGTCGATTCTATAAAATTGGATTATTACAGTGACACAATGTAAATGAAAATGAAACGCATAAACAGAGTTAAAACGGAAGAGTTAATAAATATATAAAATCGAGACAAAAAATCTCAATTAAATTCTTTCGCAAATAAAAACATGATTTTAAAATACGTTCAATGTATAAATATTATATGTACTTTAATAATGTTTTTCGATCTTCTTGGTTTATTAGATAGCATTTTATTCGAAGATAAAATGATTCTGAAAATATTGATCTTATAATTTTATTTCGCGAATGTAACGGAGCTAAATCAGATAGTTTAATTCGGACATCTTGAATCTGATTCAAGATAATACCAAATAATAATAACAAATAAATAACATTGAAGAAATTTACATTCATCTTAAAGACAGTAAATACTCTCAATATTCGAAGCAATTAAACATATCAAATTATTAATATTTTAAAAATTAAATGCAGGAAAGTTAAAAATTTTTTACATATTTATTTTGTTCATTATTTTATTTTGCGGATGGTGATTTTAATTAAATTAATACTATAAAGTTCTCTAGATATAAAAAAATTTTTTCGAGATTTCATATTTCTATTTTCTTTCCATATCGAAGAAAAGAGAAAAAAGATAAATAAAACAGAAAAAACTCATGAACTCCCCGTCTGGTTTACTCTTACTATACGGCAGCTGCGTCTTAATTCGGGAAAACTTTCTTCATATTTTCGGATATCGCGATACATTACGCTTCACTACCGCCGCGCCGGAGGGATATCATTTGTTACGAGGAGAGGAAAAGAGGTATTAGTAGTATCGAGGGACGTGACGTGATTAGGCGAATCGTCCATCCGACGTCTGTTTGTACGCGAACGGCGAATTAACGACTTCAATTTTGTCGGCCGTGTCTGGGAAAACCGCGCGGGAATTTTCGGGCATTATTATGTAAATCGTTATGCTGATGCCAGCGAAAATCGGTTAACGGCCGTGAAGGTAGGATGTAATGACTAGGTTTTCAACACATGTAGAACATCGCGCGATATTTCAGGATCATTAATACAATTTATTATTTCGTTGTCTGCGGATAAATACGGTGGTCGTATTCGTAATGCAATAACCGCAGAGCGAAACGCACGAACGCGCAAGGTAATTTCGTTTGCCGTGGGAAATCGCGAAATGTAATTTTCGTACTCTGGATATGACATCTCAGAAGTGCGTTGAATTAGAAGTAGTAAAATTTAACATAGTAAAATGAAACGCAGTGAAGAATTTTACACTGAAGGCACGGAAAGGAAATGATGTATCAACAGCATTAAATCTAATTGAGAATATAATTTTATTGATTTAATAACAGCATTAATGAAACAAATACATATGCTCTTTTATTAAAACTATTATTGAATTAATAAGATTATCTCTAATTAGACTTAATGCTGTTAGTACAACATAATTTTTTTCCCGTGTATATATTATAAAAATATGTGTAATGAAACTTGCCGAATATTAAACACATTATCTCTGCATTAGCTCCAAATTTTTGTTTATTAATGATGTATAAAAAACAGCAAAATATTTTGTCGTTTGTCCCGAAATTTTCATCTTGTGGAACATTTTATACATGGTGCGATATTTAGAATATAATTACTAATTTAATGTTATTTAAATATGACGAAATCTAGGACGCGTCTATTATAGATATTTCTTTCATAATATATCCTTCCGTAAAGCGCAAAGCGGAAGGATATACATTATAAAAGATTCGTATTTTCTTTTATCTTTGGATATGTTACTATGGTAATCGTATATATCTGGCGTTGTATTCCACGTTTCTTTTTAGTGTTTGCAATAGCTTGTATAAGATATCCGAAGTTTCCCAAAATGAGATCTATTTCTGAAAACGAGTGCAAAACGAAATGAGTTCTACAAGATTTTGCTCCTCCATTTCACCTACAAGATAGTGCTTGAACAAATCCGCGTCGCGGGTACCCGAGAAAGTCTCCTGTTGAGCTCTTTTCCATTTCTATCTCTGGAGAATCGTATAAAAGATGTTACTGTTCCCACAGCAGCCATCCAACAATAGCAAAACTTTCATATTGCGGAAAATAATAATACAAGGATAAATTTGCATTGGCATGTTACATAATAGTGAGATATATTAAATTAAGCGAAATGAATTCTATTGCAAATTTTATTTTGAATCTTATTTCAAGTTATAAATCTGATTACGAAAAATAAGATTCATTTACTGATAATTAATCAATATAGATTTATAAAGTAGTTATAAAAATTTACGAAAACGCGATATGTAATACGCGATAACTCTCGACAGATTACGGAAGCACGGATTACAAGTAGCTAACATTGTTGATATATGTTGAATACGCTTCGTGCATTTGGAATTCGACGGATAATGCGTATACGAATGCAGGAGAATCCAGAGAAACACTAATGACGTGAATAATTATCCAAATATAGCTCAGGGAGGGGGGGGGGAATACTGTAGATTCCAGTTTCTCTCGACACTTAAGATAGGCGGATTGCGTAATTCATTCCTCTCGCTCGGTTTACCCGATTTTAATCAGTTTAAAAAAGAATCAGCAAAGCCTGATTCGTACTAGAGATTAATAGCACATGCATATATAGAATTAATAAAATGTTGCAAAAATCCTGATCACATTGATTTCAATATCTTACTAATTTGCTATTGTTTTCCTGTTGCAGAATCAAGACAGAATCATTCAGACGCTAACGCAGGATTTTCAACACTCTAACGCGGGACATAAATAAAAAGGAGACGCAAAAACTACTGATTATGCGAAGCATATTGCAAGTATAATGATATCGTTCACTTGAGCCCTATACTTTTTATTTGCGTATAATTCTTTTGCTGCAAGTTGCATCATAAACTTCCTTTATTGGCTATTTCTAAAAGGTCTGAGCTTTTTGTGTAATCCTCGTTACATCTGCTTTCCATTTAGAATTAACGATATAATAAACCGGATACTCTTTGCAAAATTTTACACATAATATTGATTTTCGCTTTATTCTCAGTAACGTAGAAATAATCTCAACTTATTGAAAGCATTAAAAGCAGAACCGCGGTATCGACAAAATGTAACGGAAGCGTGTCAACGAAAAGGGAAAATCACGAGAAGCGACCGTAATGAATATATTCTGCAAGATCTTAGGCTTAGGAACGCGCGGCATTCGTCAAGTCCATTAAGCGAGAGTCAGGCGTATATCATCCGCACGATTGTTCATCCTACGCGATCTATATGAACTTCTTCGCGTAAAAAGCTTCGGATAACAATCGCGCGTGGTTGAGGCGGTAATGCTCCGCCGTGGCGTTTAATGAGCTTGACGATTAAGGCCTTATTTCATAAAACAGAGCCAGCTGTCGTCGGCACCGGCGTGTTTAGCGACGTCTTAATCCCGTGGAGACTCCCGCAGGGGTAGTCGAAGGAGAAAAAGGAGGCCGGCAGCCACCTGTGATTTCTGCCGGAAGGACACGGGGTTTTCTTGATAGCGGAAACGAGAGAGGTGAAAAGGAGTGAGATAGAGAGGACGCGAAGGGGTGCCCGACTACCAGGATAAATCGCGCGGAAGCGAGGTACACGCTCTTTTCTTTACCTTTCATAATCCCGTCGGGTTGTAGGATGCAGGGTGAATTACGGCCACGTCGCGTCGCCGCGACAGCGACGACATGCTTTCTCATCTCGCGCGGGTTGTAAATACCACCGCGCTGGCCGGCGAAATTTCATTACGCGTCCCATCCGCCCTGTGTGTTCGGTCCATGCGAGATAGAATTAAAAATTAACCCGTATACCCACATAAATTTTCATCGAAAGAGAAATTTTATATTTGCAGAAGTTGAACAAATCGGAAGGACTTGCGGCAAACATTGAAACGACATTGTTGTGTCTCTCTGCGTTTTCGCGATAAAAATAAATCTTTAATTAAAAGATGATATTGTTAAATATAATTAATCTGCAATCATGAATATTTTCTTCCAATGAAAACCGAAAGCACATACATACAGTTTGCATTTAGCCGTTGTTTGTTAATGTATTTAAATGTAAAACCACGCGTTTGAATTGTTTAATTTAATTAATTATCTTTTAATAACTATTTAAACAAAATGTAATAACTAGTTGGATGCAAATCTATACAAATTTTCATCAAAAATAGATTTCCGCGTATGTATTTTCCATTACTCATGAAAATCTCTAACGATAAATGCTAAAGTAATGTCGTTATTAATTAATATGTAATATGTAATATGTAAATGTAAAAAATATATATCTGAATATAATTAATCTCTTCAATATCTATACAATTTTCCCTACAAGGGAAGATAAGCATATGGATTGCATAAATTGGAAATCGTCATTTATTAATATCGTTGTTTATATATCAATACTTTCACTTATGATACATTTAAATACGGATTTATATAGGAAAACATTTTCCATCAACGTAGATATTATTAATAACGGCAAAAAAACAATATTTTTTTTAGTCAACAAATTACCATGTTAAAGTAAGTAAGTAAGTAAATATATAGTAACTATATATTAAAATCGTTGAAATTGATTATAATTAAAAAATCATACTTATTAACAGGTGTATGCATGTTCTTTGATATTAAAAACTAATGAAGAAAGAAATCGAGAAGACAGAATAAACAGTGATAACGCGATAATATTAGTTTAAAATAAAACGACAGGGATTAATCAATAGCCGTGAAAAAATATTCTTGAGATTGAAATTTAGTACATGGGAAATATATGCTGGTAGTGAGTTTTGTCTCATTAACACGGTATATTTCAGCGCGTATTGTAGCGTATTGTATTCATTTCCCATGCGCGTTTGCCGCAAAAAACCCTAGTGGCCACCCATTTGTACATTTCCGCCGAATGAGCAGAGTTTCGCGATATTTCTGAGCTTCGTTAATTTCCATGGACAATTTCATATATCTTGCATAGAAATATGTAATTTTAGTTTGGTCTATCCTTAATAGTTTGGTCGCAGTTTAAGCAATTAAAGCATTCAAAATTTGATATATATTTCGACAAATATAACTTTCGTGACAATACGGCAAAATATTCGCAATATTTCAAAGTAAACAAGTTATATATTAAATTAAATATTAAAATATAAGCCTTTATTTATAGAATTGTATGCTCGTTAATTTCAAAAATCTTTCTGCTCGTGGACATTCCTATAATTCAAACGTAAATAATACATCTCGTTTTTTAAAATTAATTTTCGTTAATATCAATAAAATCTAAAAACAGCAGATTGATATAAATATTGATTTTCTGAACGAAACAGTATTAGCTTTACAGGCAATTATAATTATTTTCAAAGAGAAGAGAGAGGTCCATTGTACTGTCCACTCTAATTCTTTTCTCTTGATATTATTGATATTAGACTCCGATACTGAAAAAAATACTTTAGTCATTGTAATATATTTCGTTTGCTTACTGACCTAAAAAACCATCGAGACTTTCTGCTTCGATATTTATAACCGACATATCGGATTTCTTAACATAAAGCATGAAAGCTGTGGCCTCAATAAAAGTCGCTGTTCTAAACGGAATATTCCAATTAGCTCGGAGCGTCCATAGTAATACTATTTACTTCAATTTCCAGTCCACTTGGCGGCCCCAAATGGCGTTACACCAGGATACCCCCGTCTCATAATTTGATCTTGCCGATGAAATCCCGTATTCGGCACGTGTAAATAAGTAATAATAGAACAGTTTCTCATGTTTCAATAGGAGTTTTAACTCGAATCGCGCGGAGCGGGCGAATGGCTGCGATTTCCCCGAGGAAGATGGGAGTTCCCGCGAGAGCGCAACGTAAGCGGGGTAAGTGAATGGGGAAGTTGGTGACGTGCGACGTCGTTGGGTGGAAAAACGCGATCGTTTCGGAGCGACGTCGATCGCGACTGATCGATCTCGAGGAACTACCACCACCGACTCGTTCCTGACCGCGGTCAGGAATCGCCGCGGGGAATCAAATTAGTATCCTTCGGACGAAGTAAGAGAACCTTGACGGACGCGGGTGGCGGGACGGGTAAGGCGACCGTATTGGATTTCCAGGAGGTGGACGAGACTCCGATCGACCTCCTCCCGGGTGATGCCTTCCTGAGGCGGCGACATTCTCGCGGTCGTGCTCCAGGTCACCAGGGTGCGACCGATCGAAGAACATGGCCGATCTCGAAAGGATCAGACTGGTGGTGCTCGGCGGTGCCGGGGTCGGCAAGAGTTCCATTATACGCAGATTACTCGGCCAGGGCTTCAGCGAACGATACCGGCCCACCGTGGAGGATCTGTACTCGCGAGAATGCGTCCTCGGCACTCTCACGCTTAAGGTCGACCTCTTGGACACCGCAGGTAAGACAAATCATGTCATTGCCCGTTTCCCTTTAAGTTGTGAAACGTTGATTTTGTATCAAAGGTTTTTAAGTATTTTTTTTTTTAACAAAAGATATGTACAATTACAAAAATTTACTAATATTTTTCTCTGGATGAAGGATCGTTCTCATAATCCCATTTTAATCAAATGATTTAGATATAAAAGCAAAAAAGATTAAAAACTATAAAGGCATTTTTGCTTATAATTTGATTAATTGCTAATATTTCGCAAAAGCTGAAGTATATACTTCTATCAAAGGATCATGTCACTTTAATATAATAACGCGACATTTTGTGTGCTACACTTATGCAACGATTCAATATTTAAGTTAATTAAGTTGATTTTAATTAACTGCTATTATGCATTTAGGTTGTGACATAAATCTCAACATAATCACATTGTTATTAATTTATCGCTTTAAAATTCCGTATATTCCCGAATCTGCTTATAAAAGCTCCAACGGGAAAAATAATAAGCCTCTACATGATAAATTAACTCTGTATTTTTCTAAAAGTAATTTTTTTTTTAACGTTTTGCTCCTCATTGAATCTACTGTGCATATGACGGAAAATATTAAGCGCTACATGATATTACTGTACATTCTCGATGGTAAACGGAATACTAAATGTTTTCATTGAAAACGAAGGAAGCTTCGATCTCGCCGGGATCGCGTATCAAATAAACGTAACTCAGAAGCGCTCAATATAGTTATGTATATAAATGCACTCATACGCCGAGGCATCCTTGATCTAATCGAGATTGCGCGAGGATATATCCCAATAACTTTTTAGCGAAAGAGCAACGGAATATTGGAAAAAGCAGCGAGATAAACATGCTGTGCATACGCATCATATACAGAGTGACTTCATTTCGTATGTAATAAAAATTTATCAAGAATAACTGTATGCTTTTCGTGAACATTTGCAAAAATATCATGCAATAAATAATCGCCAATTTTAATATATCTTTTGAATAAAAAAAATTGAAACCGAGAATAAGAAACAAAATATATTGAGACTCAATAAGTGCGCCTTGTCAGGCGCAATAACTTATTAAGTTTAATCCAACTTAACAAGTTTAATTCAACATAAGTACGTTTCGGCTCTTCTTGGAGTCATCTTCAGCTTACAGTTGTTGATAAAAAAAGTTTTTCTTGTAACTTCGTTGTACTATTTGCATTGCACACCACTTACCGCGCCTGATTCATATTTGCCGCTTTTTCTTTTACGAGAATAAGAAGTTATTTTAGATGACATTTTCTAAGGATTGAAATCGTGAATAAGAAGTTATTTTAGATGACATTTTCTAAGGATTTACTTTGTAGATATATTACGCGTGGCAACGATACGCCATTTTTCAGATGAGTAGGAAGATTTATCAGTCTCGTAAAGATCCATTAGATTAAAAGTATGTATGTTTTGCTTTTATTCCTCCAGGTGATCTGCAGTTTCCCGCAATGAGGCGGTTGAGCATAGCCACCGCCCATGCATTCCTGCTCGTGTACGCGACATCGTCATTACCGAGTTTCGAGTGCGTGAAACGTTGCTTCGAAGAAGTGAGAGAACAACGACCGGACTTCCAGGTGCGGCTTATTCAGATTTATTCGTTCGTGATTTATCTATTCGTAGTTAGTATAGTTTATCGAACATTCATAGCAGTTATTTATACCTATCTGCTATTTAAACTAAATTTCTCTATCTCATATTTGGAGCAGCATGAATCGTTAATTTGCTCTTCTCGATATTTATAACTTTATAGTTTATACACTATCTAGATCTGATGGAAAAATGTTATACCGGATAGCTTTTTGATTCGATCTCATCAGTTACGCTTTACGGGTGAAAAGACAGTAACGAAGACGTATTTTCTTTACAGGAAGTACCGATAGTCATCGCCGGGAACAAGCTTGACCTAGCGCCAGCACGAAGAGAAGTACCTATCGAAGACGTGAGCGAATGGCTGTTTTGCGAATTGCCAAAACTACGCGCTAAAGTGATGGAGTGCTCGGCAAAGGACGACTATAACATTAAGGACGTATTCAGATGTTTCGTCACACTTTCCAGAATCGTACCAAAAAATCCTACTGGCGAGGTCGAGCAGTCGGGGCTCAGGAGAAGATGTTCGGCATATGGATCACGCAGGTATCAGAACACTAACGCTATTTCCAATGAAGCCACAAGGCATTTGTGTTTTCACATACAAGATATAGTATTTTCATATACAGGATTATAATATATGAATCCTCTCAAGGATAGAGACTTTTTGAAAAACTTTGAGACAATTTTTTTTTTTCTTTTAGCGAAAATCAATCAAGGTGGAAAGTTTTTGAGTTTGAAACTATTATAAGAAAATATATAATGCTTTTCTTTATCTTTTACTTTCTAATTTGAGGTTTAACTTATCAAGACATGAAATATTGGCTTATGAAGATATCTTAGAGCTCATCATCTTGATAAGCCAAGCCGTTAAGAGTTCAAATTTTCAGTTAAACTTTATTCTTTCTTTTTTTGAAGAAAACTCAAACTAGTGCAAATCCATTTTTGAAATAAATCCTGCAAATGTGTTACAATATAATCTGTATACTTTAAAACGCCATTAATGTCGAACGTGACTGTTCGCATTTACGGTTTATTTGTTTAAAAGTCGATAGCTCGTTGCTTATTAATTACGATGATTAAGTAAATTTTTCGTATCATACCTATCACAGATAGGATCGTAATCTCAAAAGATACAGTGAATCGCTAAGTCAGGCTTGCTTAACCCAGATAGTTGGTGCAAGCAGGCTTAAGATGAAGATTGCATCCAACGTAAATGAGAAGTGTGAATTGTGAGAGGCACTTTTTGAGTTAAATGTAGGGTGAGAATATGGATTTAGGGGCGAGTAAATGTCTCTGAATATAATAAATGTTATTAAATGTTATTAAATTTTTTCCCTCCTTTTAAACTTAAAATGATAAACGTAGGAAAAAACAAATATGAATAAACTATGGACGATGGATAAATTATCACCCACTAATTACTTATAATTAATAGCTATTTCTATTTTATTAATTTATTTAGATAAAATTTTGTACATGTCTAAAATTTCTTTTGATATCGATAAAAATCAATAAAAATCCGAAAAGAAACTTGTCAATCCACGTACGTACTAACAACATGTGTTAAACTAGATTGCAGCGTAATTTCTCTAAACGAACATATATGAAGGATGATAATTTTAACAAACAACCTTAACCGCCTTTCATTCGTAAACCCGCCATTTAGTCGCGTTTCGTTATACGCGTTTCAGCTATCGACATTCAGCATATATTAACAAAACAGGTGTTTAATATAAAAGGTTTCCAATGCACTTCAGCGTCGCCAATCTCCATTGTCGAAGTAGATCAAATGTGAACATAATTGTGAAACATTCAATACCGTTTTCGATATACATTTCAATATCATTTCAGATTGTCGACGATTACTCTCGTATATTATTACTGATATTTAATAGTACTTGAGCTTGTATTACATGCACTGCTTAGTTCTTTTTATTCATTACCTTTATTCATTACTATATATTGTATTACGATCATTTTATCATGCATATATAGGGATTACAAACATGCACATATATATTTTCAATCATTGAGGAAAGAACTCTAAAAGATTGCCACAATTAAAAAAAATTGTAACCATATAAAAATAAATGCATTTTCTTTCTTCAGCCTATTCAGATTCGGAAAAGTGTTCAAATTTTATATTTTATGTCTCAACACAAAGTTGTCGTAACATTTAAATATTTGCAATTTCGCTTTCTCTTAATTATAATTCCATTTACAGAACTTATATAATTAATTGTGACAGTTTAATGGAGCGCTAGAGAGCTATATCACAACATATTACTTTTAAAAGTCTTAAATAATGTTCACATTATTTTACTTCCAACTATCTTTGCTGTCCTTTACTTAAAATCTATTTTTGGAAAAGTTCCCTTCTTAAATTGTAGCAATCATGTCTCTCCAGGGAGATACTTTAATACCAAAAGGATCGTCGACTCTTCAATCTCTTCATTCATAAATTAATAAAATAATAAAATAATACGCGGCACGGAGTATAATTGGATATCGAAAGTTCAAAGAAAGGACATATTTTAACATTAATAGAGTCGGTTACAATAATTTCGTAATTGCTTGTAATTCTCATCTATTATTGCTTTATCGCGATGGAAGGTCCGGCAGCCCCGGCGGCAGAACCGGCAGCGCGGGTCCCGGCAGTAATCCTCAGCAAGTGGTTGCGGCTCAGGGTTCTAGTGTCGTCTCCGTTACTGAGGACGTGAAGAGCAAGCCACGTAGTCGCAGCCTGATCAGGCGTACCTCGAGAAAAACGAAACAGCAGATCAGGGATGCCCGCACTGATGACTGCAACATCTCTTAAATCAGATATCCCGGGGAAACGAGTTTCGTCACGACCAGGAGCCCACTGGTCCCGATTATCGCGAAGGAACGCGATAACGAGCAATCGAGTTCTTTTGATCAAGTACGTTAAAGTAAGACTCGAGCTGGCGTTCGCGATTTGCGAGGAAACGAGGAGCAAGTAATCTTATCACGGTTACGTGGATGACGGATCAGCGTTTACTGCTTACTCCGTATTAATCCACAAAAATCCGAGAAAATGAGAAGCAAGCGTGACAAGTAGATAAAATGGCTAGTTTCAGAGGAAGTCTAGCTTGAAGCTCGAAGAGACATAAACCGTCGAGTTTGTAAGATTTGTACCAGAAAGCATGTATATCGATAACAGGAGTATTATCGTCAAATCGTTAATAAGTTTGAAATTGATTATTCCTTGGTAAATATTTGATACAAAATGTTAAACATCGTAATAAAATTTCAATATTTTTTAATATCAGGATAACATAATATTTTATGTAAAAATTATAAAGTGATTAAATGATAATTTTTGTTAAGAGAAACGCGAATTGAAATTACAACGGTGAAAAAGCTTTTTGCTATCGATATACATTTTCCTTGGAACATTCCCTGTGTATATATTAACAGTATGGACGTGAAATTGATGTTTAATGACGATAATTGTTTTCAACGAATGAATGAACTCTTATATTTATCCGTGTAAATATTCCTGATTTAAAGTAAGAAACTACATATTATTAGGGTATTATATATGCAACATTTTTCTTGTGATTATTTTTACATTTTCAGAACAATTCCAATAAGTATAATATATAAGGAAAGCGATATAGAGTTTTACTGCATATAAGATTTTACTGGAAAAGTTTATTTATAACAAGAAATATACGGTTGTTTATATGCAAAATCAAGAAAGCACGCATATCGCTTTTCCAATATATACTTATATTAACTCGTAACTTCAAAAGAACGTGCATGCGCTAATTAATCGCATAATTTGCGAATTTTAAAGCGTTGTCTCTCTAAAAAAAGTAAACTATAAGTTTTGCTCGAAAGACTCGCAAGATTCAAAGAATTCCTTGCGACGAACACCTAACAAGTTCGCAATATTGAGATAAAAATGAATATAAAATTGCGAAAATCGTTTATTTAAAAAATACGGCCCTTTGAGAATTCTTTTGTTATCTAAGACAGGAACTCGAGATATACTCTTAACTTTTGATACCATTCAAACAACGAATAATTGGCGAAAAACTAACAATTCTTATTATATAACTAACAATTCTTAAAATAGATATCAACAAAAACATTTAGCAATATTTTAAATCAAAAATTAAAATCAATTTAGGTATTATCTAATTTAAACAGGAAAGTTTTGCAAGGAGAGCTTTGCGCTGTGTTTAAACACGCTTTACGACCAATTAAAAAATTCCGGTAGTAAAGACACGCTTTTAAAATTTTTTATTTCACGCGATGCACATCTTCGCGTAAATATTAATTTTGCTCGCGTTAAAGAAAGTTTTTGTCGCGAGTACTGTCGTTGCGTAAAAAGAAATTCATTTGCAAATTACAGGATGCGTAATAGTCAAAGCACAAAGTACCTTTTTCTGCTACCTCTCTGCTAACTCTATTATCAGATATGTGCTTTTCTCTTTTAACGCTTATGAAATGACGATGAGCTGCTGCAATAAATTGTGCAATCTGTATTTTAATATCTTGTCCGGGAATACGTTGAAGCTTAAGGACTTCATTCCCGATTCCGTATGTGCAACAACGTTTTACTTGACGTAAATGTTACTTTCCATTTTTTGACAAATTCTTAGGTTTCACATTAAATACTATGGTAACTAATACTCAACTTGGCATTATTTTAAAATAAGACTCATGTGCTCGAAGTTATTTATAAAATAATTAGTTCTTCGTATATCACTCTACTCAAATTATTTTTTATTTGGACAAAAAATTCATTCACGAAGAAATAAATAATGATATTTCTAAGATTTTGTACAATATGTTATATTTTTGAAAAACTATTTTGTCGAAGTTTTTAATTATGCCTTTTGTTTTAATAATTTTGAAGTTAATATTGTTTGTATATACCAAGTGCACAATTAATCACATGAATTGCAGTCATTAAACGTGTTAGTATCCCGAAAGTATACTGCAATATTTAGAAGCTATATATCCATTAGAAATTCCAGTAACGCATACCTACGGGAGATATATCGAAGCACATTATTTTAGATATTTGGATCTAGATAGGATGCAAATTATAATGTAATTGGGGACGAATCGATAGAAACGACTCTCCTCCTTGTTCTATAATATTTTAATGAATCTCATTCATACTACAATTTCTTAATAAAACTAATTATAATATTGTTTCACTATAATTCATTATTTTTAGTATTTTCGATTTTTTATCCAACATTCTCTTATCATTTAAAATTGAAATAATATTATATTATAGACGATATATATTTTTATCATTATTAGTAGCTATTATTTACTTATATTACTTCTATTATAAATTATTTTGAAATATTTATTTAAAAAGACAATAACTAAAAATATTATTATCGAAATAAAAATTTTATCAAAAAAATATTATTATGAAAACTAATATCTTCTTATCTTGAAACTAACTGACTTTATTCATAAAGTTCAGAAAATATTATATGTCGACATAGAATTATTTACAGTACGTGAGATTTTACTTTTGTGTAAAATCGATATACATTTTACCTCAAGAGAAATCAAAAGTAGTACAGAAAGTATTGAAGAAAATGCCAATATTTTGTATATGCAATTGTGAAGTAAGGAAAGATCTACGCATAAAATAGAACAGGAAGGAGACTTATATGCCATCGTAACTGAACCGATGCACAAAGGGGATTGAAGTAATACCACAAACTGAAACAACCATGTAACGGTACTGAAGTACGCGAAATACTTTGAACATATATTATAATTGATGCGTAGACATTAAAAACGTGTAATATAACATCACATAATTAAGCAAGTAACTATAAAAACTAGGGTAGCGAGGTATACGAATATTTCACGCGGTATCAGAGATATTCGCATGAAATATTCGCACACATTTGAGAGTTATATCGTATATAGTCATTACAGTCTCGTTAATTCGCGGTTATATGAGAAATGTATTCCCCCAAAAAGTCTAATAACTCGTGAAATTATTTTAATAACGTTTTGTATCTTATTTTATGCATCGTAAAAGTACGAGCTGTGCTTGAATACATATATTTCATCGAATGATTTAATTCGAGAATATAATCGTAAAATACAATTAGATAGAAAATAAAGTGTTTCGATAATTAGCTTAGATAGAATTAGAAATTTTTAAACAAAACTTGTATTTTGTGGATAAAATCAAAAGCCTTCTGCTGACGACAAAATGAATTAACTTAATTTGTCTTGCAATAACTTAAATAGGAGCTAGTATTTGCAAAGGAAATTATGTACTGCAGTGTCTTTTGTGTAATAATAATCGGAGAGATTAAACTTTCAAGTTTGAAAAATCTGATCTACATAAAATACATGTACTCTTCAAAAATAAAAAAAGATGTTTATAAATTAATGACTTAAATAATTGCAGTAACAAACAACTTGACAATTGTCAATCATAAGTTTAAATGCAAATGTAATGAATTGCAATTATAATAAGATTTTTGCAAAGTGACAATTTTATAATCACAATTCACTATATTCCCATTTTTATATCCACATTAATTACCACGCTGTTT
This sequence comes from Aphaenogaster floridana, assembly GCA_003063835.1. Classification (NCBI taxonomy): domain Eukaryota; kingdom Metazoa; phylum Arthropoda; class Insecta; order Hymenoptera; family Formicidae; genus Aphaenogaster; species Aphaenogaster floridana. Next base: position 595,697 of record NJRP01000096.1, on the reverse strand, counting down.
ATTATTTTAATTTTATCGACATTATTTTAATGTTATAATTTACGCTTGAAAGTTTAAACTATTTAAAAGATAAGAATAAAACACATTTCAATGAATTTAAAGATAATGGAGATTAAGACAAGACAAAGACACAGACTAAAGAAAGGATCAATCGCCGCTCTGTTAAGTAATGCGACTAGATTACGAATATTAATAACCGTCCCATTAAGATATTTTTCACGCGACCAAGGGGAAATTATAAAGGTGAAAGGTATGTTCAGCGAAGTGAACTGAGATCGCGAGATGTTCTCGAGGTAAGTTCATTGTTAAAAAAAGGTCATAAGAATATGTTTAACGAGTACCTCGCGAACTTTTTGTGCGAATGAATGCGTAAAGTTTTGTATTTTAATGCGAGAGAGCAGTATATTTCTATTAGTTCTATCGTTTGTACAAATGCGGGTGCAGTGTGTCGTCGATAAACGTGCAAAAACCTACTAAAAAAGATACAATCAATTTTGGAGAATAGCTAAAATATTACATTTTACTAAATTTATTTGCATATATCTAGAAGAACTTCGAATTAATTGTGACTCTTGCATTATTTACAATATGCACTAGAAAGAGATAAAATGAAATTTTTATAAAACATCAGAATCTGAATGTAATTCTGCGATGAACAATATAACTTAACAATATAATATTTGCTAAATGAACAATATAACTTCGCTAAAATTATAATAGAGAATTACATTATTTTATAATTACGTTTCATATTAAATTTCACAGGCAATTGAATGTTCCGATACAATAGTTGTAATAAAAAATATATATCTTCTAATGTACAAACATAACGTATACAGAAATTCATTAATTTTTAAACGAGCACGTTCCTTTTTATGATGAGAAAATAAGGACATGTATATTTATTGAAGTCTCAGAAAATATCTTTCAAAAATAATTTAATGAATCTAAAAAAATATACACGTGGCAAAAAATATACGATACGTTGCGGAAAAATTGTAACTAAATGAAAAAGCAACTCAGATAGAAACCAGGTAGTTTTATAAAGTTTAAATGCTTCAACAGTTTTAGTTATATCCAGTAGATTTTGCACGCTCGCCGACGATACACAAACGCAATTTTGTTGCGGCTATTGTGGCGAACATTCTCTCCTATGTCCATGAAACTTCACGCGACCTCAACAGATTTCTTGAGATAGACCTTACCTGTCGAACTTTACTTGTACCTTACAAAGCTCCTTCGTATCCATGATTTACGCGATATATATATATATATATATATATATATATATGTATATACTAAATAACGACAAACAGCTCATTAAATCAATCTTTATCTAAATATGAATCCAATGGACCAAAGTCTATCAGTGCTTAAACGTTGATTCAATAAAGGCTATTATCCTGCTTTGGCGCTGAACTTAAAAAATTGTAATACGATAGCTTTTCCAAGACGTTCCTAATGGAACAATAGCCAACAATAAATTAAACACTGTCCAATAAATTTAAACTTTTTTTTAGATCACGAACCAGACAAGGTGATTGTCACAGATTTTTCATCGCTGAAAACCAATCCGCAAATGAAATTGCTCTATTACGTCACGTTTTTGAGAAAATTGAATATAAAATGCTGAAAATGACATTTTTGGGTACTTTTGAACTAAAATAGCTAAAAAATGTGACGTGATAGGGCAATTTTATTAGCGGATTCGTTTTCAGCCAAAAAATCTATAAAAGTCAATTATTGGCTGATTTATGTAAAAAGTTACAGTTATAGATAAATTAAAAGAAAGGAACTTAAACATTATAAACTATTTTTATTTGCACCATCCGCTTCTGCCCATATTGCATTTTTTAAATTTTGTATTTTTTTTACAACAAATTGGAAATACAATGCTCTACTTACATGTACTTTTTCCATAGAATTAAATGGTGTATTAATTTCAAGTCAAATCAAAATTTTCATATATTGTTAAAACAAATTATATTTGACAATTTTGACCTCGGCGACTCCAGAAACCGTTATGTGCAGGTGATTATTTAAAGCACAGTTCCTTTCTTTTAATTTATCTATAACTGTAACTTTGTGCATAAATCAGTTAACACAATGGTTGACTTTTATAGATTTTTTGTCGCTGAAAACGAACCACTAATGAAATTGCCCTATCACGTTACATTTTTAGCTATTTTAGTTCAAAAGTGCCCAAAAATACCATTTTGATACTTTTAAGTCCAATTTTCTCAAAAACGTGACGTGATAGAGTAATTTCATTTACATAACATGTGCGTGGAAAGTGCCCATTCCGCGCGTTTCTTTTCAAGAAACGCGCGTAATGGACCACTTTCCACGCACGTGTAATATAAAATAGTGTATATAACACGTGCGAGTTGACAATTGTAAACTCGTGCGGGTGATCGCATTCGCCTTCTCCGCGCTCGTGTCCAATTGTCAACTTCCCGCACTTGTTACACAAATAACTATTGCAGATTCGTTTTCAGCGACAAAAATCTATAATAATTACCTTGTCTGATTTGTGGTCTAAAATCCATGTCGGACAGTGTAATCAATTATTTTCTGCAGCCTTGAATATCTTATAATTAGAGCGAGTAAATGTACACGCTACGCTTCAAAACACAAACACGAGAACGTGCAATTATTTCCTTGAATTAATAATTCAGAATTTTCAAGATTTTTACAACGACAAAATAACGTCTCTTCTGTATCCTCACCTAATCCGCCACACAGAAGTAAAGGACACAATCCACCCTTCTTCTCTAAGCTCCTGAGATGCGTGAGTGTCCTCCCACTAATTTCCAATTCCTTAAGCTTACTCTCGCAAACAAGCGGAATGGCCGGGTAATGATGTCCCTGTAAATAATTAATACCCAAACTCTTGATATATATAGTTAGGTATGTATTCCCAGATGATGCTATACACGTTATTGGTAATCGACGCGCCACCGTGTGTCTATATATACTGTGTCAGAAGCTCTATAACTCTTGAAAGATGTACGCATAGTTTGGACATTTATTAAATATTCTTAGTCGAGAACGATTTCACATTTGTCAGCATTATTACATCAATACTATATTTTATATATATTCCATTGCTTTTATATAATATTACTATATAACATTATTCTTTTAGGATGTAACAATTTTACGATGTAACAAGTAAACAGAAGAAGGCTAATCGTTTAAAACGGTAATGCTGAATGACAAAATGAGACGGTAGATACTAAAATTTCAGGACTTCAATTCTGTACATTTTTGAACAATCCAAAATTTTTGATGCAACGGACATACGAAAACGATTTTTACGTTTAATTCAGGCAACAGAAACGCGAAGTACCAAAATACCAAAAGTACTTCGTTGCAAGCTACCAAAATCAAATCCACTCAAATCGTATGAATTTTAATTCCTAGAAAATCTTTTCGGATTTCATTGCTAACAGAGGCACTTTAGACTCTTCAAATAGTTCGAAATTATTTTGGAACCATCAATCCGTTCTAGAATAGTTTCGCGCATAAAATATATTACAAGTATCCAAAATACGCGTGCATTTTTCGGCAGCCTATACATATAGCGCGTAAGACGAAAAAAGGAGGCTAAGCTAATGAATCAAAAAGGGGGAAAACTCGACCTTCGGGGAAGTCCTTTTATCTAATGTCTGTAAGTATATCTACGGCACTCGTATATCTTAACGCCTTGCTTATCGGCCGGTGTTTATCAATTAATTTATATCCAGGTCGCAAAATTCGCACATATAAGGTTACGAATGTGCTTAATATATCACGTTGATATAATGTGCGATAAAATTACACACTTATAGATGTTATAAATTAGGGATAAATGACTAGAAATAGGAATACGGGAGTGGAAGTGGTAGAAATAAATTAGCAATCCTTCCAGATTTAATGTCCGGATTAAATTAATCTTTTTTAAATGTATAGGGCGATATCGCGATGCACCGATAGAATCCATGATATTTTTATCAGTTTACTGTTTTCCACCGAAGAAGAACGATATCTCGCTACGCAGCACAAATGATATTAACATTAATAAATCGTATTTATCGTATTAAGATCAGAGAAGTTCATTTCGCGCGCATTATTTACGTACAAGCTGGACGGTAATGAAGACGTTAAGAGGAGAACCAATGAAATCCGAATTCAAACTATGACTATGCTTGTGTCTGTACACACAAACACAAACACACACACACACACACGCACACACACTATCTCTCTCTCTCTTTCTCGTTGTCGGGAGATGTAATATCTCGTAGAATTAACTTACCTCTTATCACTGTCAACGAGCTTATGGAACACGATGAGAAACATGGTAGAGAATTACAATTCGCGAAGAGCTCCGGACGGAACGACGTGAAGTCTGCCACTTACACGGACGCGTTTCTCGCAAGACACGAATCTTAACCCTCTCGGTCGAGCAAACGACTTTAATTGATGTATACACGACCATAATATACGCGCTTCTGTTCACATAATTACACATGCTTGTGCATTACTTGCGGCACACTTTTTTTCACCGTTAATTAGTAGTGTTATTTGCATTTTGTTACTGTAATTGTTAAACTAATCTCGAATATTACGCGACGCGGGCGCGATTGTATGCGCGAATTCGACGAGGGCGGCAAATACGACGCGAAGTGAGGCACGCAAACGATGGCCAATCAAAATTCGATTAAATCTCGACGTTTCGCATACCGTTCTGAAAATGTGTTTTTATGACATGACCGCTATTTTTTAAAAATTGAAACATCGCCTCGCTCGCCGTTGTTAATTTCTACCTCGAAATATGATAAATGTTTTTTTAATCCCGATTAATTTTTTCAATATAGGATTCTTTTGCATTACATTCACTTCGTGATTCGAATATTTTTTTTAACGAAGTGACTATTGAAACAAAAATAATTTAATTTACTGTGTCTATTGAAATAATCTCTCTCTCTCCCTCTCTCTCTCTCTCTCTCTCTCTCTCTCTCTCTCTCTCTCTCTCTCTCAAAAATACAGTATAGAATTAAGTTAATTTACTTTTTACTGTCGACGAGCTCACGGGATTCAATGGCTGCGTTCGGCGAGCACGCTTTTAGCGCTATGAGCGTGCTTTGTCCTTGTTCAACTTTCAGTAGGTGACAAAGACAGAACGACGCTGTTAGCGCTAATAGCGTCTCCCCGAACGCAGCCGATGACGAGAATTACAATTCGCGAACTGTGACAGAACTGGACGGAACTACATGAAGTTTAGCATTTATGCGGACGCGTTTTTCGCATACGCGGAACGCGATTTTTAACCCTCTCAGCCGAACAAACGACTTTAATTTATGTATATAACTATATATAATACACGTGCTTCCGTTCACATATCTATATACATTTGTGCGTTACTTATCGCGGCACACTTTTCTGCTATTAATCAATAATGTTACTTGCATTTTGTACACGGAGAAAATTTTATATTAAAAATTACTATGTATGGCAGTAGCCGTGGACCATGCTGGAATTATAAAAATTTTTACTATGTTTTCACAAAAGAGTTTAATAATTATTAATATAATAACATAGTAAAAA
>NJRP01000096.1:571384-588933 GCA_003063835.1 Aphaenogaster floridana | reverse complement strand
ATAAAATAATTATAATGATGCAATTAATGTACATTCAAAATAGTTACGAGGTTTTCGGGTTATCTGTACATTATTAATATTCGGGTTTTCTGTACATTATTAATATTTTATTAATATACCTTTTTCAAACACATTTTTCATACTTTGTATAATTAAAATAAAACGAACGTAGATTAAATTTTTGGAAAGAAAAGGAAGAAAAAATATTATTTTTACATGTTGTATAAGATAAAGTCTCTAGCAATTTTTCAATTTCTTTGAAGTTAGAGTAAGTTAGTTTGAATATTTATGAATCTATTTTTACCATCCTGATAAAGAATTGCATGATAACGATATCAGACGAGACGAAATCGATAATGCATATTGATTTTTAATTTGTAATTAAGATTAATTAATTAAGGATCGAATTTACATACCCCAGGAATCGTAAAGCGAAAACATTAGATTATTTCCCTTTAGAATTTCGACGATAAAAGTAAAGATTTCCTTAGAAAATAAATTTACAATCTATACACACTATCGACGTGAAAGCAACAAGCTTCAACTATCTCCAATTTTATACTTGATTATCGATTCAGTGGCAGTTCCGTAAGTGAAAAAGTTGAGAAAATAGGCGTGAAAGTGTAAAGCTGGAGAATGGCGTCTACAAAGCGTCCCCTTCGTACCAGAGTTTTACGGATATTACAATAAAGCAAAAAAGCAAAAATCTTTTAAACAAATCTGAACTCTTTTAAAGAGGACCAAAAAGTCGCGCGCGCGCCGCAATTTATTTTCTCAATCAACACAACTGATGAGCTTAAATAATCAAATCATTTCTGAAATCATTGCAAAAGATTCCGAGAGTGATCATCGCGATTAACAGATATAACATAACAAAGTTGACAAAGTAACACGTCTGACCAATTTCCCAGTATCTCGTTGTTTCTTCGTATGTGTGTGTGAGCACTGTATTCGTACTTCTTTGCACGCTACGTTGAGAATTTTGAGCGTTTTTATAATCATCTGTTAGTAGATCTGTGCATTCGATAATCACTCGATTACAGCCACCCTAACAGCAACATTGCAGCAATATTGCAATGTTGCTGCAATGTTCTGTGCTGTTAGGGCACCTTTGCTTTGAATGACTTCGACTGAATTTCGATTAACTTAATTGACAATTCAACCGGCAGGATTTTGCTTATAGTAAAGTTTCTAACTCAGCACAATTTGTCCTTCCTTTCCTTTCTCTCATTCGTCAAACAATAAGATATTAATCTATCCATATTATTTCCAGTTAATCGCCAATTAAATTAATCGGAGTTTGGTCAATCTTAGTACGACGAAAAAAGCAATTAAACTCACAGCTTGATAGCAGCGATCTATCCACTTTATCACTTGTTACCGTTCTCGGAATACATAGATTTATTGTTAGTGGAAACTGCAGCGTCTGTTACCATATAATTCTTGATTTACTGTAACAGATTGTATTTATTATACTTCTGATGTATACAGGATTTAATATCTTCTCCTATTGTAAATTCTACTGAATATTGTAATTCGTAGTCCTAACCGGCGACCAACTCGTTTCGCTACATTATCAGGACGCAAGAGACGATTATTCGTTTTTTTATTAAGGAGAATCTATATCGTGCGATATATTGTCTGAAAATACACATCAAAAGAGAAAAACGAATGCTGATATTACAAAGTACTCTTCGTAAATAAGAAATTCATTATGAATGTATTACACTACATAAGTCTCGCTATTAAAAGATTATTAAAGAAACCTTATACTTTGTAAGTCTCGAATGTATAATTCCCGCAATAAAGAGAATCCCGCAACGTAGCAGGAGTTAGCGGTGTAAAAGGATGGAAAGGAGATACTCTGGCAGGTAAATGATACACATATTACTTACAAATTTTTCCTAATTTTTTATTCTCTTTCTCATAATAAATAAAATCCATAACAATATATATTTATACAACACTATAGGAATTTACAAGTTACGAAGTAGCTACAGCACGTAAATTCTCTATCAGCTTTGTTAAATAAAAATAAAATGTAGATTATTCTTTTACCTATCATTCTCACGAACACCGACATTGGAATTCTACGAAGAAATAGTGGTAACATTCGAGTTCGTGTCCGAATTGCACTCATTATCCGTTCCTTGGAATAAATATTTGAAGTGCTGTACATATGGCTGACAATGTTCCCCCTTCGTGAAGGCCGTGGTGTTGTGCAGCCTCAAATTGCGCTGCTCGAAGAACTTAAAGACCGAATGAAAGAGCGTCGCATCGTCCATAACTTTTGCCGCCTCTAAGAATTTTCTTGCAGATACTTGATCCGCCATTCCGACGGACCGTACGTACCTAAAACGTAGAAATATAATAAATATGTGCCCAAATATTAGCGCGAATTAAAGATAGCCTTCCAAATTACCGCAGGGCAGGCAAAATATGTCCTTTCGATAAAAGCACTTCGATTATCTCTTCATGTGCGTTCCCCAGTCGTTTCAGCATGTCCAACGCCAATTGGTGCGCCGCCGGATACAAGTTTTCCAGGGAAAGCAGCAAACAAGCTAACGGCTTCGAATCGGCGACCACGTGATACTGTAACAACTGATGGAGCTGATAGTAAGCCTTTCGATGTACCAACGTCGTGATGACTAATTCGTGCAAGTAATGTTGCACCGGTATTCCGTGTTCAGCTAATGATCTGTGAAACCGAAAAGCTTAGATAAAATAAACTGATTCTCGCGCGTTAAACTTATTGTAACTTATCATCTATTACGATTCTTATGTACCTGATATATTCAAGTAGGACCCATATTATCATCTTTGGTTCTATTGTATCCTCAGGAAATTTGGATAATATGTGACTGTACATGTCGCTTTGATCAAGCAATAGTTTATATTTAAAATTTTCAGCCACTGTTGTTACATTTTTAACATTATTCTGCAGAGGCGTGCCCATCTGCAATTGATAAATGAATGACATGCTTAACGCTGCTCATTATCACATACAAAAGTCATACAATAATCATATATAAAAATAGAGGAATATAATCTAGAATTACCTGGTTTTGTATTTCATTTTCTAAATAATTTCTGTATACAAAGTTAAGTTTATCGAATATCATCGACATCTCCATTAAACTTACAGGTAACTGGGTCATAAAACTCTGCAAGACTTGTATTAATATCTGCTTAGCATTTGACCGCTGCATTAAAAATTCTACTAAAAGCACTTTATCCGTAATTAATTTCACCAAAGCTTCCAATCTGAGCTCGACATACCTGTTTCGTTATTAAATGAGAGAAATTATGCGCGAACATAAAAATAAATCAAGACGAAATACTGTAATTAATCAAACATACCATAAGCAACCCAATTTTACATCAATTATTATATTTGGTTGAAAAACGACCCAATTAGGGGAATCTGTATAGTGTTAAGACTTAATACTTAGATCAATAATGTTAAGGTATTATTATAACTATTCAAATGTGTGTTACAATTAAATTAATAAATATTGACTTTCTAATAAAAGGATACATAACTGGCATGGCTGATACATCTGATCAGACAAGGTTGCACCTGGTACTTTAAGATTGAAAGGCTTAATCGGTTTCGCCGTAGTTATACTTGTATGATGCAGTACTGTTCCATCGCTCACACCAGACAGCATGATGTCAAATATCATCGATGTCTACATAAAAATATAAATTTAAATTCCGGTGCTTTAAATAAATTTGTTTATATTCAATAGTAATATCAATAGTAAATAGTTATATTCAATAGTAATTTCAAATTATATTCAATAGTTATTTTTTTTAAATAGTAATAATCATATTTAATAGTAATTTCAAGTTATATTTAATAGTTATTTCAATAGTAATTGCAAGTTATATTTAATAGTTATTTCAACAGTAATAGTCATATTCAATAGTAATAGTTATATTCAATAATAATATTCAAAATATACCTTTGATGCTTGGTGATGAACAATGATGAGGTTATCAACAACATTTATAGCAAATCTACCGCCAACGTCCAGTTTTAACATATGACTCTTTTTAATAGTCATCATTCTACAAAAAGACATAGCTGTAACATTGTACAGGCATTGCGAATCATGCCAAAGCAATGAATCTTACTTCTGTACAGTATAGATGTATACAAACGCAGTTCCTATTGAGCGGTTGGCTCCCGGTTGATGCCGCAACAAAATTATACAAGGTGTTCCATATAACATAGCCAATGCTACATCCCTTTCAGAAACGGCCAACTTCCCTGGTTTCGTTATACTATGTTCAACTGGAACATCATATTATAAATGCAGAAAAAATGTTTTACTTAGCTCAATATTCAAATACACACTACTTTTTACTAACTTTCAAATTTAGTCAATTTGTGAAGATTGCCGGGTGTAATATGTAACGCTTGTATCTGATTACCAACTGTGCCGGATGACAGTAGTACCAGATAACTCTTTGGACAGAATACAAACCAATTTATGCCTAAGCTTAAGCATTTTAATGCTCTAACGTTACGTTTCTCCGGATTAACCTGTAACAACAGATAGTTTCAGTACTGACTCTCGAAATTTCCTCTAAATAATATAAGATAAACAATATATATATATATATATATAAGAATTTCGCACTTGAAGCAGTTCTACTCCATGATCTGTGACTACAAGTATCTCGGTGCCGTGGGTCCACACGAAGCCCAATATCGTGGCGTTCTTTCCTTTGCACGATTGAGAGTACTCGACGTGATCCAAACCAGAGACGGAGGAGTAGTTAACAAATTCCACCGACGAGTTGGTACGTTGGATTGCAAGTACGTTCATGTCGGGTGAGAATTTGATGGATATCACTGGGCCTCTGTCCTCCATCCGGAAATTTAAGTTCTGGTCCGGGCCCTTAACGAGCACTCCTGTAACGCCTCCTGAGCGAACAGCGAACACCTGTATACACATTGTTTGTCATTGTGTTGGGTAGAGACAAAGGATTTTACATAAATCTAATGCCGGGTCTACAATGAGTCGTTAGTCGTTAGTCGGAAGCAAACTGACCAACCACAATCGATTATTCGAGGAATATTCGACTGTGGTTGGTCAATTTGCTTCCAACTAACGACTAACAACTCATTGTAGACATAGACCCGGACTAAGACAAAGTCGACTAACTTGCTGCTTCGAATCATCGAAAAACACATTCGTGAGGCAGCTGACCGATTCGAACCTGATGGGCTCAGGAGACAGCTCCAGGTAATAATCATCACTCTTCCCCCGATCATCAGCTTCCATGTCTGGCATATCTGATCATCTGATCCTAACACTTGACAGTTCTCCACTTCCAGGTTGCGTTGCGGTGCGCTAGGGATGAAACTCTAAAGCAGTGCTGTCGATAGAAGAACCAGAAAGTCTCTCTCGATATCCTTGTTTTCACTATACTTATATTACTTGAATTTGGTTGTCTGCCTTACTCCGCACTACCGCATTCTGGCTGACATAAATCGAATTATCTAAATGCACAAGTATAAGATATAAATCATTTCAACCGATAAAAAGCAAATAAAAATTAAATTACGCTTAAATAATAAAATTTGCGTATATGTGAGCCCGTGTGTATATGTGTTGGCATAGTCTTGCTTTCTAATGCAGATAACAAAAGAGAATTTATAAAATAATAAATATAATTTCTAAAATTGTATCGTTTTCTAATTACATTCCTCTGATACTTTGTCTATTTTTTTGAGTTTAAATTTTTGAGATTAATAAAATACAGAAGTATAGAAAATTATTTAATGTCGATAACTAAAGGAACTTCGATACCGGAAGTCGTTAAAATAAGAAATAATTTTACCGAACCAGTTATTATGAATGTCCACATTTTATACATATATGTATACAGTTACTGACATAAATTTAAATTTTTAGAAATCAATAAAGTATCAGAATATATGTATAGTTAAATATTAATTAAAATTTAATATAGAAATATATAAGAAACTAAAAATGAAAAGAATTTACAGTTGCTTGTATATTATACTCTTTTATTAGATCATGTTTATAGTTACACGCTACATCGTGTTTAAATATTGATAATATTACGTAAATTTATTGAAATATTGGGGAAAACTATTTTTCTATTTGTTACATAATCAATAAAATATTACAATATTTTCAACTTGGACGTTACATTATATTAAACATATGGACACGTAGCAATAAAATTTTTAAAAACGTTCAAGACATAATGATAAATATCTATAAATGCATTAATCTCTAAAATCGTCTTATATTTTCTTGACATTTATTTCTTCTGAAAAAAGCTAGTGATGCTTTTAGATCCTGCCGCCGCTCTCTGTCTAGCTAATTCCTTTTTGCCAGGGGCAGTGTTTTTTTGGATCTGTAAAAAATATGTATACTCAAATTAAAGAGTGAGAGCAAGATGTTCCCCATTTACATGTTCGATTTTTTTACACTCGAATTTGTGGTCATGTTTAGTATCAAATGAAAGATCTCGTTAAGATGATTACAAATATGTCGGTGCCAAAATGTACCTCCTTCCCGTTCCCCAAAAAATGGGCCCCAAAGGTCAACAGACGGCACCATTAATCCTTGAAAAATGTGTGACAAAGGATTTTTCTCGGGAACAGGAAGGAGGTACACTTTGGCACCGACATATTTGTAATCAGCTTAACAAGATCTTTCATTTGATGCTAAACATAACCACAAATTCGAGTGTGAAAAAATTGGGGAACATTTATGGGCATTTTTGCGGTAACTCTTTATATTCATACAAATATGCTGCTTTGAAAGTTCTTTATAGACTTCGCACAGATATGTTTCCCATGATCCTAAATAAAAAAAGCAAATACAATCTTATGATAACATTATTGTAATATATCAATACAATAGTGAATTGCAATCTTCAATAAAAAATTACTGATATATTTCATTTGTAGTTTGATATTTACAATTAGTTTTCATGTACTGAAATATATGACTATAGTTATTATTTTTACTAATATGACTGACCTTTTCAGGTTTATTCAAGTCTTTCGTTTGCTTCTTTGCTTTCGGCACTGGGATTTCTTCAAAGGAATCTTTCTTAAGCTTCTTCTCGTCCGTTTCATTTCGAGGACTAGTCAGCTTGCGTTTTTTATTCTCCACTTCATCAGATATATTCAAATGCTGTGCCAGCTTCTTTGAGAGATCTTCAGCAAGGTATTCTGACACAATACCATGTGCATATTTTAAGTATTCTATAAGAAAATTTTCGATAAGTGCTTTGTCAACAAATTGATCTTGCTTGTAGATGGTGGCCTACAAAAATTGGTTTAAGATCTCGTTATATTGTTTCAGATACAGCAGATATTGAAAAATTGTCAAATGTTGATCTTATCCAGTTTTTTTCTTATATAAACAGTATTATATAATCGCGATTTACGGTTATATTGTTTTTCTTACCTGCTTCTGTACCAATTTCATATTTAGTACTCTTAACATAAGTAGCGCTCATAGCACCTTGAGATACATGAACTCCTTTTTCTTTTAATACGTGTGCTACCTTTTCTACCTTGTTTTGCAACCAATTTAACGATTTCTCCTCATTAAACTTGAAAGCTTGTAGTGATTCATCTCCCTTACGATCGGCGACTAACGACAGGTTCAAGTTTTCACATTGCGCAAGGCGGGACGTCTCCGGAAAGTCTTCATCCCAGAGACATTGTTCCAAAGGTTGTGCCAGTTGCGACTATAATAGAGATATCTATTTTCTAGCGACTATATCTCAAAAATATCTATACAAAGGTAAGAAATAGAATTCTACAATTACCTTCCTTAAGTATGGTAAAGCCAAAAAGATCGGGTCAATTGGTGTCGACAGGTGCAACTTGCCATCAGATTTGACATTATCATCGATGAACCAAGATTTCTTCTTTTCATCAAAGATTAAAACCTCCTGTACCGTGAGATTTCCCGGGCTGAACACAAATATAGCTGGCTTATCAGAAGCTGGATGTCTAAGCTTTATAATCTCTGATTGACCTCCACTGTTTTCCAGTTTGTCTTCTGAAATACACTTTCATCAATACGCAATTCGAAGACCGTTCTTCCGCGTCGTAAAAATCAATCGACGGTAAAAGAAAACTGTAGAAATGGTCAGTACGATGAACGGCAATGAATCGTCCTGATGCTCACCCTTCATGAGGAACACCCACGTGCTCGTCGACGGGTGACAGCTCGCTACCTTGACCAGCTTCTGCGGCGACCCTTTGGCGCGCGGCATTTTTTCGCGTGCCGCGCGTTGCTGTCAAGGTTTTACAGGTTATCTTTCCGGCTGGACGGTAGAAACGTTCGATCAGGCCATTCGCCCGCTTGCGTGCACACGGGAGTTCAACGATCGGCCATCTTTCACGAGCAATTTCGCTCTTCGATTCGTCGTCGTTCACCCACGAGCGTTAGCTTCACTCGCGCACGGCCTTGTCAGTTGTCTTGCAGGCCAGCAGGCGACATATTGCGGAGGCTCGGACAGGCGGCGTTTGAAAATTCGACGCGTTATTAGAATAGCGAAAGATCAATAACGAAAGCAAGGGCGACACTGAAATACAATATATTTAGAATGATTTCGACGATGCTTTAATAAATTTAATTGGCGATTAATTTATTGAATAATCAAGAAAATTAAGTTCTAAAGTTTTTGTTAGTTTTATTAGTTTATAATTGTTCAGGAAAAATCAAGTAAACAATATTTTGCAATATTACTTTCTATGGTGCATTGTTTAACATTGAATAGAACAATTTTTTGTTTGACGTTTGACACTTATTTTATGTCCATTGCCACCAATGTAGATTAATTTTAATCTCGGTTAAATCTCGGTTTAACTAATTACTTAGAACTAGAAAAAGATAAAGAGTAAAGTTAAACCGAGATTAAAGTTAATCTATATTGGTAGAAATGGACATAAGAAGAAGGTTAGAAATATGCAATTTCGGTTGAATTAATTGTTGATTAATCAGAGATTATTAAAATATAATTAAGATATATTCTAATGGAAAATAAATTGTCTTCACGACTGAGGCTGCGATCCACTTGATGCTACAAAAATGTTTCGAAGTGTTTAATTAACCAAAAACATGTCCAAATGCTGCGTGCTGTATGGTGCATTTCCAGCAATTTACTAGATTGCGTGCTAGCACGAGCCACGAAAGCACGAAAAATCGCATCGTGTGCCGTTGACTCTAATCGATTGAGCATTGCTGGCCCGGTTGCTGACGTATATATACCGGTTATACACTACAGTTAACCTGAATTAATGTGCAGGGAGTTGCACGCAATTTGTGTAAATTCTCGCTGCGAAAAAAAAAGAGAGAAGGGACAGGTGATTGTTCCGATCATCTGATTATTCCCTAGTTATTCAGCAACGATGGGTAAGTATTGGCATTTAAAAGTTCTACTCTTGATTATTTGCAAATGTTTGGAATATCGTGCAGAAAAAAATTGACAAACGCTTGCATGCTCTGGAGAGGAGTAATCAATTAATGTTTCAGTCTCATTGCGCTCCAGTAATCTTTCTTTATCTATTTCCTACTTGTTAATTCACTGCTAATATATATTATATGTCAATGTTACAGCTGTCAGTAGCGGAGTGTCATTTGTGCTGTCGTCGATATTGGTGGTACTGTTGTTCTCTGGCATGCAGATGTACAAAGTCTGGCTCAGCTCATCACAATTGGGAACGATTCTGGGAGGATTGCTGGGATCTTTGTTGTTCATGTGTACGCTGACCGCTGTGGGAAACCTCGAAAGTACCTTATTCGGAAAGTCTTTCCAACAGAAATTACTCCCAGAAGGTATTTATAGAAGTAGTAGCGACAGAGAAATCTTTTAAAAGTCTTTTGCAAAATCAAATCTTGCAATTTTCTTAATTTTAGTGCTAGAATACTGTGATCAGTAGTCTCATTAATTTTCTCTACTTTTTATTTCATGGAATTCATCGGTTTGACTTCTGAGAGATTCATATATTGCAACCATGTTTTACTTAGCATTTTAGATATAAAGTAAATTATTTAAGCAAATAGTATATGAAGATGTATATACCACTTTTTTAAGCGATATATGCAAACTAATATATCTTTGTTTTGTTACAGTGGTCTTCTCGTTGACTTTAAGTCTAATTGCTTCTGCCCTGATTCATCGTGTGTCCACTACGACATGTTTAATATTCTCTTTGGTGGCACTGTATTATATGAACAGAATTTCTCAAGAAACATATGGTGTATCTGTACAGAATACAGTAGTGCAATCGAATAAGAAGCGCAAATGATAGATATAAGGAGATATTTCCATTACATATCTTTTTACTATCATGTATGCCCATGTATACCATAGTGTCATACGTTCCATGTAAAGCTTCCAATTTATAATACAATGCCAATTGTAAATTGTTCGATATCACTTTATCTAAGATATAAGGAATTTGAGATTTCTATTAAAACTAAACTTCAATTGCGAGTCATATGATTGTCAACTTGCATTTATATAAATATATATACACATGTCTAAGTGTGTCAAAGGTTTATATAAGTTAACGATACGATAAGAAAAGGGTTTAACCAATGAGACATTCAGTTTAATATAAATGTTTTATGATCGTATATATGATCGTATATCATGATATTTACATCGCGAAATTTAATTAAATAACATGCGAAAAATATGAAAATATTTTTTATTGTAGATATAAATATTTATAATATTCGAGGCTTTTGTTTTTCCGTCTTTCTGTGCTTTTCAGCTTCTTCCTTATCGCTGAAATATTCAAACGTTTCATCGGAATTCTCCATCTGAACCGAAGCATTTGATTGATGATTATTCGTTATTTGTTTTGTTTGCGCATTATTGTTACTATGTTCTGGCATCACTTGTTTGTAAATTGCCATCGCCTATAGAACGCAACAGAACACTTTCATGATATTATCATTAAAATTTTAATGAGTAATGAAATGAACATTGAGCAACAAACCTGTGCTACAAACGTCGGAACATCTCCTACATTGCTTGGCAATATCAACGTATTATTAACTTTTGCTAACTTGTTGAATGCATTGACGTATTGTTCTGCTACACTGAGTGCCGCTGCGTTCTTCGCATCCGTCACGCCAAGGGCATTTGCAACTACCTGTAATCCTTTTGCTCGTGCCTCCGCCACTGCCACTACCGCTGCGGCTTCTCCACTAGCTTTGTTTATTTGCTCTTGCCTTTCTGCTTCTACAGTAATGATCAAATTTATTGTTACAGAAGTTAAATGTCTTATTAATCGTATATTCGCATATACAGGGTGTTTCAGGACTTCTGCATCAAACTCTGAGGAACGATAGGTCTCGCAGAAAGGATCAAGTAACCCATGTTCTCTGACGCGTTTAGGTGCTACGCGACCGCAAAGGTTTAGGTGACATTTATTACAATTATGAAAGAAATTCATCTACATAGGTACATTGGTTCCTCTTTCATTTCTCCTAACTTCCCCGTAACACATTATCATGTCAGAGTTCAGCCAAATCAAAGACGTCCATCCTTGATCGATGACTATAAGCGATTGCCCAGGAATCGAATACGTACACAGACGTAGAATAGAGGCGAGGAAAAGGGATCATGGCTTGGTTAATGTAACAATGTAAACATAAACCTAAAGAGATTCGAAGAACATAAACATCAACAGAACCAATATACCTATGTAGATGAATTCCTTTCATAATTGTAATAAACGTCACCTAAGACCTTCGCGGTCGCGTAGCACCTAAACGACGCGTCAGAGAACATGGATTACTTGACAAAAAATGATCCTTTCTGCGAAACATATCGTTCCTCAGAGTTTGATGCGCAGAGGTCCTGAAACACCCTGCATATTATTAAAATTGCTTTTTTATAAGTTACAAAAGGCAACGTGTAACTTCAAGTTCACTGATTAAAAGCTACACTGAATATGAATAGTACAGCACCAGAAGCTAAAATTCGTGCGAGTCGTTTGCCTTCGGCCACATTTATTTCAGCCGCCCTAACACCTTCAGATTCCAATATAGCGGCACGTTTTTTTCGTTCGGCTTCTACCTGCATTTGCATCGCTTCCTGCACCCTCGATGGTAACTTTATATCCCCTAGTATATAAATACAAGTTTGATAATAAAGGATTTAATTACCTATTCTAGATAAAAATTTTTCTAACATTAATTAGGCAACACAAGACATTTGCTATCATATAATTTTTTACAACTTACGTATCTCATATCGCAGGCATGCTATTCCCCATGCGCTACTGGCCTTGTTGATACTTTCAACAATGGAAACATTTAATCCTTCCCTTTCCCTGAATACTTTATCTAAAGATATCTTTCCTAACTCAGATCTCATGGTGGTTTGGGCTACTTGAATTACAGCAAACTCGGCGTCCTCAACGCCATAGGATGTTAGATAAGGATCCATTACTCTTAAATACAATACCGCATCGATACTTAGAGTTACATTATCTGAAACAAAATCAGAAAAAATTTGATTACGAATGTGCTACACGCATGTGCAATATTCTTAAAGTTTGCATCAGACAGTATACCTACCTGACGTAACTGCGCTTTGTTGTGGCACATCTATTGCTAATTCCTTCAAAACTTGTACGTACTTGACTTTATCGATGATAGGGAGTAGAATGTTCAGACCTGGTTCTAAAATTTTATGGAACTTTCCCATTCGTTCTACGATCCATGCCTAAGTAAAATGCTTTCTTTAGGCTAGTAATGCTAAGCTAATTTTATATGTAATTGTATTTCAAATGATTTAACGAATCCTAAGTTGAATTAAAAGCAATTTAAGAGAAATACACACAAATAATCTGCAATAACTGACATACGTATTACAAGTATACCGTCTGTTAAACGATGACGAACCTGTTGTTGAGGAACGAACATTATGACAGTGTTTATCGGGTTTAGCGGTTTGTACCGCGAACTTTGAGCCGCCGAGGTGAACATTTTATTTCCTGCACTCGCAAACGCATGATCCTGCAACACAAAACGCTCCGTGAGAAACTTTCTGAAAATTTAAAATCCTCAGTCAGCTGCGAAAAATATTTTACCTTGACAAATCCCAAGTTCCTTGCCAGTATCATGGCACTACCAGTCACCGCGCGCTTGTACATCTTTTTATTATATTGGTTTTAAGAATGTATAAAGGTATAATATAGACTGTGTGACAGATTATGCTTTTCGTATAGGTTATATGGTTGCGATAAATTAGGAGCCATGCAATATCTTTGGAAGATAACAACCGGCGCCGGCCGGCATAGAGCATCTGACGCAACAGAAAGGAAACCCCAGAGGCTTGATTCTTGAATTCATTCGCAAGAGAAACGTATGCGCAAATTCTACTCTAATGGCTCTTGCAGACCAGCGCGATTTATGGCTCCGGCAGACCAGCGCGATTTAGTCGCGCGCGACGCGCGATATCCAATGAGCGTACCGCCTTTCCGCTCATCTCTGTACGCTCATTGGATATCGCGCGCGATGCGCGATATCCAATGGACGTACCGCCTTTCCGCTCATCTCTGTACGCTCATTGGATATCGCGCGTCGCGCGCGACTAAATCGCGCTGGTCTGCAAGAGCCATTACAGAAAATCTACAAGTTGATTAAAGTTGATAAAAGTCATGCAATAGCCAATCAACTTGCAACTTTTCTGTAAGAGTTGAATTTATGCATACGTTTCTCTTGCGAATGAATTTAAGAATCGAGTCCCAGGTATCTCGAGAAGCGCCCTACTAAAAAATTTGTATTGAGATCACAATTGAGAACACAATTGAGAACAAAATTTTTATTGAGATCATAATTGAGAATAAGGATTTTCAGTAGGGCGCTGTTCGAAAATATTACACTTGAAGTTTGTTTTCTGTTCCTGAACTGGCTGCACTAGTTCAGAGTTTATCTTTTTCCTTCCACTGTGGAGTAAAAAAGACAGGAACAGAAAACAAACTCTTGTGGTCTGTTCTTTGTTGCTGCACTTCAGGGGCTCGATTCTTGAAGTCATTCGCAAGAGAAATATATGCGCAAATTCAGCTCTTACAGAAAAGTTGCAAGTTGATTGGCTATTGCATGACTTTTAGCCAATCAACTTGTAGATTTTCTGTAAGAGCAGAATTTGCGCATACGTTTCTCTTGCGAATGACTTCAAGAATCGAGCCCCTGAACTAGTGCAATAAGTTAGAATAAAAGAAAATATATTTGTCTCATTCTAACTTATTGCACTAGTTCAGAAGTGCAGCCAAAAAGAACAGACCATTGGTTACTTCCAATGAAAAAAATAACGATGGCAGCATTGAAAATTATGCTGCTATGTTCATTTCTCTCACCAGATAAGGCCCGGGTTGCACCAACGTTATTTTGGCTTTAAGCGAGATTTAAAACTTTAAATTTGTTGTACCAAAGCAAAAGCGACACCTAAAGTGCTTTAATTTGCGCTGATTTTAACAAGATAATTGCAAATTAAAGTATTTTGTATCATTTTTACTTTGGTGCAACAAATTTAAAGTTTTAAGGCCGGTATTTATAGTCGGCTCTTATTTTAAGATCGTCTTAAGCTTAAGTAATATCTTAAGATGCTAATACGGCTCTGTGATTGGCTTATGATATCTTAAGACTGTACTTAAGATGGTCTTATGCGGTGTCTACAATGAGATTTTAACTCGTAAGACTTAACATATCGACCAATCACAATCAAAATTGCGGTCGTACTTTTAAAATGCTCAACTGTGATTGGTCGATATGTTAAGTCTTACGACTTAAAATCTTATTGTAGACACCGCTTTAAATATAAGATCCGAAGGGCGGTATTCATAGTCGGGTCTTATATTTAAGATCGTCTTAAGTACAATCTTAACCCAGTGAGAAATGAGGTCGAAAAACAGGTCGGAAAAACAACTATTAGACGTCTATGTTATCTACTAGACGTCTAATAGTCGTTTTTCCGACCTGTCATTTCTCACTGGGAAGATGTCTTAAACCAATCACAGAACCGTATTAGCGTCTTAAGACGTTACTTAAGACAATCTTAAAATAAGAATCGATTATGAATACCGGCCGAAGACTATGGCCGGTATTCATAGTCGATTCTTATATTTAAGACCGTCTTAAGTATTGTCTTGAGGTGTCATCAACCAATCACAAAGCCGTATTAGCATCTTAAGACATTACTTGAGACGGTCTTGAGATAAGATTCGATTATGAATACCGGCCTATGGCTGGTATTCATATACTACGTTTACGCGAGGCGTTACTTCTGTAGTAACTTACATTATCGTAAGTTACGATAATTTGAGTAAGTTACTACAAAAGTAATGCCTCGCGTAAACGTAGTAATAGTCGATTCTTATATTTAAGACCATCTTAATATGTCTTGAGATGTCATCAACCAATCACAGAGCCGTATTAGCATCTTTAAGACATTACTTGAGACGGTCTTGAAATAAGATTCGGCTATGAATACCGGCCTAAGTCTCGCTTAAAGTGAAAATAACGTTGATGCAACCGGGCTTAAAAGGTTTATTACTACATCTATTGTAGACTGATTGGCCGCGTTCAGCAGACTCAACAGTTGAGTAACGTTACTAGATTTTCTATAATAAATGAAGATATAATATAGATAAATCTAGTAACGTTGCTCAACTGTTGAGTCTGCTGAACGCGGCCATTGTGAGTCTAAGTAAACATAATTCCTTAAAGCTTTTGTCGCAGTCAATTTATTACAATTTATTTTTTATAATAATATAATAATATTTTATAATAATAATTAAAAAGATATTTGAAGAATACATTTGAGTTAGAGAGAAACAAAACGCAATTTTTCGTTCTCGACGTGCAGCGAGATTTGAACTGCAATCTGCAGCAAACTTCACGGAGCAGCCGGCCAATCGACGCGAGCGAATCATAGGATTTCGCGGAAAGACGACGCGCCGGGCTTCAGAGCGTAGTAGTAGCTGACGTTCCAGGGGAATGACATTCGCGGGGTTCGGAGTTTCGGAGTATTCGCCACTTCTTGCGCGACGCGCGCCATCTTTGAAGCCGTCCGAGAAGTCCCCGACGCCAGATGCCCTATTTAACGGCACCGCACGTTCTCTCTTAACGCATTTTCAATAAGAACACTGTGATCGTAACGAGATGTGGTTTTTGAGTGTGTGAAAAGTGTGATTTTGCCGTGTGACAGGGCGAGACCGACGTTGTGGACACGAGCGCCGGCACGCAACGGACCGCGTCTCGCAGGTGAGACCATTTTGCGCGATATTACGCACATCGCGTTTCGCGACCGTCCCGTTTCGCGCACGCCGTAATACCATCTACAAAACGTCTCGGCGCAAAATACATGTCGGCGTGTACGTATACGCGGACGTAGGTATGCGCGGGTTGATGTCGGGGCGTCGCGTCGCGCGGGACCGATAAATACGCGCAGGTTCGAACTTCGGAGACGCGTAGGTGACAGCCCGGAGGGAAATCGGAAGCTTATGTAAGACGCACGGGCCGCCCTGGCGTGCCGTGCCGCGCGCACCGCGCCGTGGCCGTGCCGCATTTCCGCCGTCACGATATACGCCGGTTACCATATTGCACGGGTGACGTTTGCCGTTTTAGCCTCCGCTCCGACTCTCCGAGGCGGAGCGTCGGCTTTCCAACGTCGTCGATCTCCCGGGGACGCGACATCGGGGTCGGCAGGCCGACATTCCGGATGAGATGAAAAAGAAAGAAAGAAAGAAAGAAAAGAAGACTCGATCGGAACGAGAGCGCGACGGGATATCGGAGGCGACGACGGCGTTTAAGAATCCGTTAGGAGCTCGGGCTACCTCCCGAGTTGCGACTCAAGTTATTATTATCGAATTCAATCGTCTGTTTTGTCGGATCTTGAAAATATACACATGGATATATTTTTGTATATATACAGGGTGTCCCATTTTAAAGGAGCCAGTGCTATATCTCGCGGACCGATGATTTTATTGAAAAATGTTTCAAATAAAACTTACTCTGTTTCGAGGGGGACAAGAAAGTATGTAACTGCACATTACAAATTGCAATAATTTTTTTGAAAAGCAACCATGTGTGTTTTCCTCACACCAATTGATTCATCCCACTATTCTATGCATAAAAGTATCAAGGTACAGTTGTCAAAAAATGAATAGTTTACAAGATATTTAATATTTAATATTTTATGTCAAAATATAGCAGAATAAAATATAAAATATCTCGCAAACTATTGATTTTTTTATAACTCTACCTTAATACTTTTATATGCCAAATAAGTGGAGAAATTAAGTTATATAGAATAGAATTTTATTACTTCAAGCATATACAGCCAAGAAGGGACTTGGTTTACAATTTTTTCTATCCACATTCATTCATCACACCTTATAAATAAATGTACCCTGACTAGTCTCATCATAATTGTTTCCTTATCCTAACTTACGTTTTTATCTTTATCTCTTTCTCCTCTTTTTACTAAATCTTCTCTTTATAAATTTCCTC
>NJRP01000096.1:490350-552286 GCA_003063835.1 Aphaenogaster floridana | reverse complement strand
CCCCCTGGAAAAAATCCTGCGGACGCCCTTGATCGTGTAGATATCTCGCTCTTGTCGGAATCCTTGCACGTTTCGATTTCTTTTGGAGCATTTCTGCTCCTCCGAGATCGTACGGCGAAGTTAGCAGGTTCTGTCCTTCTGGTCTGAAGTTGCCGCGCTCGCGATGGAGATCCGCCCGGATTTGGTCGCGCGCTGCAGCGGTAACGCGTCGGAAATTATTCTCGGATGGCTTCCCGTCTAAGTCGACAAGCGGGTACGGAAATAATGCAGTCCGCGCGGATGTGGAGTCGCAGGTGACAGTAAATGCTAAATTTGAATGAAGCGCGCGACCTCGCGCGAGATTTTTATGGCGTCCGTCGTCATAACAGATTATTCGCGTGATATACGGTGAGAATTCTCTTATTGACGAGGAGAAAGAGAAGGGCAGGGAGCGAGGGGAGTGGCGAGGACATGGGAGAAAAAGAAGGGGGAATTGTGGAAGGAGAGGGAGAATGACAAGAAGAGAGAGAGAAAGAATGAGAGAGTGCGAAGAATGGTAGGAGAAGAAGGCGAGAGGGTAGAGGGGAGAGAGAGAGAGAGAGAGGGGGGGGGTGAGAGATTAAGATCGGTATGGCGGAAGATAAAGCGCACAGATAGCGGACTTCGATTTTAAGTCGTGAATGCGCAAAGTAATCTACGCAATCTTTATTAGAGACATGTCCAGCTACCAATGTTACTTTCGTCATTGTGCCATCGATGCTTCATGTCATTTTATCATCGCCTAGACGTCGAATGATGTTATTGCAAGAACCGTCCGTAATGTCGATACGTTCCTCGGTATCGGGGAGCGATACGAACGTTTCGAAGCGGCTATCGGAGCAGCGGCTGCTCCGATAACCGGCAGAGATCCGAGAGGCGCGACAATCGGAGTCCTGGGTACCGAAACCGACGTCGCGATTTCGCGAAAAAAAAAAAAAAAGTTTATATCTCCGATTCATCGCGCGGCAGCATAGCGCGGCCGGGAGGAACCGGAGGTGGACGAGAGGAGGAGGAGGAGGACGGGAGAGACGGCGAGGCGTGTGTATGTACGTACATGCGAGCGCCGTGAACGTCGCCCCGCTTCGCCCGCGCCGCGCCAATCGCTCCGATCGCGCGCGCGGCACGGCGCAACGTTCGCGCTGCATACGGCGGGGGGAGGATGGTCGTTCGCGAGAACGGCCGGCCGAGCGAGCGGACCTACGCTTCGCTATTCCGTGCGTTCTAGCGAAATAGCTTCGTGCTGAGACCGAGTCCGTTCTTCGTGTGCCCGGGAGCCGAGTGTAAGTCCGAGGAACCGATCGCCGCCGCGTACGAAACCGCGTGCTCCGCTCCGGGTGCGATCGAAGGGTCGCCCGCGCGGCACTCCCCGCGGTGGCCCTTTTCTTCCTTTGCCTTTCGTCCCTGCGCGCCGCCGCCGCCGCCGTCGCTATCGTCGCCGTCATCGCTGCCGCCGCCGCTGCTGTTACCGTTTAACCTTTTTCCGTGGAATTTACGCGGCTACGCCGATGCTGCCGACGTTCGTTCGCGAATGTGTCTCGCGGGGTGGGGGAGGGCAGGGGAGAGTACGCAGGATCCGACATCGACTGTCTCTTAATCGTCCCGAGTGACCTGATGTGTGACGCTCGGTTCGAGGTACGTTTTTTCCTCGGCGGATAAAAAACTTTCCTGTCTCTCGCTCTTTTTCCTTCTCTCTTTCTCTCTCTCTCTCTCTCTCTCTCTCTCTTTCTATCGACTATTCCGTTCTCCGTGCTAGCGTCTTTATCGTTTCCCCATCTCTATATACATCTCTCTCTCTTTGTCTGTTTGGTGCTGCTCGCGTTTGGCACCTTCGCGAGCTCCGGCTCGTTCTCCGGGAAGTGCGTCGCGCGTCGCCTCGCACCAGTGTGACGTTTGCTGCGCTCCGCGCTGCTCGGCCAGAACGGAGCGCCCCGGAGCGCCGAGGTGGCATTTTACGGGACGTAAATAATGTCGCGTTATCAAACGATCGTACGTCGTCGCGCAGCGTTCCTCCCCGTAGTCGCGCCCGCCGTCGTCGTCGTCGTCGTCGTCGTCGGGTCGAGTTAAGCGCGGATCTCTCGCGCGAAAACCCCGCGGGAGAGCGGGATGTGGAGCGTGCGATATTTCGGGCGTTGGATATAAGCGGGGCCGTGCGATAATTACGTCGTTTAGGTTAGGGGCCTGGTACGATGTCGCGTAGTCCAGCTAACGGGTCTCGGATCCCCGCGGCCGGCTATAGAAAACTTAGATTTAACCTTGAACGGATCTTTTGCGCTGCTCTTTCTCGTTTTGCTGCTTTGAGGTGCTCCGATCGATAGCAACAGTGAGCTGTAGTCGGAAAGACGAGCGTTCGGAGTGGATTTACTATGCTGGTTCTAGAATCACTGATAAGACAAGGATAAAAAAAGATTCCCATTTTTTGTGCTTGAGATCGATATTTTAATTTAGCTATGAATTTCGTTGCTTTATTCTTTTTATTTTATAAATTGTAGTGATTTTCTTGGACATTAAAGAGAGTTGTTTTTACATAATTGTCAATATACAAAGTGCTCTACTGAATGAAATTTTAATGACAGATTCTTTGACAAGTTTGACGTTGATTGATTCTCAGATTTTCTTAGAGATAAAAACATTGAAAACAAAAAATTTCTGAATTATGCTTTAGAATTAATAAATAAATGACAAGGTTTTATTTTTTTTAATAATTCTAAATGAATTTTGTTTTAACAGAAATTCTATTTGCTTAACTTCAGTTGCTAGAATATCTAATATTGAGTCTCGACAAATTGTTGTTGACAACTGCCTAAAGATCCGTTCAACATGGTTTTTAAGACAATTTTTACTGAGAAAATTTTCTCAAAATTTATTAAGCATCAAAATTTAATGCATTTGTAGCAAATACCTACTGATTGCAAAATTATAATGACATATTTTGTGTTTTTCAGATCTCCACTGGCATGGAGCTAGGAGCGCACTGATAACGTTAGTTTACGAGGTACTACAATTTATCTTTATATTTTCTGCAACTGTTCTCATTTTTCATAAATTTTTCTTGAAGTATTGTTAGAAGTATTGCTAAAACTTATTTTTAAAAATTGTATGATTTTTTGCGTATTCGGAGTAAATACTATGTGTGTATTTATGATAAATACGATGATTTTACGATTCATCGTATACAATTTTTATTTTTTATGTTAGAAAGTAAAAATTTTCTGCTTAATTTTATATTGATATTTATGATTTTTAATATTTTTTTTACTGTCAGCAATTGCAATCACTGCTATTTCTACATTTAGTGCTACCAAATCTAATTACTTCAAAAGTTACTACGAAAAAAATTTTTCATTTTGATATGATGGGATGCAAATTTTTCTTTGTAAATGATTCAAATTATTGATAGATATATTTGTATTTTATGTACAGATCTTGGTTTCTATGCATTGCCTGCCAAAGAAGAACTGAGCCCAATGTTTCCACACAATTCTAGTTCACATGAGATTTCTACAGAAACAAATGCCTTCGTACAAAATTCCATGGTAAGTATTTACATGTAAATTGCAAGCATTTAGGTTAATAACTTTTTATATACCATAATTAATAACTTTTTATATACCACTTATAAATCCAAAATTTATTGTGCATGTTACTGAAATGTCAAACTTGATGTCAATATAAATTATTATTTTAATGTATAAAAGTAGCTATATAAAATTTTAGAAATAAATCTAATAAAAATTGTATCGATACTTTTATGAGACGGTTTAAAAACTTTGTAGACACGCGTATGACGCATAAAATACTATTTATAGAAGTTACATATCATAGTCAATATATTAGCATTAATTGCATCATTTGTTATGAGTATCTAATTATCTGCATTTACATATGCAAATATATTAAATGGCTTTTATATAACTTTTTTGTAGATACTGTATTACAACTATTTACGATTATTACACCTATTACACCTTATTACACCTATTTATCTTATCTATATACGCGACATTGTTTACACAGTTTCACATTATTGTATCATAGTTTACATATTTTTTATTCATATCTTACACTATGTTTACATATTTATGTTTAAAGACAAATATTTCCAGAAACAAACATAAACTTGTCGTTTTTTATATGTTTATATAGGGGGATGTAGTAGTATTAGAGGAAAGCAGTCTGGATGGGGTGGGGGAAGGGGAAGGATCAGAGCACATTAGGTACTGTGATATCGAATCGATAGCAAACAGCAGCATGATGGCAGCACCTATTAGCCATCCCGAAGCTACCGCCGCCAATGACTTTTCAACCGTCCTGCTGAACCAAGCTGGTGAATAAATGAAATATTTTAATGATATATATATATAGTAATATTTTCCTTTATATATACTCTTTGAATTTGTCTAGCTCATGTTTATTTAATGTTTTATATATTAATATATAAAAACAAGTATATCTTTTAGAAATTTAGATATTAGATTCATTAATTTGTTGTAAAGCTGAATAAAATTATAAGCTCAGCTGATAAATATTATGAAGAAAATTTATATTAAAAGCATGGATAGTTAAGTAACTTAATTTTTTACAAAACATTTTGCTAAATATTTTATTAATATTAAATTCTATAATTTAGATTTTTTTCTTTTAATTTAGACATCTTTTATATTCAAAAGTATACTTTCAATAATATCCAAGCGAAATTTAAATATGTTAAACCTGAATAAATGTTTATATATCTAATATAGACATTGGAAACTTAGGGACAACAAATTACATTTACAGCGCGATCATTCTAATTATAGGTGAGTTCAACTCAACCGGCATAGGTAAGGCCTGCCAGTCAGTGGCGCCAGCAACCACAAAATACCCAACAAATCACCCTCAAATCTGCGATAATAATAATAAAATAAATAATCACAACAATGCAGAACATAATCATCACAAGTACAGAAAGCAAAACACACCGGGCTTGCTTGGTCTGCAGCTGGGCAGCTCCGCCAATAACTCTAAGTCTATTTGTAAGACATTAAGTGATAATAAGACTAGCTTTAGTACTGTATACATTAGGGTACACATAAGGGTAAGTGTAAATTTTGAAAGGGACGAAGTGTGTTACACCGTTGGGGTACCTAGCCTAGTTAGGATACCCAAGTCTGATAGTCCCCAACGGTTGTTACGCCTCCCTAACTCTGATGACAATTACTCCTTACTAGGGTCCTGCCTTGACCTAGGCGACAACAATAAATTTAAGGCTAATTTTAGTTATGTAAGTAATAACAACTCCAAGTCTGTGATATTGCTCAGCTCAACCAGTTACAGTAACCATTACCTCCTTTTTAGTGGTGGCTTTGACATGATAGCTGCTGTTATCCCGGTACTTTGTATTAAAAGGGACGATTCTACCACCACATCGAATAGAATGAAACTACTAGGTGATAAGTATGCCCTAGTTACCAGTTTTGCTCAGATCTCTAGACTGCTTGCAAACGATAGAATTCTAGATGATTCTAACTCTGACATCCGAGTTTCGCTGAGCCGCCGAATAGTACGACACCTCTTGGAATCGCATTTGAATGTCAACACTCTAGTACCGGTGTCTGTTTACGCTCAGAATTTCGCGATGTACGCCGCAAGTTCTTCCATTACGCTTATCGTTTCCAGAAACGAAGTAATTGACCACACTTTGCGATCTTTCCTGAAAAATCTCACACAACTATATGTACAATCTTCTATTTCTCCATTATGTAATGTCACTGTGACCGAGCTGATGCAACACATATGTGTTCCACTATTAATAATATGTAAAAGTAATGATTACAACGTTGGTAATAATTATAATGAATATTATAATAACGAGTACAGTAACGTTGGTAGTATTGAAGAAGAAATTAATATTAGTAATAATAATCCAGATGTTATCGGAGACATTGTTGACATCGCTGTGTGCTACAAGACTAGTGTAATGACTACTAATGTTAGGATCTTAGGGTCTCAAAATGATGGTATTAGTTGTACCGAAGCAACAATATATACTGTTGGTGCTCTTTTATTTCAGGATAACAATAAGCCTCTAAACACTTGTTTTAAGATTAGTAGATATAGGGGATTGGTCACTACCGATCGCGAATCTAACTCTACCATTAAGTCTGTATTTAGGTCTAAGTTAAGCGATAAGTCTAGTAACGTTAAGTTTGAAACATCTCATGCCGCTCGACTTGACGAATCTGACAACAGTAAGCAAGTTAAGTTGACTGTCAACATTCCTATAATGACTACCTGCAAGCCTACGATGACGCTTACATGCCAATCAGCCACCGTCGCATCCCAAACAATTGTTGTACCTGTATCTCGGGCGGAGAGTCGCACGAACGACAATGAAATGCGATTGGAATATTTCAATATACTCCAAAATGACCAAATATGTATCCAATATATGTTGCTAAGTCATACAGATCTTAATAAGAATGACTTGTGTCGTTATGACGCAACTAAATTTAAAGACGCGCAAATTTATGCTATTGACAAGCTCAAGGCTACTACAACATCGAAAGATGACGCTCAGTTGATCTGCAAATATCACCGAGATACTCTTAAATACGACCAAAGTCGTAAGAACGATGACGATAATGCCATCATATGCAACGGCAACGAAGATTTCTCTCTATCGACTACGATATGGCACCTCCTAAAGCATTATGTGCGCGACTTAGTTTCTGCTTGTCGAAAAACGTACGAGACAAACAGGAACGAATACGAAGTTAATCGGCGTCAACTACGATCTGTCTTGGACGTCGTATTTCGCAAATGTGTCTCGGAGTTGTATGAAAACTACAACGAGCCTATTGCAAGTTATAAGCAACGTTGGGGTATACCAATGGGACTGCGGTTAGTAGGAGGTGGAGAGAGTTCCTTGAACAGCGGGGGAGCTGCCAATTGGGGGACAACGCAAGCCACTACGCCGAATAATAATAATACGAATCAGAGTGGATGGGGTGGTACACCCGGAAACCCACCCGGTAGTGCTAACGCGCCGAATAATTGGGGCGGAAACACTGTCAATCGATCTGTCACTGGTAATCCAAATCAAAATCAAAATCAAGGACCACCTGGAAACCAAAATAATCCGGGTAAGAGCATATATATATATACATATATATATAGTTAAAAAGAAATTTAGAATTGATAGATGTGTCCAAAGTATCCATAAGCATATATACAAATTTTTACTATTTAAATCAAATTTTGTGTAAGAATTATATTTAATTTGTGGAAACCTCGATAATTTTACTTATGAAGATTTTTTAAGATATAGATAATACATAATACGATATATAACAAAATACGTGTGGATATTTTGGATGTGCATAGATAAATTATAAAAACAATATAAAATACTGTTAAACGTTAGTTGTGAATATGACTTAGACTCTATTTTTCTCTATAATTTATAAAAACGATTGTATTTCTTTTTTTATCTATTAGGTAATGTGAGTAAAGTTAATAATCCCAATCAACAATCGAATCAACAATCTGGTCCGCCAACATCTCAATCAAATAACCCTACCCAAGGGAATCAGAATAATAACCAATGGTCTCAGGGAAAATCTAATAACCCAAGTGGTCTTGGGCAAAATCCATCAGTGCAAAATAACAATAGTAGTGGCGTTCAACAGCAGCCGTCTTCAGGTTCAAGCGCGAACAATAATCAGTCCAATAATCCTACCCAAGGAGCTGTAAGCATTGGCAACACATCAACGACTAATAATCCGTCTACGAAGCAGCAACTTGAACAACTCAATACAATGAGGGAAGCACTTTTCAGTCACGATGGTTGGGGCTGTGTAAGTAAAATACAATATGCATGATTATACATTTTAAAAATTAACATTGATCTTTAAATTATCTTTATTATTCAATAGAAAATCTCAACGAACTTTTTATGTGGAAGAGAGTAGTAATATACTTTGTAATTGCTAAAGAATTGACAATTATTCATTTTATATAATATTTGATGACAATATGTATGAATAATTATGCAGCAAAACGTGAATCAAGATACAAATTGGGACGTTCCAACATCTCCCGAGCCCACCATAACTAAAGACGGTGTACCGATCTGGAAACCACCGGTGAACAACGGTACTGATTTGTGGGAGGCGAATCTGCGTAACGGTGGACAGCCACCGCCTCAACAACAAACGAAAACACCGTGGGGCCATACTCCCGCGACTAACATCGGCGGCACTTGGGGCGAAGACGACGAAACAGCAGACTCATCCAACATGTGGACCGGTGCACCAACGCAATCACAGCCGAGCGCAGCTCAGTGGACTGGTGCTGCCGGTAATCAAGCCGGTATGTGGGGAGGTAGGCTGGTGAAGGCTGGAGATGCCAGATCTATATAGGCAAAATGTTCTTCCAAATTTCTTGATTTTGAAATATCCTTGATTTTTCTAGCGTTATATTAGCTGTTTGTAATGTGCCTGTTAGCGCACTGCTAACGTATCCTTTATGTGACTATGTTCAGAAACCCGAGTCTCGTTCAGTTGCTATAACGCATTTATAGTAGAGCTGTAGATAACATAAAAGAAAATACTATTATAAACACGTTATGTCGTTCTCATTTTTACTATTTTTTTATTTTTTTATTCTGTGCACACAAGGAAATGATATCTAAGTTTGTCAATATCTTTCTTACATTCTTTCTCTTTCTCTCTCTTATAACATTACTTCTACATTGAAAATTTCTACTACAAAGTTGAAATTGAAATTGTTTTAAAATGTTTTATAGATATATGTAATGTAATTGAAACTAAAAAATTCGTCGAAAGTAATACTTAATTTACTTAATATATAATAAAATGCAGTATATATATATATATATATATATATATATATAAAAGATAAACATTGTTTATGTAATACATATTTTAGAAAAAATTTATAACTGGTAAAATAATATGTACTGCGTATTTTGCATATTATTACTTGATCGAAATTGGAGCATCCTGAACAAAGTCCCATATTCTTAGATTTTTGAAACAAATAATTGGCCACAAAGTGTACATCAGAACTTACACTTGTATTTGCGCAGTTGAACGTATAATGCAAGATAATAAATTAATTACATTATTATGCTTTCGACACATTCAGCTGCGGCTTATGTTTAGTGTAAGTGTATGTTATATATTTGCCTGTTAGAATTAAATACACTCCGGCGTTCACAGAGCTTTAAAATAAAAACTGGGGGTATAATTAAAGCGATTTTCATCTGATTTTGCATATTTGCCTTTGCCAATGCAGTTTCAAGCAATTTTTGCTATTATTGTTTGAGAAAATGTTACGCTATTTATATGGAAATATGCTTTTTATGTGGAAGTGCTATGTTAGATGCTTTCACCCTAAACCAAAATGTGTATAGAATTGACGACAGTATAAATGCAATAATTTCTTTGTCTATATTAGTTCTTTTTTAATTTTTGTTTTATTATATCCTGTTAATTATACATTTGAATTAATTATCTATATAAAATTGTAAATGTTTATGCATCTGCATATATATATTTATAACTGTGGATATAGAAATGTAAGAAATTTAACTTGTATAATCTATCACTTGCATAACAGCATAACTTTTCTTCCTGAACAATATTGATATACGAATTTATATTGATGGCTTTATTCATGACTGGTTGCAATGCAAAATCAAACTATATTGATTTATAAGTGATTGTCTTATATATTTATGATTATCTGATTATAAAATTAATATAAATTAAATTAATAATCTGATTATATAATACATTTTTTAATTATGATAACGAATAAATTTTATGCAGATTTAATAAAATATGCATGTCATGTTTAGATAAGATTATTTATAAATCGATATGATTATTGCATGTGACAAAAGTAATCGTGATTACAAAAAATGTTACTCGTAACAGGATCTAATTGGGGCGATCCTAGAATAGACCATAGAGATCCGAGAGACTTGCGATCTGTGGATCCACGAGAGATGCGTGATCCTCGGGATCACCGTATGTCTTTGGATCCCCGAGAACATATACGTGTGATGGATCCTATGGCACGCGATCCGCGAATGGCTGACATGCGTGGTGATCCACGTGGAATATCAGGGCGATTGCATGGTGCGAATGCGGATGCCATGTGGAGTCAACCACCCGGACCGCCACATCATCAGATGGGTCATCAACACCCATCCGGGCCGCCAGCCAAGATGCTTAATCCGTCGAACATGAATCAATGGGCTGCACAACCGCCAAAGGACATTATGCCTGGCAAACCGTCCGGTTGGGAGGAACCCTCGCCACCGACGCAACGACGTAACGTGCCCAATTATGACGACGGAACTAGCCTCTGGGGAAATCCGGGTGCTAACCAACGTGCTATGCCAGGTAGCAAGGTTTCACATTGGAAGGATATACCTGCACCGAACTTGGCTCGTGGAGGTACGCATTTGCGAAGAGACGCTTTGCGAAAAATCTATTCATTATTTTATATTATTAAAAAATGCTGGTAAAAGAATAATTAACGTACATAACGTACATAATATGCTAATTTTTTAAAAGCTTTATTTAATGATATTAATCTATGTGCTTTTTATTGTAGGCATGCAATGTCCACCAGGCATGCCTCAGAACAGAATGCCAGGTCAACCTGGAATGAAACCAGATGTAAATAATCCCATGTGGGGTCATCCTGGAGCTCCAGGTGGACGTAATGGAACATGGACAGATGGGCCGCATGAAACTGCATCTTGGGATGATCCTAAGACACCGGCTACGTGGAACGAACCTCCATTGAATCCTGGTTGGGGTGGTCCAACTGCGCACAAGCCAAAGCCTGCCATGGGACCTGCTAGTAGCTGGACCGATTCTGATATGGATCCGACTCCTAGCTGGGCACATCCTGCGAAACCTACTTTAACAAAGGAAGTTATTTGGAACAGTCGCGAGTTCCGTTACCTTTGCGATTTAGGATTTAAGGTGCGAAATCTTTGATTTTTGTATTCACACAATATTTTGTATTCTATATTATAATTGTATTTCTAAAGTACTCTAGACTTATTTAAATTTGTTAAAAATCTTCAATTGTGAATAGTAAACATACATAATTTGGCATTTTATTGAATTTTCGTTGGCAAAATTTTTGGCATATAGAATTAATTATTAAAGCAATAAAATTAATTTTAAATGTTTTAAATTTGGCTATTAATGGAGTTTCTTGTAAGATATTGTGTATAGTATATATATATACTATAGAATGTGGTTATTCTATTATTTTAGAAAGAGGATGTCGAGGTAGCATTAAGGAATCGAGAGATGAATCGAGAAGAAGCATTGGAACTCCTCAATCAAATACGTCCTGTCGATCAGTGGAGACGTCATGAGACACACTCAGGTTACGATCCAACGCATCAAGCGACTACCACACCAGCCTATCCTCGATTCAATCACGTCGGACAGCAGATGTCATTCCCTCCGGTAAGCTTGATTAATGTTGTTAAACAGCATACAGTTTTATCGGAAAGAAGTTTTTGTGGTTTAAACAATATTCTGAGGTATATTATTTTTTTTATATAATAAATTCTTAAGTGTAATCATTAACAGTGTTGATTTTGAAAATGAAGCTAAGATATTTGACTTAAAATAAGTGCGCGTTGTGGTTTTCATGAAAATTGCTTAACGAGTGATTGAGCGTGTGTATATTTCGTGAGTATTTTTATTATTAACAATATCTAATAGTTGAAAGAGTGATGAATTGGAGATATGAATTGAAACCGCTACACAATACAAATGCGGTTTGAATAATTACTAACTGTTTTTTATGTGTATCCAACTGTTACATAAAATATTTGCATATTTTTATATACGCCGTTCGGAAACGGTAACAACTTAAGTACCGCAGAAGAAATAAAATATTTGTATGTGAGGAAAGAAATATAAATTCTTAGTTACGATTGGTGTCTGGGAAAGAAGAGTGTTTTATTGGTTCGCAATAGAAATATTGTGTGTACTTATATATGTGTATAGTTTATATAGTATATTAATGCGAGAGAGAGGTAGAAAGGATATAGGCATGGGGTACAATTTGTATTTAACATAGGGTGGAGGAGTGCCCAGTGGGGCAACCAGTGGGGGCGTAGGTGGTTCTGTCACCAGTGCTAGTCTTCTCAAGCTTCAGCAACAGCAACAGCAGCAGACAGCTGTTCCGCTACAGCAACAACAGCCAAGTACCAATACGCCACAACCCCCTTTCAATCAGGTGAATAAGCTCACGTTTAAAAACGTCATAAGTACTATATGTTTTTTTAATGTTTATTTGTTATAAAGAAAAGCGCGATAAAATAAATGCCTTATTTCCTATTTATTATCGCGTAAATAGCAAAGCGATTATGGGTTGTATCAAAAGTGAGAATCTATTTCTATTTATTTGTTATTTTTTAAAGAAAAAATAATCAAGAATTGATATTTGTTATATATATATATACATGGGCGCCGGGAGGGGAGTTCAAGGCGGTGCACTTGCACCCCCCTGGCCTATGAAATAAGTGGAGAAGGGACAGGGAAAAAAATTTACTGGAAAAAAATATAGTAATATCAACTATAATTTTTTCAATTGAACAAAAACTTAATGCTTAAATATTAATTAACATTTGTAATAAGCCTTTGAGAAATCAATTTTAGAAAAATCAATGTTTGAACAAAAACTTGATGTAATGCGCCAAACTCGAAAATGGATGTAATGGCGCTAGTGTACGGGGCTTTCGACGGTCCCATGAAAAAGGCCGGGATGGCCGCTCTCAGGCTTCTCTTTGCATATACAATTGGCGGCGCCAATTTACAAGAATACCAACGCACGATTATGAACTGGGAAGAAATTGTTTTTTCAGTGCATCTTCTTTTGGGTGCACCCCCCTATAAGTAATTCTGCACCCATATATATATATATATATATATATATATATATAATTATGTCGTTACATATATAATTGTCTAGTTTACACCGAGCACTTGATACGCGTATCATGTAGTGTATTTGAGCTGAACACCCAATGATTAAACTAATTTACTAGTTATTTACTATTTGATAAGGCGGAACCAGACTATGCGCGATTCGTGATTCGTATATTCGTGAATAGTGTAGAGGGAAAATTCGTCGATTCGCCATTCGCACTGATTCGCTAGCCGAGCTAGCCGACGAATTTTCCCTCTACACTATTCACGAATATACGAATCACGAATCGCGAATTACGAATCGCGCATAGTCTGGTTCCGCCTATACTATACGCGTATCAAGTGCTCGATGTAAACTAGGCAAATATAAAAAGATTATATCCAAAAAGATTTACACAGCGAATGTATACAAGAAAGATTGTAGCAAGATTATTTTATAGGCGTATTTACGAATTAAATATCTTTATTGGATCACAAATTTTAAGGATTAAAAATTTTGTTAGTAAAAGGTGCCACACACAACTCTAATTTCTTATTAGCTTATATTTATGTATTTGTTTAATCTGATTTTTGAATGCATGAATTTGCGTTTGATGCAGTATTGGTCTTGTGCATGTTAATCACTATTTTATTATTAATAATGCATTACTAACTTTCTACAGTTGATCGTAGTTTAAAATTAAAGACATTTAGACTATAATAATTTGGTTATTCATAGGACATCTGTCACACAAGTGATATTAATATTTCATAATTTATTTTTAAAAAAGTAGTAGGATATGTTATTTTTAATACAGTATAAACCATCTCCATGATATAAATCGAGCCGCTTCTAATTTGCTTGAATGTATAAGTACATAATTACATATTTATATAAATCAATTTTTATTTATATAAATCAATATAAATCAAAATATAAATCTATATTTAATTGCATATTTTCAGATTATAATAATATCAGATATTGAATAAAATAAAATTTTATTGACTACGAGATATAATGATTCATATATTCAAGAATATAATTATGTTATTATTTATTTTATTTTTCCAATAAAATTAATAAATATTATAATAGTGCTAATGATAACAAAATTAATTTTCAGGCATCTCGCGCATCACAGAATCAGCCAAGTACACAACAATTGCGGATGCTTGTGCAACAAATTCAACTAGCTGTGCACGAGGGATATTTGAACCACCAAATTTTGAATCAACCGTTGGCGCCTCAAACTCTGATGTTACTGAATCAGCTGCTACAGCAAATCAAAGTTTTGCAGCAATTACATCAACAACATGCTGTCCAAAATACAATGAAAGGAAGCAATCAATCAGCTCTACAGATCAGTGTTCAGATCACGAAGACCAAACAGCAGATCACGAATTTGCAGAATCAAATCGCGGTACAGCAAGCAACATACATGAAGCAACAGCAACAACATCCATCGGCTCCTCCATCGCAGGCAGCAGAATATTACAAAAATCCCGTGCATGATCCCATGTCAGCTCTGCAAAACAGTTTCAGTGATATAACGATGAACAAAGAGCCTCCAGTGGTATGTATCAGTTTATATAAAAGATATGAAATCCTAATGCATGTAACTATAATCTACATTTCTATTTTATTTTTTATAGAGTCAGCAACAGTCAAGATTAAATCAATGGAAATTGCCATCGCTTGATAAGGACGGCGATTTGGTATCGAATGAATTTTCCCGTGCTCCCGGAACTACGAGTAAACCGCCTGCAACTCCTGGTGGCTTGACTCAGTCACATAGTAGTCCGAACATGAATCCCTTGTTGGGTCAAGGAGATGGCACATGGTCTTCTCGACTCGGCGACAGCGGCTGGCCTGATCCAAGTAACAGCGATTCAACTGATGGAAAAGACTGGCAACCAGGTGGTGCTGCATATACTGATCTCGTGCCAGAGTTTGAACCAGGGAAGCCATGGAAGGTAATCCATTTCCAATACCGTCAATCATTATTTACATTTGCTGTTATGAACATTTTATTCGAATGCAAGAAAATAGTGTTTGTAAAAGTACATTTAAAAAAACGCGCGCGAATTATTAAAACATAATAAAAGCAGCGTGTTAATATTTAAAGCTTATCCAGGTCCACCTATATTTCATTTCATTTTAGGGTACCCAGATAAAAAGCATCGAGGATGATCCTAGCATCACTCCCGGTTCTGTTGTACGTTCTCCGTTATCGCTGGCCACTATTAAGGATCCCGACACGATCTTTTCATCGAGCAGCAAAACATCACCACCACCGCAAGCAGCTAATCCCGATACGTCGATCCCGAGTTTAAGCAATTCTACATGGACATTCAATCCACCAGCTACCACACCTAGTGCGTTTACTAGGTAATGGGTCTACATTTATGATAGATGTACATTGTCTTTTTCTACTTGAAAACGTACATTTTTTAAAGATTCAATTCATTACAGCACTACTAAAAATACATGGGGAGAATCCGCTCCTCCGCCTACTGCTGTGACTTCAGAACTTTGGGGTGCACCGATGAGCAAAGCACGTGGACCACCTCCTGGTTTAAGCAGTAAAGGAGCTACAAACGCAAGCAATGGCTGGGGTGCTGGCTTAGGAAGTGTTAGTAGATCATCTAGCTCGTGGGGCCTTCAATCATCCACCGTCGGTAATACGGGTTGGATGTCTACTTGGCTTCTGTTAAAGAATCTTACTCCACAAATCGACGGCTCTACTTTGAAAACATTGTGTATGCAACATGGACCGGTTCAAGACTTCCGTCTCTACCAGAATCATGGAATCGCTTTGACAAAATATTCCTCTCGCGACGAAGCAATCAAGGTAACGGAATATATCGCAATTTTTTTTAAATTCTTACTAGTTTTAATATTTATTTATTATTAAATGTTTTTTTGATGACTG
Source organism: Aphaenogaster floridana (assembly GCA_003063835.1). Classification (NCBI taxonomy): domain Eukaryota; kingdom Metazoa; phylum Arthropoda; class Insecta; order Hymenoptera; family Formicidae; genus Aphaenogaster; species Aphaenogaster floridana. The sequence goes on along the minus strand of NJRP01000096.1, from coordinate 536,379 downwards.
AAATGTATTACGAGATTGTCGATTTTCTTTTCCAGGCTCAAGGAGCCCTAAACAATTGCGTCCTGGGTAACACAACGATATTCGCCGAGTCGCCCGCAGAGAGCGAGGTTGCTGCGATTCTGCAGCAACTCGGCCATGGCGGACAGCAGCAGGCCGGCGGTTCCGGAGGAGCCGGTTGGGGCCTTAGACCAACTAACAAAGCTGGCCCGCCACCTGACACATGGGGAGGCAGCTCTAGTCAGCTCTGGGGCGCTCCGCCCACCAGCAATTCCTTGTGGAGTAACGCGGGAATTGACAACAGCGATCAGCAACGAGCAACTCCCAGTTCTCTCAACTCGTACTTACCGGGAGATCTTTTGGGAGGTGAGTCGATGTAGAGAACGAGAGGCCATCCGCCCGAAATCTCGTCTTATAATTGAAAAATTCACTTGCTTATTACGCAAGTCCAAATATGCAGCTCGGCTGACGCAAACTTCGTGATCGAATGCGTATTACTTCCCTTCTGATCCCCGCCTCTCATTCCTTTAAGATTACACAATTACATTTTGTATACTTAGTATTATCATGTATTGATCAGTGTCTTTGGCTAAAGCGGATACGAGATGTGTCTGCTTGTGTAGTCGTTGATGATAGAAGACGAGCATGTGAGGGAATGAGGGAATGGGAGGGGGAGCTTAGAGAGTGATAGAGAGGGTGTGAAAGAGAACGAGAGAGAATGAGACGGACGAGGTCTTCACGAAACGTCAATTATATTGCTAAGAAACGCAATTACTATAACGAGTTACTTAACAAAAAAAATTACTACCCTCGTATCCGCCTTGAGTAGAACACGCGTAAGCAAAAAAATCGCAGCGGCATACAAGCCAAATCGTGCGATAAATATCTAATTTTACATGACAAACTACACTCTACACACATAACACGTTCATAAAGAACACTCGACAAGAAAGAAAGGTACTTGCAAATATGAATTTTGCGGTCGCGTCATTACTCCGAGAAGATTTACGGATTGCGGAAGATCAAGTTGGACCAATTGCAACGGTCTCTTTAACATATTGGTGCGTGTATTTGCCACGATCTATAACGACGAAATAGCGTTCTCGTCGTTCCAAGCCAATCTAGTAAGCATTTGTAATCTGAAGATAACGCATAGAAGAAGGAAGATGAAGAAAAAAAGAGAACTATCCGCGCTCTCTGCCATTTTACTGTGAATGGCGGGCGCTTTTCAATGAAGATTTATCGGCCGAGGGTCTCTGATCAGGTCAAAGAGTGTTCCATTTATGCTGGACAGTTCTGAAGACTGCAGCGAGTATCAAACGTAGACTGTATCAATCTAATCAAAAGAAAGAAACCTTAAAAAAACAAGCATTGACGTCGCTGCCTGGTGTTCTGCCCCGATCCCCACCCCCCCACCGCACTCTCCGGACCCCCCACGAATGTGGAAGAAACGAGGAATGCAGGGATACCAGATCAACTGGGCAACGACGCAACGATACCAAATGTTATCGCAATAACGTAAATTTTATTCTATATTAAATCTAGATGCCACCTGTCGTGCCAATGTCCAGTGTGTCTCTTTACCATTTATTAACGTAGAGTTTAAATGAAGAAAAAAAAAATGAAGAAAAACAGGCGAGAGAAGAAACAGGGAAAAAACGGTGAGATGAAGATTAAAGGACAAGGGAAGACCGAGAGAAGTGCTGATGAACGGCTAATAAAGCGGCTAAAAGTCGGGTTTACATTGAAGTAAACATGAAAGACGAGTAATGAACACTACGTACTGATTATCGGTACGTAGCATATTACGCTTCTCATTAGTGATGTTCGAACTCGAGGTATCACAATGATCCGCGTAAGATCGCAACGCGAGTAATGGCGATGTTACGAATGTATGGCATTTATTACGGGCGCATAGCGGAGCTCGGTCTAGAATGAATTAAATTAGTTTTTCTCTTCAACGTCAAAGGTACCTGAACGGACTGATAACCAAACGACGAACAAGCGAACCGTTATTTACTCATGCACAACAGTTTCCTTTTTACTTTCCGCTTCTCCGTGTCGGTGGAGTGTTTTGGGAACGTTTCGCGATCAATCACTGGCGCAACCGCGAACGACGTGAAAGAGACGGCTTTTTTTCCTTCGTGAACTGAAAGAAGTAGAAAAAAAGAGTAAGATATATATATATATATATATCTATATATATATATATATATATATATATATTACATATATAAGCATATATATGAAACTAGAAGGAAAAAAAGAAACAATCACAGGACGCTGTTCAGCGAGACGCGCGCAATAAAAGTGAACAACTACATATACACACACGCTGATCATACACGTTTGCCACGCATGACTGAACCTGCATGCTTGCAAATGTCAAACACGCCAAGCTAAGGAAACGTACATAGTAGCATTGGTCGACAATGATTCCGCCGCTTCCATGCGATCGGTCGATCCTCGCGGATACCGGACCACTATATCCTTTGGCGTATCAGTAAATCAAAAAAACATTGGGAATTTTTATATTTGTTGCCTTCCAAGGGGGAAGAGAGAAGGTGGCGTAGGAAAGAGAAGGTAAGAGAGATCGCTTCTCGTAGGAGACATCATCAAAAAGTCTAATATTTCGCGCATTATATGACGCGGTGCATCCGCGGTCCGTGATGAGGACGTGCGTTGAGAAATCCGCTTGGTTCCGCCGGTCACGTCGCTTCGACTCTGTCGGCCAGTGTTGTCATGCGTAATGTTTAATTTTAATATTTTCGTAAGAATGCATAATCTAAGATATTCATAATTATTGTGTAGCGTAAATAGGGTTCAAGAGGAAGTGGATAAAGAATACGACGATGCGATTATGACGACTATGTGAGCTGCCCTTGCAAAAACAATACAACAAAAAAAAAAGAAAAAAAAAGATAAAGTAGTAGAAGCGCTGCTTATGAGAATCGTTCTGTACATAATTGTATCGTATTCCTGAGAATTGGCCATCCCACGCAAATCGAGAAGATGAATTTTTAAGCGATAACAAACACAGGCTAGACAGATAGTAGTATTAAGACGGTAGTATTTAAGGATGATGAAAGTAAGGCAGTGTGTGATCGCTTAAATTTTCCAAATGTTTCCATCTGTTGTATCCATGGATAATTTATCCATGGATTCCGTTTGTTACGCCTCTTTCAAGTTGGCGTATTTATAAAGCGACGGAAAATATAAATTTTAATCAAATTGACATATTTTAGTTGAAATTAAATTTCTTATTGCAATTGTCTTTCAAATCAGAGTTATGACAAGTCTCCAAATAGGAGACGAATGGAACTTAAGTGCAAAATTGAAAGCTATCGAATTGATTTAATGCTTCTTGAATTGCGTGATCGCCTACTTCTAAGGGTACGATATAAATCTCATAAATCTCCCATTACTATGTTATATAGTAACACAGACAGCATACCCCTCCCCCTGTACATACATATATGTATGTAATATGTATATGTATGGTATAATGCCTCCTTACATTTTACTTAACAAAGTTTAGCAGTGTGCGATAGGTAGAGGTGGGAATATGCGGAAAAATTGTATTAGGTATAAAGATAATTATTATATGAACTTATGCTGCACGCTTACGCTACATACCCTAAATTTATGATTATGAACTATTGAGACTAATAACTAGGTAACAATATAATTGTATTTGTGGGTGATAAGTTCTGACGAAAATTGGCTAAATAATTCGCTGAATGAAGTCTTTAAATAATTATTTTAAGGAGGTTAAAAGATTACATTAAAAGATAGGCATTTTTAAATGGGGCAAGATATACAATGGCGTTCTAACAGTTCTATAATAGATTTTAAGAATGTAAATTTAGAATATAAGTGTTTGAAGACTTAAATTCATGCATGCAGGTAAAGAAGAGGAAGAGAGCAATGGAATGAATGAGACAGAATGCAAGTGAGAGATGATATCAATGAGAAAGCAGATGAAGCAAATGGATAAACGAACGATTATAGTGAACAGAATAGCGAGAACGAAAAAATAGAAGCAAAATCCAATTGCTTGCTTTCACAAAATGGAGCGTGGTATGAAAGTGGAATATGCGAATTCATTCGTTTGCATTTCTCAATACCTGCAGACATGCGTTTTCATTATAGTTTTCTTCTTTGCCTCGGTGAACATTTTAAGTGCAAGGTAAGTTAGCGCACGCTAATTTACGCTACGGGGAAGGCTAATCGAGGGATTGAATAATATTTAAAGTATGAAGGGCCGTTAATTTTGAGAATCAAAGGGGAACTTTTCTCCGAGTTAGCCAAGATGAAATCGGACAACCTAATGCTGATTTGTTGTGATAACAGTGATCGATAGCCAAGGTATTTATATTTAGGTGTTTAGGGTCTCTTACGGTGTGAATAACGGTATGAATAATCCAATGCGTATAATCCAATGGATTTCAATATTAATACCATAAAGTCTAATGAATAAATTTCAATCGCGTACATAAGTAATAACAGTAATAATAATAATAAAAATAATATCTCTATAATAATGATTGAGGTCAACCAATCAGGAGTCCGATCAAGAATCAGTTAAAATAAAAATAAATGGGCGAAGATGAATTATTGACTTTGATATATGTCGAGATATATATATATATATCTCGATATATATCAAAGGTGCAAAATGCATACTTGTAAATGTGCGTGCGTGAAACTTGTGCGTATATATGGCATACATAATTGACTAAAACATAATCGATCGATCGTCGCGATATAATTGTATGAGACACGCACACACTAAGTACTGCGTGTGGGAGGATAATGCACATTCACATACATATATGTGTATTGCACGCGTACTTTTAATGCGATAATAAGATAATAAGGGAATAATATGGAAATTATAATTTTTAAACGGTAAACAACTCTAACGACACCGACGCGTGTAGCCTATCGCTTAATTATAATCTAACGCAAGTTAACTTTAATCCTTCTGACTCGTTGCCTTTCATTATTCGATACATTTCACACGACAATTACACAGACACCGACACATTCACAGACATATTACATAATACACAATCGCGAGATTTTAAATAAATAAATTCGATGAAAATGGACTGACTAGCAGATGTAAGATAATAACTAAATTTGTTAATACACATATACACAGACACACGCACATTGCAAACACTTGGTACAAACAGTTGTTTTATTGGTGATTAATAGCAGCTAAAAATGAGATGGGAAAATGACAGGAGACAGGAAAAGAAAAGTACGTTGATGAGGACAGAGACAGATATCATTCTGATAGTGTGAGGCTCGTACACATTTATTTTTACTTTGGCTTTTAATTTGTACATATGTATATCGAGTACAGTGCACAGTAGCGTTAATTTAATTTTCCATTATAACATTGATCAACTTTAGAAATTAAAACATACGGGGAAATGAATTAAAAATCGATTTTTAGAATGTATAGCTTTTATGTTGATTTTCTACGCTCTAATTTTATGCAATAATATTTTACCACATTACTATTAAAGCAAAATATTTTTATACAAATGAAATAAGTAAAAAAAAGTAGACAAATCTGTAGCTTTTAGGATGTTTGTTCTGTACCGGAGATATTTCAATGTAACGAAAATGATTGTGGAATGGCAGTGCTTTTTAATATCTGTTTCGCTCGCTGCATTAATATCTCTATGAATAGAAAATAACACTGAAAAGCGAACGTTCCAGAAAAAGAGTATCATTACTCGATGCATGTCTCGTATGTGATAACGCAGATAATCCTCGTACAATCGAAGCGAAACTTGTGAAACAGCGATTCCGCGAAGATCGTATTATTTATCGATTGAAAAGAACCTCGAGTTTCTCCTTCCGAACAGGATCTTGCTCCGTAATTTTTCAATCGTTCGTAAACAGGAAGGTTCGCATTTATAGTCGGAGCGACAATCGCTTCATATCAATTTGCAACAATAATGGTACAAAGAATCGTATGTAACAGTATTTTACTCCCGCGTTACATCGCTCGCGATAGCTGTTCATAACGTATGTGCAATAGCTCGTCCCAAGACGCTTATGTAGAATTATATTAATTATTAATTAGGACATATCGCACTGCCGTTACACCATCATTCCGCTCTTCCCGCTTTCTTTTTACGCGAATGGTAGCCTTCAGCTTGTGTGTGCCTTCCCCCTTTCTTTCGAGCGTTATGTAACTATATGTAAGATCGATCATTGTACTCCTGCTTGACATTTTTATAGAGCTTGACTCGTGACGATGGACGCTGTCGCTCTAATGTGAATTTTTTAAGTACCGTTGCTACGAGGGATCAATGTTGAAATCGCGCTCTTAGACGAGTCAGTGTTTTCTTCCACGTGACGACGGTTTCATTGCTACGGCAACCGTCGTTAGAGCGATTTGTCCATTCGATAGAGCCGCGCGTGACAGTCACGATTTTCTACAGCCATGATCCCGAGATACAACTATGGTCCATGGTCCAAAGAAGAAAAAAAAGAGATATCTATATCTTTCCGTAGGCTGATATTATCGTGTTATACCATACCACTTAGCGTACTACGGTACAATGGCAACTAGCTGTCGTGCAGTATTGGCTATATTGTACGGAAATATCGCAGTGTCATATCGTAACGTTAGCTTACGTAACGAGGATCTATCGTGGACCATAATTGCAATCCAGGCTGATGATGATCGTAGCCAATCGCAGCTGATCGTCTCCCGCGCGCGCTGATTCTTCTTCGTAGACACCAAGTCGCCCGAAATTCTCCGAAGCGCATTGAAAATGAAATCTTTCAATTAGACCACATCTGTAAGGTGTATTAGGTGTATTATTCATGAGTAGTTTAAAGGGGTTCGCTCCGTCTCTCTATTATCGTTTAAAAACCGATCCTAGTCGGATCCACGTGCGTAATCAAACTGGAACTTCGAGCGAACCCAACGCCGCTTAATTATTACGACGAAAACAAGCTTGGTTTATTTTTTCCAGAGGATCGAGGGGGGAGATCCGACAGATTCACTCGCACCAATGATCATAGATAATTACGCTTCACTTAGGAAAGCGCCGTCGCGCTTGCAATTAATCCCGAAAATCGATTCCGGATCGTAGGAATTTACCCCCCAAAACTTGTCTGCTAATTGTAACGTATCGATTCGGGTTCGTGCTTCTAGATAATTGCGTACGTCGTCGCGTAAGCGTAGTTTACGCACGAGGACTATATTTACCATATACGCTATATATATATTAGAGAACTACATTGGTTGTTATTTTAGTCAACTTGCTCGAGTATCGAATATCATTGTTGCATTTCCGCACCACGCGTTTCCTAGTAATTGAGTCACTAATTTAGTATCGTGTACATATACGTATATGTATAAAGCGTCGGTGCATTTCGTTTCCACTTGATACCGTACACTGGAAGCCGACGAAACAGAATGCGACGAGAAAGGGAGAGTGTCTTGTGAAGAGAAATCAAATGGTCCCCGTTGAACTGCATCGACAATTAACTGATTAATGAGTTAAATTCGCGTTAACATACAAGTCCCCTTGTATGTTACTGTCCCATGTGTAACATAGACATAGGAGAGAAAACTCAGTTAATCGGCGTTAATTGTTTGGCAAGTAGCTGACTTAGAAGATAGACTTAAAAACAAGCGACTCTACATCTCCTGGGAATTCAAAGATCGATGAAAAAGAACTTAGAAAAGATTCGAAAGATGGTCAGTGGAAGCGTTCGATATTTCAAGCGAAGTATTCTTTTCAGTCGTCGTGTTATAAAATTATTCGGGATTCCCAGTTGTCTCGGGTCGTTTCAATTACTGAACAACAGTATTATACCTGGGACACATTACACTCACAAACACGTACACACGTCCATACAGGATTCATGATATTAATCTTGTATCGATGATCGGACTTTAAATCCGGTGGTATTAAACCCAAAATCATTAATGCTTGTTTATAGTCATATATAAACAATTATGTTCCGAAATTTCTAGTCTCACTTGTCACATTCGCTCGTACAGAACAAAGCCCTTCTCATTTATTTGGTATTATATTTTTAATATAAATTCTTATATATAAATCAATGATGTTATAAGTTATGATATTTCCTATGCGATTAAAAGACACGTGGTTAAAGTACTTATTAGGAAGATAAACGAAAAGAACTACTCCGAAAATGGGAATGCAGAATTAGCTTAAATAGAACGTTCGAATGAAACATGAAACCTCGCGAAGCAGGAAAAGTTACTTTGATGAAACAGCGCTTAAATATCTTCCGAGACATAAAATTATGAATGCTGAATACTTATTTCGTATGCGAACAACTGGAATAATATTTGGAAACTGAGTTTTCGGTGTTGCGATGTTATGATTCGAAGTGAATTTCAAGGGACGCGCATTGTATGTCTTGAAATTCATAGATTCAAATAATAAAGATACAAAGTTAAATAAATACAATGATTAAGAGATTAGTAAATAATCGTATGCGTGGAGAAATTATAAGTAGTTATCATATGTGTATAATAATTGTGATTAGCTTATTTTAACACATTATCTGTGGCTCACGGAATATTCCACATTTTCTGGAGTATTCTCGGGATATTCCGATTACTAATATATCGGTGAATGCAGATTATAATTCAGAATTGGAAACTCTGAATATTTCAAGTCCCGCAGATAATGCGTTAAAATGGTATTAAGGATTGCAATGTTAATATGAATACTAAATCTTCAGTATACTAAAGAGTAGCATGTAGAAAAGTACGCAAATCAATTTCTTGTTACATTTATATCATTATTTTTTAAAGCATTTTTATTAAATTTTACATTTCAAGTTATGTTGTAAATTTTACATATTTTTCGGCCTTCACGTTTATAAGCTGCACATAATTGTGATATCATTGGGTTGTAATAGTTTTTATTGGCTCATTAAATCAAACACCAAATTAATTGTGCGGATCGACATAATGTTGCGCAATGTGTTTATTTAATATTTGTAGCAAATGAATATGTACAAAAGGATCAATTCATCGCGTACAAAACATACTTTTATTGCGAAACGTGCGTGCCGTTATTGTAACTAGGATTGTAAGTATCATAGACTGAATATCCTGTGTATGAAAACGAACGGTAGATGCAATCCTGTACGCTCATAAGGAACAAGTGAGATAATAGCGAGCCTGTTGTATCAGTATATGATTTATAACAAAAAAATCTAATTTATGCTATTCATGAACTTGTAAAAATAAACGTTTTAGATTAACTTTATCGGTTTTATTTTATTTTGTTTTATCTTCGTTCATCACGTATTTTGTCACGTATATACGAACGTAATTCAGCTTACAACCCTCACAGGCGAGGAATTGAGAGACATCGAAATAGAGCGTGAAACCGTGCGATCGGTCCAAATATTACGAGACTCCATCGATCGGCGTGTATCGTCGTAAATCCGCAACGGAAGGAAGGCGACACGTTTCTGCAGAAACGTACAGATATTCCCACTAGCTCCGATACTTGAGGGATGAAATAGTCACTGCGGTCTCTTATATTACCCTCGAGCGAGGACGCACAATGTTGTGGCCCGAAATATTATTCCAGATGTCTCGCGTGCGGAAACGAGTGTTCGTAGTACGTGTTCTAAGAGATCGGACGCTAGCGAAAAGCGAAAAATGGCAATAAAGGGTAAAACGAAGGCTTAAACGCGCCGTATGCAAGCGTAATTTAATCGGTGATTATTCCAGACTCTTGTCCCTCCGCCGAGGGATGAACGTTTAGAGTGCCTCGCGTGCGAACGGGATGTTCTTAAAGATCTACGGCGGAGCTCTCCATGAAACATTACTTACTTGAACGCGTATACCATTAACGTAATAATAATATATTTAAAGTGCGTGACACGGAGCGTCAACTTAAAAAAAAGAAACAAATTCGACGTTGAATTCCTCGCGCATCTCGTCGAGCTGCAATGATCTTCGCGAGCCGTGTTTCGTCCTCGTCGCGACTATCGCGACGATATTAGAATCCGACGAGGAGATCGATTGTGACGTTGAACAGGAAAGATTCTCTCTATCCCAAAAAAAGAAAAGAACGGAGAAAGAAGGGGGAGGGAAAAGAAGAAAAATCGGTATTCATCGCATACCGTATTCGCACGTATATACGCACACATCGCACGCGCGCCCATTGTCGTAAGGTGTAAAGCTCGATATAAGGACTCCTTAGCTCTTAAGCGACGACGTTATTAAGGATAAAAAGAAGAGGAATTAACATACCCACATATATACACACACACATACATATACATCTGCAATGTGATATTCTCGTGTCTTGTCCGATAAGACAGACGTTCATTCTAACGAGTATAGTTGGCGTTTGTCCTTCTTTTCGCGTTAGTCCTTAAGGTGTATCTATAATATATTTAAGGGGAAACTCTACATATATACGTAAGAGATAATCCGGGAGTGTGTGTACGTGTTCGGGGGGTTTATGCGGATAAGGTGGGAAAAGAGGAAAATGCAAAAAAAAAAGAAAAGAAAAAAAAACCGTGTGACAGAGAAAACGACCAAAAATGTGCGAGACCGTGAGGTGTACAACGTAATTTCGCGTTTTAGGGTAGATAACTATTTGGGGGGAACTGTCGTCACGAGATCCGAGTATGCATCTCCATCTCCGTTCGTTCTTCCCCTCCCTTCCTCCCACGTTTTCACTTCTTTTCATTCTTCGGGCAAAAGTACTATGCTCTCGTGTGGAAGGTTGTAAAGTGCTCTCGCGAGCTTCTGTTCCACCCAAATCTCAATCTTTGTAAGGGTGTGTAGTGAGTTAGCTGTAACGTGCACTTTAAGTTTAAAGAGTCTTATTCTACTTACATATCCGTGACTCGGTAATTTCACGCGCTCGTCTGTAGTACCCTGTTAGTGTTCACGTTTAGTGTCACCGCCCGGAATGAAGTACTGTTTTCCTGTATCGAAATATCTCCGATCGTACGTTGCGACACGCTGTACAACGCGACGGTAGCCGCGTCGCGCTGTCTTCGGCTGCGATCGTACGGAAGATAAAGTGTGGCTGTTGAGGCAAGAATCGCAAGTCAGAATTACTTGCGATTTTTCATTCATCCTCTCTTCTCGAAATTCCACTTGACACGCGCTCAAACGTTCGCGACGGCCGATCGAACACATCATCGTTATCCTTTTTCTTCTGCATTAATCCTAGGTACGCGCGCGTTTACAACGTGAAATAGTGTCTTATTCATGCACCGGATAAGTATGTTAATTTTAGATTTTACTCTTAATTGGAGCAACGTGCTTCTGGCACCGCTGCTAGTTTCGTTTTTACGCTATCCAATATGTACGACTTCGTTTCCGCATAGAGTTAGCTGCATCCTGCTGTGTTTCGACGTACCTGAAACCGGTGGTAAGGGTTTTATAAAACATCTCGTAACTTTTGCGTGTAAAGGCGCAATCGTATATTTCCAGCGACGTATGTATTATCAGCGTCCGTTTAGCAGATAACAGGGATTTGTGACGCGCTTCGTTCGCGGATTCGTGCATGGATGCGGGAAATCTCTCTGTAATATCGCTCTATGAAACACCACAGAACGTCAGTCATATAGATCGTCGTCGGGGTCGATCTTTTTCGCTGTAGATCGAAACGGTACTCTTTGCCCGTCCCCTTAACTCTCCTGCTTTTACCTCGTTTCGTTCATATTAACCGGGGGTGGTGTCTTCAGCCTAATTCCCCCAAAAAAAAGAAAACTTAGAACGGCTGTCGCTCCCGGGGTTGAGAATAGTCTGCAAAAGTTGTAAGTGTGTCACATGCCATCTTAGTCCGTAAGCGTTAATACTTATTTTTCTATACCGTATAAAAGTATAATCGTTCTATCGTATAGTTCGTAACGCTTTGTTAGTCGTCATAGTTTTTCGCCATCGTGTCTGCCGAGTCTGCCTTGATTCTTCAATACACTTCTCCGTTTCTCCGCACTTAGATCCTTACGCGTTGACACTAGTGACTTAGATCGCCTAATTTCTTCTCGTAATTTGTTTGGGTGACCTTGTTGAGAGACCGTCGATGTCTTCTTGGGGCGAGAAAGACGATGTTTATCGTATGCTAATTAATTTCTCTCCAATTTCGTAAAAATTGAAATAATTATAACGCGTTGACAGTGCGCAGAGTGTGGTTCCGATTGATCTTTCTTTCCAAGTGATCTTTCGCGCTTTATCGAAGGTTATCGGACGATGCTGCGTAAGGACCGCAAAAAAATCCAAAATTCAAACGATACGTATTAAAGTGCGACGTGATATTAAATTAATTATCAAGATTAAATTAATTATCGACTAAGATCGTGGTAGGTCTGTAATAATTAATAAATTTTAACAATAATTGGAAAATATTTGCGTATTTATTTGAGGGCATTCAAAGGAATTCTTATAGGAATACTCTTTTGACACGGTGTTACTTTTACCTCGCGTGATTTTAAATTATTTTTAAGATTTCTCCTTGGACGCGTGTAATCGACTGAGATTACGACCAAGATACTTGTTTCGATATTAAGCTATAAGAAAAGACAAAATTTTATTTTTTAATGGATCTCGGCATCTTTAAATTATTTTTAAAGCTTCCGTTCGCAGATGCGAGCTCTTCGAGTAAATCGATTGAAATTAATAAGATAATAAGATACTTGTTTCGATATTAAGCTCATAAATTCACGTGTGATGTCTTGTTCCGGTTTTTTATTGACGATTTGCGCTCAAGTTTATTTTTATAAATAACTTAGGAAATGCCTGATATATCTTGTTTTTACAAATTATATAAGGAAATTGTACATTAAATAATCGTACGTTAAAAAAACATCCATATCCTCTCTCTATCGACCTAAGAAACAATATCTATCTAAAAGTTGAAAGATTCTCAAGAATATAATTTTTTTTATAGCGTCCCATATAATCTTAATAATCTTATGATTAATTGTACATTCTCTCTCGCGAATCTGAATAAATTCTAATTTATTTTTATTTCGAGCTCAGTATAGGGCAAGGCTTTTGTTTTCAATGCAATAAAATATTAAGGAACGTAGGACGATTCGTTGTATTACCGTTCTAACCGCGCGCAATGCATTTTACTTTATCCTTCATTTTTTTATTGATATTCTTACGATATGATTTACGGAAGATTTAGTCTCGTAGCTTCGTGGACGGAATGTTTTAATGTGACATCAAGTAAAATGTGAAAACGCGATAAGATTATAAACGCTTGCAAAAGCTTTATATTAAAACGAGAATTTCCTGTACATATTTATGTTTCCGCTATTTACTTATTTATTCGATTACATCGTAGGGACGAAGTCAACTATATTTTATAATATCGATAACAGTACTAATCGCATCAATTCTAGTTTTTATCGCTCAGTAGTAATTATTTGCAGTCCTCGATAATTATACTTTGTGTTCCGTAACAATCTCGATGCAATCTATAAGTGCCCGTAAGCGTTATCAAGGCGGTCTCATTGTGTGTATCTACTAAAAGCTTATATTAAATCGATAAGGGAGCTCGTCGGAAAACATTATTCGGCGATCAAATCATTATCTATTGATCCTCAGTAATAAAATATAATAATAATAATAATACCTTAAAATACTAATGATAATATTAATAATAATAATAATGTTAGCAATAATGGCTGTCTAATTTAGCACTTTGTGTAACTTAATGGCTGTCTATGTAATTTAACGTAAACTTCTAAAGGTAATTACTTTCCGAAAACTGACACAATCCGCTTCGGAGGCAATATCGCGCGCGACTGATCGAATTTATTAACGCGAACACGCCCGATCGACGCCAATTAATTAAACCGAAGTCTTGCCAATCTGCGCGTTCTGGATCTCGAGGAAAGGAGGAATTACGATCTAATACCGTTTACCGACAATAATGGCCCGGAAGTGATATATTCGCGTGCTGCAATTTACATACGAGATATGATATCTCGGATAAGCGACTAATACGATGCTTTGTAATATTGCGCAATAATTCCGTCACCCGTAATCGATATGTCGTATCAAGAAACAAAAAAAACATCATCGACGACGAAATTATTGCGCAATAATATCGATTGACGTTCGCGTCGTTTGTGACACAGCCTTCCTACGGCTGCTCGATTTTCCTTCCGTTCTTTCTTTCATGTACTGCTTCGTAAAATATTTGATCGTTATTGTCAATATTGTCAATTGCAATGTGTCCCCTTCCTTTCGGGTTGTCGGTGATACCTTAAGTTTACGTGTAAGGGACGTTTTATCGTACATCAGGATCGCATATTTCAGGTTTAATTCGTTGTATGGCTTAAAGGTAACACCTACGGTATTGTGATATCTGTCTTTTCCAATATTTATCTTTAAAAAGAAAATTGTGCCACTACAAAGGAATGCATTTTCGAGCCGTGAAAGAGACACAAGATGGAGACATGTATCGGCGCGCGTACATTTCTGTGAAACAATTTCGAGCGTACCAGGTTGAATATTGGAACGAAGTATTCGCGTTGCTTTCCCCGTAAATTCTCGTCTTCGCGATATCCCGCAATCTCTATAGGCTATCATTAAAGCCACTCATCGCGGAATTGAAACCGCTACTGGTATCGTCACTCTATTATTATTAACACCACAACGCGCTGTTACTATCGCTGATATTATCGGTATTACTCTCGCTGCTGTGTTACTACTGTGTCACCATTACTATTTATCGCTACCGTTACTATTACCATCACTATTGCTACTATTACTATTATTATCGTTATGGTTATTACTGCTAAACTGCTGCTGCTGCTGCTCCTATATACCACCATACCTTACTAATTATCGCCGCGATCCGCGTGCGTTTTCGTCTCCAATATGCAAAACACTATCTTCACGTTTCTACTACTTGGAATGGCGCTATTCGAGCTCTCGTAATTGTTAAGTACAAAAGTCAGCTAGTTTAGGATAAACAAATTCACGAGAGTTTCTTCATTATTCTCATGGGTCGGAACAACGCTTTGTCTACCTCCGGAGCGCTGTAATAAAGCTGCAACTTCGCTTATTTTCTTACCAGACAGGATCGGACTTTTTTGAAGCAGCGTTTTACGCGCCGAGTTGCGCTCGGCGGTTACTATATTCTTATTTGTCGACGTACATCCAGCTTTGTACCCGATTCGCAAGACCAATCTTAAGTTCATCGATAGAGCACAAATCGTGTTGGAACGTCCGGGAGGACGTTGTATTGCTTTCATACAGGGCAAGCAGATTATTTAGGGTAATGCAAAACCGCTGGAGTTCAGTAGGCACACCCAACGATTAACCCTCCATCCAATCCACGAGTATTGAACGTGAACGCCACTCTTATGACGTAAACCAGTAAAACGACGGTACGTTGCTACATATAAACCGGCACGTAAATTCAACAATATTCATGAGCTCATCATCCGTAATGTGAGAACGCGGGAGCTCATCATTCTCCGTAGAAAATTGCCTGGATTACCGGATGGTTAATTTCGGTTTCGCGACCGAGAATTCTCTGCGACGTTCGCAGCATCGCGCAAGCGACGACTGCACCTTGAAGAACTTTACTTGGACTTTCGCTCGTTCTTCTGGATCGCTCCGTATTATCTTCCCTCGTGCGTTAGCTTCGTTTACCTTGGAAAGTCATAGTATCTGCCAAGTGCCACCTGAGGCATCGTGTTTTCCGGGCGCGTCTGCACGCCGGTTTAGTGAATAAATTCGCAAAAGCTGGGGAATAGGGAAAAGGATGAGAGATCGAAGAAGAAGTATGTCCGAGACCGGGGATGGCCACGCTCATGCCGATTCTGTTATGCGATCGCGAACGAAGTCGCGGGTACACGCCTAGTCATCGACTTTCGCGAGCGCCGTTCGCAGCTTCTTGCTAGGGCTTTCATCTAGCGATAGCCTCTCTCTCTTTCTCTCGTCGCTGGTCTGTACAAATTTCGCCCAGCGATTCTCTCTGTGTTCTTGCGACCTCGAGACGAGAGCTTCAAAAGGGATATCGAGTGTCTATCAGGGAAAGAAAACGCAGTGATATCGCCAGTCATGCCCCCCCGGTACAGTCGTGTCTGTGTAGGGGAACAGGGGGAGTCTCTTCTTTCCGGTCGTCCTGTTGTTCCTTGCTTAATTAACTTTTAACCAGCGAAAAAGATTCATGTATGTTGTTGACGTAAATAGTATTGGACATCAAATTTCGGAGAACGGAAGAAATTGGATAAAAAGTACGTTTTTATAGCAACAACATGATGAACTTTTTAAAATAATTAAAAGTAGGATCTTACAAGTTAATGTTGGTTAAGGATCAATTGAATGTGACGATTAGGTTGAATCCGTGACAGTCTTGATTCCTATAGTGATTACATGAAGCTGTTTTGGGCCTGCAGTCCCACACTTCCTTGTGATTCGCACGATGGTGACGGGATCGATTAAGCAGCATTGTCTATAACGACTACAATAAATGTGCAATATATACACGTAACAAGCATGGATTTATAGTGGTATTTCTGTATTCTATATCTTTAGGATTTATCTACGACTAGACTTTAGCTTTGCTACGTTAATCCGTGCGTTTGGCAGTATTTTTCGACGGAATCTGTGCCGAAAAAAAGAGGAAATAAATGTCCCGAGTTTTCGGGACGTTATTTTGAAAAGTTGGAAAGTCAGATGCGTGGCCAACAATCTTCTGTTTTTTTTTTTTTTTTTTTTTTTGAAAACAAAACTTGACAGAAGCGGATAAGAGAATCTGATTATCGAGTGGGTGGAAACACGTGATAGAAATTTCTTCTCCGTAGAATGATTTCGGCGTACGATTATGGACGTACAACTGTACTTATTCATCGCGATACACTGTCCAATGCCGACCGACAGCCGCGAGATTTGTAAATCGTATCGCGTTCTTTCGACCTGAAAGGATCTGTCGACGTCTTAACTCGCTCGATATTAATCATTACGCTTCGAGGGATTAAAACTGAGTCCTCCTTCCGAAAGACGAAGGAAGATCGCGAATGCGCTAACGACCGAATTAAATGGCCGATGACTTCGTAAGATCGATCGCGAGCGCACTTACGAGGGATCAATAAAGTAACTTTGTCGATATCAATTCGCACATATTTTTCGATCGTATTCTAATCTCTAGACGCAAGTTCGAAAAACGAAATATCGCTCTAACCTAGTCGGTTCCTCTTCTCAAGAAAATGAGAGAAAAAAAGGAGAAAAAAAGACGCATCTTCTAAAAAAAGAAAAGATGCGATGCACCTTCGCGTACTTTGAACCCTGCGTGAAGAAAAACGTGAGAAACTGGAAAGTGCTTTGTGATAACGTATACAGTCGATCTTGACTCTACTTACTGATTAAGTTCCCCGCAAATCTCATTCGTCTTACGAACGTTATCGACGATCGACTTAATCTCGACGTGTTAAATGTCGGGATTACAGCGGACTTCAAGTGTTCTCGTTCGTTTGAAGCGACGTCGATGTTTCGGAATGACCGCGAATTATTGAAGTTGCGAGAGACTTGAGGGACGGTCGATGCCCGGTATCGGGCGATTCTCCGATATCTGAGGGGGGACGATCGCCAGGAACATTTCTCTCGCGCGAAATGGACACCCTTACGCGCGTCGGGCAAAACCGTACGACACGATTGTTACAATGGTATTATAATGGTATTACACAAAATGGTATAATAATGGTATTTGATGGGACTAGAGCTCTCTCGAATCTTTCTCTTCTGAATCTTCACGTCCCTTCGTTACACCCACGTTACGGGTCGTTGTTTATCGATAGGATAATCAGATCGAACGATTAAAAACCGAGATGTTCTTAAAAAAAGAGTCTACATACTAGTCAATTTTTTGAATAAATTAAATACGTTCAGTCAGACAGAAATGATCAATGGTCAAGAATTTTTTCGTATTCTTTTTTTTTATTTTGTACATACAAAATTTTAACACGTGTATTTAAATATTCCTGGAACAAAGACTACGAGGAAGATAAAATAGTAAATTTATAAAAATATAGATACTAATTGAACTGATAATAATTAACGAATTATAGCTCTTTTAAAACAGCATTACAAATAGCAAATACTTTATCGGGATAAAATTGACGTGTTCGGTTCAAGATAAGAAAAAATCGCGATGTCTCATCGTCAGGAAACGCAAATACAGCGCGTTTACACCATGCACCATTATTACATCAGGGCGTGCAAGCCATACTGCTGAACTTTCCGATGTTGTTTACCGCGATCGGAATTTTACACCGGGTCTTTAAAATACGGGCGTTCTATCCTCGCGTAGATTCCGAGCGTCTGTACATGACATCGTGAACGGAAGAGTTATTACGGCGAAAAATTAGTTCTCTCCCGCTCGAAGGAATTTCGAGCTGCTTTTGACTCGAATTCACGGCGCGGCGTGCCTCGTGAATGACGGTGAAAGCTCCCCTCGCTCTCGACGAATACCGTCGCCCTGAATTTCCCCGGTTCGACTGAGCCCCCTCGAGTGTACAGGGTCAACAAAGGTTAACCGTAGACTAGTCGCGGAAAATAACGCGACCGAGTCAAACGCGCCACAAAAGCGGCCACGAACAAACGGAGCTGCGATTGCAATTTGAGAAAGGCAAAGGTCGAGTTTCGCTCGGGACATAAATGCGACGGAGATGAGACTCGCATTTTTTTTCTCACGCCACGTTAGTGCGAAATTTTTTTGCAGGCGGTGCAGATCCGGATGGTCAATGAACAGTCGCGAGTTAATTTAATTCCGGATTCTTTAGCGATCGTTAATCGCATTGCGACGGCTTCACGGTGAACGATAATGAAAAGAGAGCACTCGACTGCGAGGGCACGTAGCACGTAGGAAAGTAAAGGAGAAAATGAAAGAAAAACAAAAA
The DNA here is from genome assembly GCA_003063835.1 of Aphaenogaster floridana. Classification (NCBI taxonomy): domain Eukaryota; kingdom Metazoa; phylum Arthropoda; class Insecta; order Hymenoptera; family Formicidae; genus Aphaenogaster; species Aphaenogaster floridana. The sequence continues at coordinate 517,464 of NJRP01000096.1, read as the reverse complement.
AAAAAGAATAACGAAGAACAAAAGGAAATTTGCGGAGCTTGAGGACGGACGAGAGCGGACGCATTCAATCCGTGACTTTTTTAAGGCGTAAAAGCTATTTAAGTAACGATAAGGCTAACACTTAGGCGCTAAGTTACTAATCTCGTAATGGTAAACTAAAGTGGCGAGTATTTTTAATAATAACTGTAACTCTTCTAAACGAGAGACACCTAACGAACATAATCAAACGTCCTTTATGTGTAAGTTATGAATACTTTGCCTTAATATTTTTATCCGTGTGAGAAGAATAGAGAGCGAGTGGAAGAGAGAGCGAGAGATAGAGAGAGAGAGAGAGAAAGGAAGAGCGAAAGAGAGCGAGAGAGAGAGAGAGTGAGAGAGAGAAAGAGAGAGAAGTCGAGATGTTGCGAAAAGAAAGTCCACTTGCATTTGCTGACCACATGATTGCATTCACAGAGAAACAAATTCCTAGGAAATGGTGGGAATTAATTGTGACCCCTTCTCTTTTCGAGTTTTCCTTTCATATCCTTTCCCGTTTACAAAACTGGAAAATAACAAGCGCACACACACACACAGAAAGAGAGAGAGAGAGAGAGAGAGAGAGACACGTATGCGTACGCGTGCACGCGTACGTACGTGTGTATTACACGTAATGCAATCGTGAGATTTCGCGCAGCAAACTCGTCCCTCGCGCGATCTTTCAAATAGGATATTAGATCGACGAAGTGGCCTTAAGACCCCGAACATGATGATGCCCCCCCCCCTGCCCCGCGTGACTCTTCTTCTTGGTGAAATTCCGTTTAGTGTTCTCCATCGTCGAGCGTATCGCAAGGTACCTCGGCGATGCCGATCTCGTCGTTTTTGTCCCGTTTCTAGGTAGTGCCTCCTGCTTTCTTTCCTGTCTCGCCTGAAAAGTGCGCCCGAGATGTGCATTTTCCGATGCCGTTTCGCGACGTTTCGTATCGTTCGTATATGCTTTCTTCACCCCCTCTACGCGGGATAAGACCGCGAAAGAGATTTCGCGTGAATCGGGGAGACGCGATTCTCTTTTTACGCGACACAGATACAGAACGTTGGCAATTGTGATATCGCTTTGTACGATTTAAGTAATTTTTTTTTTTTCTTTCCAACCCTTTGCACTCGAGAAGTCAGTCGGGCGTCGAAGCTCCTCATGGCTTTGTACAACAATTGCGAAGGTTACGCAATGTGTGATCGAGCGGTCCCGCGCCAAGACGAGAAATACAAAATGCGGACAAGGATTATCAATGCTCAAACGATAAATACGCTTTTTTTCGACTAATTCCGACACTCTCTGTAAACGAAATATCCTCTCGCGGCACAAAGCGAGAAGAATGACGGAACATAATGATCGCTAGCCGCTACGGGTAGTAACGAATCGATCGACGAGTGAGCTCCTGGGTACTAGGGTCGGCTATATATCATCCTCTCACGACTGAAATTTTACTTTCCCAAGTAAAAAACCGCGTAGTTCAGGTTCGCCACGCGCGAGATAGGCTCGCAAATAAGTAGCCGCGAGGCCGACGTACGTAGTTCGAGGGGTACACGTCTATGCGGACTAAGCTCTCTCGCTTAGGAAATAGGGGAACTAAGTACCGTCGTATAGATGACAGACCCACGTTTTTCGTATTACGTTCTTCTCGCTGTCGTGTAATCGATGTAGGGTATTAAACGACTAACATTAATCGCGCGCGTTTTCGCGGCGCGTCGTCTTTGGATTTAGCGCCTTTCGCCGCGAACGCGAAAACAAGTCTGTATATCCAGGTTGAAGGGAGAAGAAAACGATGGGGAAGAAGTCTATGAAAAATAAAAAAAAAAAAAACAAGAGCGTCGGCGTTTATGGACGACCTGAGTCAGTAGGAGGTGACGTAGGCGCACTAGTGTTCTTTCCGCTCTGAAACGAATCTGTGAAACGCCAACATCCCTATGCTCTAGACAAGTACTTTTCAAATGTGACAATGTAACCGTACACGCTATATATATATATATATGATTTTATTATTAAGTATAAGTAAATGAATTTAAACAAAAATTTATATATTATATATCTATATATATATATGCGCAGATATCAATAATATAAAAGTATATTTAACCGGCGGTACTATATAAAATATATAAATATATATATATACATAATAAATACACATGAATGAATATATGAATATATAGATATATATTATTACTGTCGTCATTATCGTCGTCGTCGTCGTCGTTGTCATTCTCATCATCAGTGTCATTATCATCTTATTCTTTATCGTTATTATTATTATTATTATTATTATTATTATTATTATTATTTTTATTGCTATCAGCGAGCATTATTGTGAGTATAACATTATGCCAATTATACACACGAACGTGAGTATTAAATAAAGCTAGTAAAGAAAGCACCATATATAAGACATAATACACGCATTAATGACGGTCTACACATACATATAACGAAACATACACACGGACATGCATATGTAACACTGTGTTGTGAGCATTACATTACTTCTTCGTTTGTAGTTAATTAGATTTTTAAGTTCCGTATGGTTTTAATTAATTCGATGCAGGTACTCGTGCAGAAAAAAATGGATGAGTAAATAGCAGAGAAAAAGGGTATTCTGTAATACGTTTTGTATGCGTGTGCGACTGTGCTGTGTGTGTTGTGTGTACGTGCGTGTGTGTGATGTGAGAAAGAGAGGAAGGGAGAGGGCGGACAAAGTGAGAATGAGATAGGGAGACAGAGTTAATAAGTCACGAACATGTGTAAGATAATTGATTGATTGAAAACGGAAAAGGAAAACAAAGAATACTGCGAGAGAACGGATAAGATCATCGTAATCTTTTAAATTTAGAGGCTTGATTTTGTTATGTTGTCAATTGCACCAAAACCTATCCTATGTCTTTTATTTCAATGTACTGATTAATCGTTGGATTAATAATCAAAATAATTATTTATTTGATTGCCATTGACTGAATTAAAAACGTTCAAGATCGCTGATTGCAGTAATTGAATTCTTCAATCTGACAATTAATTCGTAACGAGATTATGGTGAGATGATTATTAATATATGACACTTCACGAGACATTTAATAGTTATGTATTTTAGTCATTAGCGGCAGATAAATGTATTATTGTCTTCGGCATAGTTTATTTAAATTTCTTTTAATATATATATATTTTATTACATATTATATGTTATATAAATATTATCGAGATGTATGTCGACTCTAAACTTATATTTAACTTATGTTTAATCCATTTTAACCAATTTTACGCGTAATCAATGTTTTCTTTTTATAGATAGACATTTGAGAGATTTTGTGGTTTGTATAATTTATATGCGGTGTGTAGTGGACTTTTGATTTGTGACATAAATTTATTTAAATATTTTATTTATATATTAAAAAAATACGTAGATCATGAGGGCATTCTTCGGCATTTTTGCTATTAATTACGATTCTGTTTTGTCCTTATCGATTGCCATAGAAGCACGTTAAATATGTCGATGGAGCGGGGAAAATTAATGGACAGTGTGCCAATATATACGCGACGTTAATTATTACGTCGGTCAACACGGTCGGCGAGTAATTTGCGGAAAGATCGAGGGCGGGATCTTAGAGGGTAAAAGGATCGGCGTTCAGGCGATTAATTGATCCATTCAATTTCGTAAAATGCCTCCACTGTAACCGCTTATATATTCCGTGTTTATCCTTTTCTGTTTCTCTTTCTTTCATCGTCTGAGAGAAAAGCACACGAAGCCTCCGTACCTAAGTGTAACCAAGCGTACCTAGCGTTAACGTGTACTAATATATTATAATGGCTATTCATACGATTATCGTCTGCACCAGTTTATCATTGCTCTTATTATTATTATTATTAATTATTATTAATTATTATTATTTTTATTGTTATTATTATTATATCAAAAAATAAAAAAAACGATTACAATCTGGAAAATAAAACACAGATTTGCAGTGGATATTTAATCTTCCTTGACCAGTCGAGAAGATAATGCATACTATCAACGGCGATAAGACGGATCATCTTTCGTGGTGTCTTTAGATATATATTAGATATAATATAGATATAAATCTCTAATATAGATATATATATTAGAGATAAACATGATAGATTCAACCAACAATATTAGGATTCGTGATATAAAAACAATTAAAATAAGTAGACGGGCCAATGCGAATCGCGCGCGGTTAACAGTGCGCTGATATATTTCAATAAGATATACATTAAATTTACAAAAGAGTAATAAACGTTTCGGCTCACTTTTGAGCCATCCTTAGTATTGTCGTACATTACTTAAAAAAAAATGTATAACAAATCAAAGTAAATTATATTCGACAACAAAATGTATGACGTTTTTTTTTTAAGTAATCTACGACAATACTGAGGATGGCTCAAAAGTGAGCCGAAACGTTTATTACTCTTTTGTAAATTTAATGTATATCTAATATTGAAATATATCAGCGCACTGTTAACCGCGCGCAATTCGCATTGGCCCGTCTACTTATTTTAATGATAGATTCAATTGTGTATGCTTAAATATGGACGGTACTATAGATTTTTCGCGCGATCCGAACGATGTGTTCGGATTAATGACAATGAATTAGAAATGAAAACGGAATAATTGTTTATATTTTATATGTGTATATTTTATATTTGTTTATTTATAAAAAAGCTTAGTTATTATATTGATTCCAAGAGATTTGATGAACTTCCGATTAACAACGACTGCAAGAGTTCGTATTTTGTCGAATGAAAAATTGAACGATTTCAGGATATGACTTAAATAGGAAAAAAATTACTCAAACGTCGCCTTGTGCTAGAGATTCAAAATAAACATCAGGTAAGATTTATACTCTTAACTTCGTAGATATTAATTAAGTTTTCTTAAAGTAATGATTGATTTTATGCTTAATTAATTTTCTTTAAATCCGAAATTATATATATATATATATATATATTAAAAAACATAATAGTATTACATAAATTATTAAAATTACTTAAAAGAAGTAACTTTTGCTCTGAAAAGGGCTAGTGCAATTTCATTCAATAGATTGAATGAAGGGTGATGCTAATTCGTGAATTTTGGAGCACGAAAGTTATTAGATGAAATGATAAGTATGAAATATTATAAAGTAAGTTTTTGTCTAAATTTACATTTATGGAATTTTAAGTACTCTTTAATTAATTATCTTAAATTATTTTATTGTGGAGATTGCGTCCTCATTGTATTTAAATCTGTATTGTTTTTACATTATAAAAAACTTCTTTCTCTAATATTATTTTAAATTACATTATTTTGCCAATTATGTTTTGAATAATATTTCTTTTTGGTTAACATCTCATTAATTGATAAATTGCTTAAAGACATCGTTCGACACAGACCGGAAGTAGAAGAATTAAACCTTTACACGATAAAAGAAATATCTCGAAGGAAATGAGCCTACCGTGATATCGTCGAAGATAAAACGACACACACATCTGATCAAAAAATTGCAACTTTGACGTTGCGAAATTTTTAGTCCAAAATGAGTCGATTTTGCGCAATCAATTTTGTTTAAGAACAGCGTAATGAAATCCAAATGCACGTCGGACTATATCAAAATTTCTTGAGGCATTTACTTATTTTTGGCCAAAGAATCAGAAAGGAGTCTATTCGTGATTGTTGTCAAATTTATATCCTCAAATACATATTGATATTAGGTAAGATAAGAAACTAGGGATAATTAAGATAAGATTTGAAGTCTATATCTTATATAGGAACAGTTTATATATATATATCTATATATTTAGACGCGGGAACATATGAAACATATATATTTGCACGCGTAATAATATATCCGAATTTTTGCGGTAACCGAGTTTTTGCGAATCCATATAGGGTATACCTAGTCTTCATATTTTCTTGAGAAGTTGACGGACATGCTTGCAATATTTAATTTCTTCAGCACGACGAGTCCTCTGTCTTAAGTTTTTACTAAGATTTATTCGGAAGTGGGTCGGAGGAAGGCTTCTGTCTGTCTGGAAGATTCTGACAGACTCGATTCTGGCAGACAACATTTTATCTAGTAATGCGTTATCAGGCCAGTTGTAAATCTAACTTTTCGTATCTACGATATAAGGACTTTAGGTTTGCTCCGTCTTGATTTGAACGGACATTGGGATTTGCGTCGTGCGCATCCAGCTCGGGACTGATTAGAGGTGGCTTCACGACGCGAAACGGACTCCCGTCTGTGACTTTTTTCGTATGTATTACATAGGTATGTTAATGAATGAGGCGCGAAACGTTGCACACGCAGCATAATCGTGTGCTGACGCGCGTCCATGCCACAATTCGAGTACGAAAACGAAAATATGAAAGTGCGACGAACGCAGCGGAATTCCGAGGCGGGATGAGGCGGTCTCTGTGGTTCGACGTATACCTAATAGGCGCATATATCGTACGCACATATACCGACACATGTACAAATATAAGCATTGCATGGTCTTAAGTGTCTCTGTATTAAATGTCTTCGCTGTGTAATTCTTAGAGCGTTAAGAGTAATCGATATAATTGAGCAGCAATCTCCTACCTCGATAACGTATTGAAGGATGGTACGAGATGCTGGGAAGGTGTTGCACACGAGATTAAATGCGTTATCGCGTTCGAAATACCGTGACGATAAGGCGGTGCGTGTTAAAAGGGGCTAATTGAGACCGTCGACTAAATGGGACAATACAATGATTTACCGATGATAAAATTAATAGTTGGAAAGTTAATAAAAAATATTAACTATGTATTGAGGAGGCTATCAGGCTGGCTGTCATTGGGGAATCACTACCGATTTTATTATTGAGAAATCGTTGCGTTGTTCCTTTTACCTTTAGGGAGTATAGCCTTTTGGTATGGAGCAAATCGAGAGGAAAGGGCGGAAGCATGTGGGGATGAATCGTGTTCTTCATAGCATGTATGTGATTAACTTGTGCCACTCGTACCGTAAAGGGAAACCTTTATCGAGATACCGATGTCGCAATGACGTTTGTGAAAATTTCACAATTAGATTAGAAACGCCGAATGAGCAGAATTAAAAAAATTAAGAGAGAAAGGAAAGGAATATCGCTGAATATCATCAGGGTGAGAAGTTGAGTATCTCCCGAATTAAGAAGGTTGCATTTTTAAGTGTTCCCAGACACTTATAGCGGGAATTATTGGCAGCCTTTAGCATAATCCCCATACCGTATATGATCAAGAATTCTGTTAATTACTTATCGCAGTTTTAGTTTGTTATATTTTACTTGGTCGGCAATCCTACTCGGTGGATTTAATTTAATCAGAATTTGGATACGCGTCTACACGGCCTTGTAATAATTCAGAATGTTTATCAATTAATAAGCATCAAATTGAACCAGTTGTTATGCAGTCCATTTGCCGCCTGACGAAACAAGCAGCATTATTTTGACGGAGAATTTTAAATAGCCTTGAAGTATTAAGAAAAAGATCGGGAAGAGCCTTTTACTTGTAGATATAGCGGAGGGAACGTGGAATTTTACGTGTAAATTAATCTTAAGTTGAAAAGGAAAAAAAAATAGCGTGAATGGGAGGGAGGGACAAATCCGTCGACTTGCCAGAAACGAGCTGTTCCATCACTAATGCCGAGTACGAAGTCTCTGGTTTTCTAAACGACAATATCCACAATTAACACACATACACACACACGCTAGCTGTCAAGAAGCCGAAAAAAGGGTCGTGCGAAATTTTTACGGGATAGTGTAACGGGACAACGATGTTGCGCAACGTGGCTGTTTATCTTCTTCTGGAAATCGAAAGTAGCGAAAGTGATGTTGCAAGAAACAAGAGCGTCGGATGCTGCACACGATCTTCCCTCCTAATCGGCGATAGCGTCACTGACCGTTCGCCGTTCGCCATTCTTTACCTCGGTGGAAATTATACCGAACGGAGCGCATACTTCGTGTTAAACTATGAAATCGAATTTTATTTTCTTTATAATTGCATTCGGTTTGAAATTGCGCAATGGAGCTAGAAGAAGCCGCATAATTTTTTCACCTGTAACAGCGTGATATTAAAATAAGAGTCATCGAGTTGCCAATTAAACTTGAAACGCACCGAGCAACATCGATCCTATCTTGTTGATACTTTGAAATTATACGTGGGTTAAATTTGTATTAGGAAAGAGAACGAGGTACTCGATTTACGTTCAAGATGTAGAAACCGATTTGTGTTCGTAAGTGTTTTCTGCTGAGTCGTACTGTGTAAAAACAGCGTTGGCTCGAGGAGATAATGCGACAGGTTGTCGCTTTAAAGTGGATTTAATCTGGGATTGCGATGTGATTAACGACACGCGAAGGCTTTCGCATTTTTGATTACGCGAGGGAATGTATCTCCGAGGCATTTCTCAGACCCCTTGGAAGATTATTCGTATTAGGGAACAATTTTTGGAGGCAGGAAGTCGGATCGTTATTCCACGGCGATTTTGTGATCAATCGTTATCTCTCTCGTGCGGCAATTACGTAACACGCAAAGCAACAATGATGTTCTCGCGCGAGCTTATTACGCGCATAAGAGAGGATTCGGACGTAACGTTAATCTAACTTTTAAGTCTACACTGTCGTGCATAGGATAGAGCTAGTGAGAGGAAACGAGGATACTTAATCATTGACTGTTATAATGAAAAAAAAAGAAGTCACACGAATCCGTGTGGTGCAATGCCATATTTTCCCCTTTTCTAAAAACGCGAGCAAAAGATTAGACATGTATTTTTTAATGATCCCATTGACCAGGGAAACAAGAAAGCAATGAAATAAAGTAAAGACTGTTCCCAGTAGGGGCACGATGAATTTTATAATCAAATTGCAGATCGATGACATCCACGACTCCACCGGCTTGATTGCTCTACAGGGAAACATATTAACTCAGACCCATTTTTGATAGTCGCGATTCATTTACGCCGATCGATAGATTGCGTTGCACTGTATTTTTTTACGGTATCGCTCTCCACTTTCCTTACATCCCCGATACCCGCTGTAGGAGTGTAATAACGAAAACACGCGAATTGAGGAATTACTATTGTATTGGCTGAACATGTACATTTCTAAAAGGACCTTCTCTCGCTGGCTGACGTGGCCTACAGCAACACAAAAAGACACAAAAGACTTACGAAACAATTTCATAAAAGAGTACACGCAGAGTATAATATAAGTAAAGCGTTGCGCATATATCTTTCTTAGCGGGCGATCCGCGCGTTTACCGGAGGGAGGTGCTAATGGCGATTGAAAATATTTCACGCGCCGACCCTCTTTTCAGCGGGTACCACAAACGGCACATTCGGAGATGTACACCGGGAAATAAACGGGCGCTTTCAGACGATGAAGCGCCGCGAGGAGCTCGGCGCGCGATGAAAGTGGCTCGCTTGAGTAACCGGGCGATTCGTTATCCGCTCGAGAATAAATGAACGTCGATTTTTACAGGGGGAGTCGGTCGCCGCTTTTTTTTCTGGTGAAACCATGCGGGTCAGGGGTTAAAGGGAGAGATAAAAGAAAGAAAGAAAAGGGAATGCGCGGCGGGCAACGCGGAGAGACGGAAACACCGCGCGGCACGTGCCAATAAATGAGAAACGACACAAAGAAAAATATACGCGTACGTGAGAATCTTAGGGTATATACGAATATAAGTGTTCCTTCGACTCAGCGTGTCCAATCCGGGAAGAGAAAAAGGGAGAGAAAATGACAAAAAAAAAAAGAAAAATTAAACGTAAAATAAAGTATCGTCGCGAGGGACGAAGTAATTAAGGATTAATCGTAAACGCGACGCGCGGTTATCACGTACGGAATACGGATACGTGAAATCGCACGGCAAAAAAAAGTTCGGTGATAGTCGTGTGCTTATCGTATTAAGCGACCGATATTTAATCCGTTAACGCGCGCAAACACTATTATCGTTAAGCAGCTATTTATTGGATAACGTTAAACATAAGTAAATCGAGATAACGGTATTCTAAATAAGCGATTATCGTCCGTGTCGACGGACGACGACTTACGGGGGGGAGAGATGAGAAGACGCCCGTCGCAAATTATCGCCAAGGGGGGTGGAAACGAAAGTGAAGAGCCGGATGGGTCGGTCATTTTCGTGCGGGGCCTCTCTCCGTGATTAGATTCGATGCGTACCGATGGGCAGGTCCGGCCGCTACAGGTCGCTTACAGGCTGTTCTGGAATTCGCCGTTCAGGATCGAGGAAGATGCGAGCGTCGACGGTAATTCTCGACGCGTTTGCAGGGGCAGATCTAACGTGAAACGCATAAGTTTCGGTCTCGTCGAGAGCCTCGCGAAATAACTTCGTACAAAAGGTATTTGTTCGAGCTTAATTTTACGAGTCCCTTTAAGCCCTTCCGTTACACACATCCCTGGTGTACTTAGGCTTACATACAGTTATGCGGTGCAAATTCGCACCGCATAACTTTTAGCGTTTTCGATTGGGCTGGGTTTTGTAAACCCAGGCTGGGTTCCATTGTAGATCCAGGAGAATAGTCCTATCTTAGTTCAGATCTAAAGGTATAATCCAATTAGCGCAAGTTGTGACGTCAATAATCGCTCCGAGAGCGGTTGAACCTGAGTTCAACCCAGTCCAATCGAAAACGCTATTTGACGGCTTATAACTTCACTTCAAATTAAGCGATTTTGACCTCTTTTTTTTTAATTGACGGAAAAGGTGCACTGAGAGAAAAATTTATGATATTTGTGACTATAATGAAAAGTTAAATAATTATGGTTAGGTGCACCATTTTTATAGTTATTACTGCTATAATGTTAGTAATAATAACAAAAAAATAGTTAAAAAAACCGTAATTTAACTATAATTATTATAGTTAATTATTATTAATCATTATAGTTGACACCTTTTTTTAACTATAATAGTTATAGTTAAATTATGGTATTTGTAACTATTTTTTTGTTATTATTACTAACATTATAGCAGCAATAACTATAAAAATGGTGCACCTAACTATAACTATTTAACAAACTATTTAACTTTTTATTATAGTCACAAATATCATAAATTTTTCTCTCAGTGTGTAAGGAGTCTCGTGGAATATAGTACAATATTGAAAAATATTATTTTATTTATTAAAAATACCTTAGAGGCAAACTCTTTGTCGAAAAAATCTTTTTTTTCAATTGGCTGATGTGAATTTGTATCTGTGTGTAACGGAAGGATTAAAACCTCTTCTCGCTTGAAAACTCTTCCTCCATGGTGGCCTCGAGAGGTCCCCGTGCGCTCCTGCACGTTTGTTAATCAATGAGTAACGTAACGTGCATTCGAGTAATCGGAACAAATGTGGTTCTCATTTGATATTGTTTGGAATATGTTAGAACGTATCGAACCGGCCGCGTAATTTATTCTATAAGAATAATTTCGTTACATCGATTCTCTTGAGGTACGATCCACAAGCCGAAGTTAAAATGACTTCGTCAATTGTTCGCTCAGCTCAGAGAAAAAGGCAGAATACTGGCCATGTCAACCCTATCCTTCGGAAATGAATAGTGTAAGATTCTTTAGCCGAACGTTTCGGCTAAAGAGATCGATCTGTTCATAATTAATTAATTATCCCATTTATATATAAGAAAGTATGTACCTGTAAGAAGTAAGAAGTGAAATCAATCGTAGAGTTCATTTTATTACACTTATATCATACGTCAGTAATAAATCATGTAAGCCGATATTAAACAAATATTTACATTAGGGAGTAATCGACGTTAAAGTATCTCTATGTGAAAGCGCAAACATACATCATTGAACGATAAGAGGGAGATTATGAGCAGATCGAGAGTTTTCATTCTTCCAGAATCGCGTTAAGCCCCTCATTCGGATACCAAGCCAACTACAAGTGCAATCGTTACCTCGACGCATTTACAAAAGAACTGATAAGCCAAGCAACTATCAAAAAATAAATAAAAAGAAAAAATTAATTAAGAATTAAAAGGATTAACAGATTACAGAAGCGTTATCGTGTTTTACCAGCCACCGACCGTCGCTGTATTTCGATCGATCGTAACGGTATGATCGCGGCCAGGGCGATGATAGATTTCCGCGGCGATTGTAAACAGGGTGTTAAAAAATTCCAAGTTCGATCGGCGAGGGTGATTCGCGGCGCGACAGGGCGGATTCGTGACGCGGATTCGCTCCGCGACGAGAAAGCTCGCGTGGCAAACGTTATTTTCCGCTTTCGACTTCGCGGGGAAATGCAGCCGAGTGCACGCGCACCATATTTTCACGGAAGCATTATTTTAAAGTGGTACAATACTCTCCGTTTCGGACGACGAGGCCGAAGCCTTGAAGCCGAAGAAGCGGCGAATGAGCTTCGTAGGTAAGGAGCTTCCAAATCAAAGTTCTTATTAAAGAGGCCTATTAAGTGAATATTTCTTCTCGTACACCGGAATTCTTGTTGCTTCCTCGGAGCTTTAATCAGCTACGATCATCCCGAAACGGGAGGCTGTGCCGCTGTCGAAATGATGCTTTCACGTGGAAGACTCGTCTCTTATTACGCCTTTACGCGATTTGTCATCGTTACTTTAACGTATTTCAGTTACCATTCAGCCGTGTGTCTTATATCCGCCGAGTTTTCCTCATGACATATCAATGAAAGTTTTCGGTCGACGATTACGGCTATAACGCTCGACGAGCAAGCGACGGTCGTGTGTGAGTCGGTATAATAAAAAGATAAAAATAAAAAAAACGAAAGTGCGATCGCTGTGGCGATAACGAATTTTAGTATCGAATGAAAGTAGAGGTGGAAGGAATGACGAAGGTTCGATCTTCTCGTATGTTCCGTTCGTTTGATGTCGAGGATAGTGAAAAAGTGTAACGCCTACTCTTTCCAAGTGTTTCTTCGGGTTCAGCAAGCCGGAACTCGCAACGAAAGTTACGTCTTCGTCCTGAAAGTCTCGCAGCCCGCGATTCTCGTTCCGTTTAACGTCCTCTCCTCTTTTCTTTTTATACACACACGCACACATCGCGATGGAATTATGCCCAACGTAAAGTCCTACTCTGTGCGCATCGTAACTGCTAGAGGTAGTGTACGAGCTATAGACTTAATCCTTTGCACTTGGACGTCGGTGTTAGGCGAATGATATTTTGTATTGTTGTTGTAATCTAGTTACTACACCCGAGAAACTAGTTACTCAACCGAGTACGTTGAATACATACTGACGTGTGAAATCGGCGAGTGCTCTCGTATGATTCGTTAGAACGTTGTCGCTGCCGGAAATTATAGCGTCGATCCCGATTTCCAGGACTGGACAATGTACTAGATACATTTAATTGACGTAAATATTCTGAATAGGAGATTATCTTTTTATGTCTTTTATTTTTTCAAGTAAAAGTTTATGCGACTATTAATGTATCGTATGCTTTGAAATATTTTTTGAACAACATCTCTTGAGATATATCTTTCGGAAAACGTTACAGCAATATTTTTATTTCATGCTTGTGAAATATATTTTTGTAGTATTTTACCCAGTTCTGGAGTCGAGAATGATATCTGACAAAGAATTCGAGAATCTCGCATCTTCTCGATCCTTTGCTCGTGCGTGCCTCTTCCCCGAGTTGTTCTGACGCGGCGGGAAGCGCGAAAAAAATTTAAAAAGAAAGAAATTTAAGAGAAAAAAATTCTGCAAAAAAGTGAGAAAGAGCACTCGAAGGATTTGAGTATCCGTTCGTAGGTAGTACGTTCTCGAATATAGTTAAATAAAGCGTCGGGGCGAAGAGTATTTTTTCTAGGAATGTTAGTGGACCAGGCAGCAGGAACATTAAATATCGTAAAACCGCGGCGAATTTCATAATTTATAAATTGCAGGAAAATCCAAAAAAAATAAAAGAATGCAAAACCGAAGCTTACGCGTACGGAAAAAAAGAAACGTCGGCCATCGGCTAAGGGGAGAGCAGTGGGACTTGTGAAGAAGTCAAATGATACTTGAATGATAGTATAAATGCAGAGTTTGCGTAAAAACTTTTTTTAGACGTCCTGGAGAGAGGAAGAGGAAGTGAGTGATAACGAGAGAAAGAGAAAGAAAGAGAAAGAAAGAGGGAATGAAAGAAGGGAGAGAATGTGGAAGAGAAAGAAAGGAGTGAGAATGTGTGTATGAAAGTAGGAGACTAAGAAAAAGAAAGATGTAGGAAGAATGTGAGAGTGAGGGAGAAAAAGAGAGAGAATGGAATGAAGTTGAGAAAGAGAGGCATTAACAGAGGTAGAAAAACAATATAAAAACGATAATATATATATTATAAGCAACAAGAAGTGCTTTTATGAAATACAATATTATTTATACCATCCTGATGACGTATATATATATGCATATATATATATATATAAATATCTATATCTATATACACATTATATCTATATATGGTAAGTGATAATGTAAGAGAGAGGAATGTGTATTATGTAACAACAAGGTATAGATAAGTATATTAATATATTACAAATACACATATAAGTATACATATAAATATACACATATATATTAAAAATTATGACCTATTATGACTATGATATTATATTAATATTGTAATAATTCGTAGTATTATATTGTGACTAGTACAGCATTAAGTAATAAAGGTTGTCCTGTATGTGAACATGGGTATATTATCAAAAGTATATTGACTTGAAAATATTGATAACTTTCCGCGCCATATTTCCTCTCCACACAATTCCGTTTTCTTATTATCGTTATATTTCTCTTTTACTTTGCATTACATATTTCTTTTATTTTTATCAGCGGCGACAAAAAATCTATTAAAACAAGCGTTAAGCTAAAGGTAAGTGCATTGTCAAAAGTTTATATTGACATAATTAATAATTTATATTAAAAGTTAGTTTTCTCTTGGTTGGTTGGTTAACCACGTAGTATATAGTTCGATGGATTGCGAATTGCTTATTTTCATAATCACAAATCCTGTTGATTTCCTTAAAAGCGGAATGTGTGCATCATGACGAATCGTTAATCATTATGAATAAATATTTGTTAGTAACTGATAAATATCTGATAATCTTCATGTTAAAACGCTGGCTATATACATAAGCTGGGAGAGTTGCGCATAAAATTTTAATCATTCAGCTCACATATTTCTTTTATTTCTATCAGCGACGAAGAATCTATTAAAACAAGCGTGAAGCTATAAAGGTAAGTGCATTGTTAAAAGTTTATATCGACATAATTAATAATTTATAATTATGTAATTATATAATTAATAATTTATATTAAAAGTTAGTTCTCTCTTGGTTGGTTAACCAAGTAGAGTATAATTCGATAGATTGCAAATTGCTAGTAGTTAAACAATACGAATTTCATAATCACAAATCCTGTTGATTTCCTTAAAAGCGGAATGTGTGCATCATCACGAATCGTCAATTATTGAATAAATATTTGTCAGTAACTGATAAATATCTGATAATCTTCATGTTAAAACGCTGGCTATATAGATAAGCTGGGAGAGTTGCGCATAAAATTGCAATCATTCAACTGCACAAAACTCTCAATTGAAGAAAAATATAAACAAGATATTAGTCAAGATAACGTAATAATAACGTATGTACATAATAACAATATTGCGTTAAGGTAAATTAAAAATTTTTGCGTTTGTCTTATCGAGAAGCTCAATGTTGGGTTAATTGACATCTAAATAATTGACGTTGTACTATACATATACCGATTGAATTAAATTAGTGATGACTAGATTTAGGATTTTAGTGCGGATTTTCGTGCGCGGCGTCCGGCGCCACTGCTTTGTGCGACGGAGACGGTGGGCTGTAGAGTGAGAAAGAATTAGTGAGCGCGGAGTGGGGATGACGCGCTGAAATGAAGTGTAGACTGTCACAGTTGTTACTATTAAAATAAACTTACAAACTATAAAGTAAAGTATTTAAATATTAATTAATTTACTTAATAACTTTAATATTTAAAACAATTTTATTATTTTAATATTTCATATTATGATATTGTTATGCCCGCGCCGAGTCGAATGTGAGCGCTGCTCTGGCATAACAATATTATATCATTTTATTACTGGAAATAATGTGAATCTCTCATATTTTTAGTTAACTCAGATGGTGTAGATATAAAATAATGTAAGAGCAGTAAGACGTAAACAGAGTAAAGGCCTAAACACACACTTTCCGTAATACGTAAACGTAAGGTTTCGACCAATCGCGTTGCTCGATTCTGTTACAGACGGCCGAATCGAGCAACGCGATTGGTCGAAACCTTACGTTTACGTATTATGGAAAGTGTGTGTTTAGGCCATAAGGAAATCGACATTTTTGATTTGTTATTGTTGACGTTATTGCCTGTTTTATTGTGATTGGTCAATTTACTTACTGTTTACATTTTTGCAGAGTTGGGTAGTGCCTAGTTAAAAAGATAAAAGTTAAGTTAAAAAGTTAAAAAGTTAAATAATTTTAACTTAACTTAGTTACATTTTTAGACTCTTAACTTTTAACTTAATTTAGTTACATTTCATCGGTAACTTAACTTTTAATTCAATTAATTTCATTATGGGTTAACTTGTATCTTAACTAAGTTAAATTTTCAAGGCTGTTAACTTTAACTTAACTTAGTTAAAAAAAAAATTTAACTTACCCAACCCTGCATTTTTGTATGTGCCACTGGCTTAACAGCCTACCGTTAACCGTCTCCGTCAATACAAAGCAGTGGCGCCGGACGCCGCGCACGAAAATCTGCACCAAAATCCCAAGTCTAGACTGAGGACTATTTTTTTAATTTTCGTCATGAGACAAAATTGCGATAACACTTCCGATACAAACTCGTCTCTCGGTTTGCTTCGTCGCACAAACACATGACGTATGTTCTTCTTGTAAATTTTTTTATTTAGCTTTATCCCACTCTGTCAACTAATCTCGGAGATAAGGTCATTAGCAGTAGAGGAAACGGAAAGACTTCGTAGAAAGAAAAATAGAGACGCTTTATCGAACCTCTCAATGTCGCTTCATGTAATAAACCGGGTTGAGTTACATAATCGTGCGTAAGCAATGTAGGTAATCTTACGTCATTTTCACACGATCAAGTAAAACGACACGTGCAGAGGGGCGTTCCGTACTGATCGTGAATGTCGATTCGTTCGTGTAATGACCGATGTCGCGCGAGCCTGAATTGGTGAGACGTATATAATAGCGAAGGCACCTATACGATCTCGAATCAGTGTAGTGATACACAACGATCGCGATGGAGAATGGATCGTTCGCGGTTATCCGGTCTCCCGAAGGTAAGTGAAATCTCCGAACACAAAGCCCTATAAAGTCGCATTGAAAGAAAAGTTCTTTCATAATTCCACCGTCGAGAAAAGTGAGAAAATTATCTTTTCAATTAGTGCAATATATTCTTTTCCGAATAATTTTTGTTACCGTATCGCTCACCGTGTGCTATTTTCTTTCTGAAATTGATTTACTTCTGATTAAATCGTGTACGAGTGTACGAGTGATTTGTTCTGGGATAAAAAATTTATCTTATGATTTCATTATTTAACTTTATTTAATAATAATCATTTTATTTATCATATCGGTGGAATGAGTAACATAGTGGATAATAAGATGAAAGTGACAGCAATGATCCTCGATGAATTTATTATAAACTTGCGCCAGTTATTTGTTATATAATAATTAAAAGCTATTTATAAAATATACAAGTATTACTTTTGTATTAAAATATTTATAAAAAGATTAATAATTATTATACTTCTCATAGCTTTCCAAATACATATTTTTCTCGTTAAGTGAATAAAATTTAATCTTTTTCATTTAATCTTTTCCATTGCAATGCTGGCACAGCTAAAAGCATTGACGACAGGTGAAATTTTTATTCAAAACGACGTTTGCAGAAATGTTTACAGCTCAGCGATATTTGAATATATCAGGCGATTACTGTTACTACGTTACGTCCACGGGAACATTTTTTTATCGATTAAACGATAAAATAAATGTACCGGGTTGAATGTACTTAAGAATTTTTTAAAGTTTTAAAATATTGAAAAAATTGTCGCGTAATTTTAAAAATCTATCATGGTCCCTTCAAAATTATTTTTTTGACACAAACATAGTCAAAATTGATACTTCTGTGGTTAATAATGGCGTTTAATTAAAATGTAGTTAGTTATTTTTTAGTGTTCGTTTTTTTCGCATTGTAAAATGAATTGATATTATAAAAAATAAAGTTTTTTATACACGCCCTTTGCAACAAAAGAATTCATCACGAAAGATCATCATACGACTGATTTTAGTGTTAAATACGAATTTCCAATAAATAGAGTTTTCAATAAAATGATAAAATTTCGGATTATTATATGCTTGTTTATTATTTATAATTTGATGAGTTAACTGATTACTTCACGTTATGCACATTAGCATCAAAATTATCCACTTGCGTGGAACGTGTAATTTATAGCTTAGTTTGCGATCTTTGAAACCTGATGTCAGGTTTAAAATTGTTTACATCCGTAACGAAAATCTAAATTTGCACCTGCTTCTCGTGCAAACATTGTGTCGAGTATCCTTGAGTAATCACGCTTCCCGTTAATCAACTTTTGATGAATTTTATGCTTCTATACTAATTTCGTAACAGCTTGTAATGTTCTATAATTTTTAATATTAAATATTTTGGTAATTGAGGACTTAATTAAACTGTCGTTAAAGTAAAAATTTGTTTGAAACAAGTTGAAAAATTATATTAATATTGTAGAGTGAAGATATAATGTATATTTATATATAACGAAGTGTAATCAATGAAAGCATTAAAATTAAGTGACAAAATGTATTCGAAAGGCATGGCAAAAATCTTGCATAATTTCAAGGATCAATTTCGACGTCACTAATAGACATGTCGTTGTGAACGCTTATGATTACAGTTTATTTAGTCGTTACTTTACAAGCACATGTTGCGAATAGGGTCAATTTAATTTGCGCATCGCGACCATGAAGTAATATCTGCGAGATTAATCACGTATCACTGAATAAATACGTGTACGTGTGTTAATTTAGTACAATTCGTTCTAGCATTTTATCTCACCTCGCAGTTATATAACATACATAATAATACTTTGAACTAATACATGGTAATATTTGAATAATACTTGAATAATACTTGAATAATATCTAGTAATACTTAATGTAGAAAGTTTTGAAATATTCCCAATATTTCCTGCAAGTTGATCAACTTGATCATTTCTTCGCAGTTTTTCAGTTGATATTATTTTGGCATGCTTAATTTTCAGACACGGTAAAACAGTTCCAAGCTTATCTGAGAAAGTACGAAAACGATGACAAGTTAGTGATTCTGGAAGCCATGGAGAAGCCAGGGTCAAAACCCGGCGACAATTATACGTCGGTGTTGATCAGAACGAAACTTGTCGGTACACGCGGAGATGGAAGTCGTTAGTATCGTCACTTTTATTTTTATCATTATTAAGTAAAAGGACAAACGTAAATTGCCGGTAGAACCGGTAATGATTGATTCGACAATACGAAATAATTTTTACTTACGTAACTTTACAATCATAAATATAGACGTAACATCGCTATCCCGATAGAAATAAAGAGAAAGAGAACAATGCTATCTCTTATTATTTATTTGTTGTTGAATAACGCAATATCTGAAGAAAGCATATATTTTATTTTAAATAAAAAATTATTTTATAGACGGCAAATTTTAATAATTTATTTGTGCATTTGATTACAGCTAAAAAAATACTATAGATAGAAATAAATTTTATTAATTCTTCTAAATTTTATCTTTATAAGCGGAATTTACCTTTGATTTCTTGTATTTTTATTGATAATTTTGCGAAATCTTATCTTGACACCGTTCGACATCGTTTTAATTGAAAATATTTGTTTTATTATACTCTCATTTAGTATACAAATAACTTACAAATATACAGTATACACGAATATACATATATAGATATGTTTTTCGAACCTCTTTCCGTATTTATGCACAGCATATGCCAAGACTTTTATGACGAAGGTGATCGGTCGAGATAGCAAAATCACCCAATTGATAGACCTTTCCGATTTATTTCGTATGGAGGCACATGCCTATACAAAAGTATTGCCCATTCTTGGATCTTTTGGCCCTCGATGTTTATATGCCGACAAGGATAATATAATAATGGAAGATTTGGCGGAAAAGGGATACACCAACTGCGAGAGGCGCAACTTTCTGGATTTAGAGCATTCTGTCTTTGCTTTAAAGGTACGTTTTCCAGCTGATTCGATTCCAAAACGTGTACTGCTTATCTTAACTCAATTTGCTGTGATATAGATAAACAGCAGTAGATAAGAAAGATAAGTAATTATGCAACATCGAATTATTAGCTGTTTGAATATTAAACTTTAAAAATTATGAGATTTTGTTACGATGAAACAAGTAAAAATCCTGCTAGACGTATTGATGTAGTAGTAGTAGTAATAGCAATAGAGTAGCGACATATCATAGTTAGACTTATTGTTTTTTTATTTTGTAATTTTATTTTTATTTTGTAATAGCCGATAATTATTGACTAATATGACGTATTATTTGCAGATGTAGATAGAAATGATTTTTAAAGATTAATTAATGTTATTATAGATTAACATGATTAACAATACGGTACTTACGATATTTGGTAAGCTTTTATATTAGAATGACAATAAGGACTTTTAATATCAAGAGCTGCGTGTTCTTTGTATCCGCGACTACAAATAATATCGATAAATCTCACATTCTTTGATTAATCTGAAGTTGAATTTTTTCAACAAACATGTTATCAGATATTATTTTCTTTTCTTACACCTTAATTTTTATTGCGTGTCGGGGATTAGAGATAAGTTTTAAAATTAATAGCGAAATAATGTTTTAATATTATTTCCCAGCAAGAAATGATTAGTCGAATCGATGTCGATAATCATTTCTAGCTGGGTTGTAATTTTATTATTTATAAAACTGCTTCCGAAAGATATTTAATTTTTAATTTCTGTTAAATTTTAACCGACTCGTCGAAGAATTTGTACGTAATATAGTAATTTTATAATTATATCGATTTTTAGAGATATTCATATTTGTATATTCATATACGTATATTTTTGCTTGTCTGAATTTTATTTAAATATTTCACCTAAACTGATAACATTTCTTTATATTCTTTGCAGAAACTTGCCAAGT
This sequence comes from Aphaenogaster floridana, assembly GCA_003063835.1. NCBI lineage: Eukaryota > Metazoa > Arthropoda > Insecta > Hymenoptera > Formicidae > Aphaenogaster > Aphaenogaster floridana. The sequence continues at coordinate 496,235 of NJRP01000096.1, read as the reverse complement.
TACACGCGTCGGCTTTAGCTCTAAAGATCAATAATCCGCAGCAGTTTGACAAGTTGAACATACATCTGGAAGAAATAATCTACATGGACAATTCCGAAACGTCGATAATGAGGTCGTGTACCGAAATGTGTGTAAAGTCAATCGTACAATATTTAGATATGTTAGAGCCACGAACGCGGGAGTTGCAGAACGTTAAAGATCACATTGTCACCTACCTCGACAAAACTTACGATGCAATGCGTCGACTGTTTATCGCACCGAAGCAAAAATACGATACGATCTGCCACGGCGACCCGTGGGCCAATAATTTGCTCTTCTTGTATGACAACGACGGCAAAATAATCGATCTAAAGTTGGTGGATTATCAAATAATCAGGTATACCTCGGTGTCCACGGATATCCTTTATTTCATATATAGCAGCGTGCATTCGTCGTTGATCGAGAGGAGTTTCGAGAGTCTCATCAAAATCTATCACAACGAGTTTCTCAATGAGCTCCGTCGATCGCACGTGGACGAGAAGATTCTAGCGGAGCTCGGAATGCAGTGGCTGGAGACGGAGTTGCGAACCTACGCGTTTTACGGAGTGCTCGTTGGATGCTTTTTGGTAAATCCGATTTTGGCGGAGGAGGAGGACGCTCGGCAGTTTGAAACGATCGAGTTCGGTCCGTTGAATCCGTTTTACCAAGCCGACACGAATTCGGCGATGAGCCAGAAGAAAGTCGATCGCGTCAAATGCATCGTGTTTCACTATTACAGGAGGCTTCATTTGGGTATTATTGACGACGATACCGAACCGATTTCTATTACGGGATAGTATTAAGATTGCTCAGAACAACCATGATGTTTATCGTCTAATCATCTAATATTATCGTCTAATGAACAACAGTAAACTTTGGTATTTATCGGATACAAAAGAAAAAAATTGTAATTTAATCTCGTGTTACATAGACAATGCATCGGTGTGTAAAGAGAGAGCTTATATTATATGCATCTGATACCTAAAAGTATAACTATTTTTAGAAAATTATTGAACGTGGAAGATCCCTTTTATATTTGCTTTTAACTTTATTATCGATTCCCGAATGTAACAATTAATATAAACTTAGCACGCATAATTAACTTTGTCATCGTAAACGTACGTGTTCAAAAATTAACACTATTGTTTAAAAGATAGTTTATTTAAGTTATTTTACTAAAATACCTCAAGAAAATATATTTCTAACGTATTAAATAATTTGTATAATGTATTGTTCAAATATGTATATTAAAAACAGTTCCTATAATTATTGCTTGCAAAATATACTATGCGTTTTGAAAAGTTTGTGGAGATACATTACGCAGGGATAAAAATTATTTTAAAAATCCTGATGCGTCGCCAGGACATGAAGAGGTAAGTGGTATAATTTACATTGGCTCCAAGTTGCATAAACCATTTCTTAACAAACCCGTTGGGTAACGATGTTCTAAACGGTGATTTGTGCAAACGGCGTCTTTCTCACAACACAATTTCGCCGTCGAACTCGTGCCGAAATCTATCCGCGACGCCCATCTATTTCGTCGCTGCGGTATTATTCCATTATTTCAAAGCGATATTCTACTGTGATTATTGTTACCGACGAGACCGCGTTACGGACATCTCGGAGTGAGGTAATCCTTGATGTTTATTAGCCTCATTATTTTATATTACGCGAGTGAAGCGCAATTTAATAATACTCATTCCAGTAATCCGCTTAAAAGGTCATAATGGAATCGCGGTCAGACGATATCATCTTTATCAAAATTGTTTTTATTTGTACGCAGATTATACTAATATATATTTATATCAGCTGTAATAATAACATCAGCGTTGATCACCCGCGTATCCTGCATGATTAATACATCCGTGCAATCATTACTATTAAAATCAATGGAAAAGGTGAGCGAGGGGTTTAAAAATATATTTCCAATTGAATTTAGTGTGTGTAATTACGTGCTGCATATAACAGAAAGGTGGAAAGATCAATGGAGAAAGCGGCGGTAATATCGAAGGTTAAATCACTCGACATCGCGCGCATCTACGATTTCGTAGTAGAATTAATGGAGGGGCGACGCAAAGTTGTGGCGTTTGACTAGGACGGATGCATTCGATAAGTTAAGGTGTCAGTTTCGCAGCTTGTGCAGCTTGGGCCAATGTCCCAGGGCGTGGGAGCGCGTGTCGCTTAATTGCCACACTCTTCTCATCTTGTCCCACCGTACCGCCGCGGAGTGTTGCATTGTTCCGCGCACAGGCACGCGGAAACACGCGTGTAACACCGCGAGGAATATTAAAATGCCGGAAGGACGCGTTCTCTCGCGCCTCTCGGCGTTACGTGGCTCCCTGCCTTACCATTGTTCGACGACGTTCGTCGGTGTCCTGGGCCGCGTGATAGAAAGACATCGATAAGGATCCACGATCTCGCTGGCGGATTAAGGCCCCCGACGACGTAACGTTACGTCGTCCCACACCGAGAGGAATAGGAACATTTTTAGAAAGTACGAAACATCGACGTGTTGGACGATTATTATCTTTGTTCTTAATTCTCGCCTGCAAGTTTAATCTTCGTTCTTAATTCTCGCCGGCAAGTTTACCTCTCGCCACGTTTGCCGATCCGTATTCATTATCGCGTGGAACGATAATAATTATGATTCGTATTGCACGGCTATAGAAATTATGTATCGCCGAAATATATCGCCGATTGATTTGTTTGCCGCGTTTGGTAGTGCGAATTTCATGATTTATGTGTTTTCATTTCATCCTATCCGCTTATACTAAAAGCCTTGCCCATCTATTTTGCCTGATAGCTTCTTCGAAAATCTCGCGAAAGCACGACCAGCTGAAATATTTCTCTTCCACGATCGGAAAATTAAATTGATAGCTTCATTTACGATTTTTTTGGTCACGGTTTCTGGCATTGCGTAAAGCTTAATAAACTTCGTAATTACAAACTAATAATCAATAGTAGACATCGCTTAAATTATCGTTATTTATTGCCACGTCCGATTTCTCGCAAGAAATATCTTCGATGAAACGAAATGTCTTTCAATGTGCAGTCACTGTTTTTCTTGCTTTTCCTTACGCGATCCCTCACCGAAAGATACCTCTCGATTCCTTTTCAACAACGTCTTTTCTTGATCTCCTTTTCTCTATTGTTCTTTCCGCTCTTTTCTATCCCTCGTCGACAAATTCTTTGTATTTTTTCGACCGCAATTTTCATCTTTAATGCTGTTTTTCCTTCTTCGGTACTGCTTTTGCTTCTCCGTTTTTCCTTTTTATATCCACCGTTTTATTTCCTCTACCTTTCTTCGATAAATTTCTCCTTGCTCTTGCTCACAATTTTTTCCTTCGATCTGTGTTCTTCTGCTTTGTCTACTTTTCCGTGATGGTTCCTTTCATTCCTTTTTCATAAATTTCTTTTTCGATCTTCCTTCTGCAGCAGTCTCTTCGGTGAATACTCGTAAAAATAATACTAGTTATAATTAGCATGCGGTAAATTCACACTTTTTCTGCTTTAATTAGAAAAATTCGGATGTTATATTAAATATGCGCAATTACAATTTCCAAAAGTTTTAGCTGTTTCATAAAGAATTTTAGAATTCTTGCTGCATTTCCAAAAGAATTTAAGCTATTAACTTTCAAAACGATAAAACCGAAAATAAAAAATTGTGCGCAATCTTTTAATTTTCGTATAAAAATTTGTAATTTGTAAAAAGTTAATATTAAATTAGAAAACAATACACAAATTGCAGAATGGAACGAAATAATCGAAAGGCATCGTATGTTAATTATGTACGTATTAATAATTCGTATAAAATTACCTATTTACAAATGGTAAAATAACGTCACTAATTGTAAATACACAGTTGTTCTTCCCCGTCGTTGGGTTTTTACATCCTCGGAGTACTGCGCAACCTACCCTTTAATTTTCGCTATTGAGCTTTCGGGAACCGCCGGGAAAACCAGGGCTTAATTCCAGCCCTGCAAAGGGCTCTCAAACTTTCAACAGGCACCGAAGTAGGCATCGCGGATGGATCCCATGGGAACCGACGAGAAATAATTCTTCACGATGACTCCCCGTCGGTACGAACGCGTTCGTCCACCTGACGCGAGGGACAGCGATGAGGTCCCTTCGCCAAGGCAGCAATTCCCGCCCGAGAACGTGGAAAGAACGCGATTATATGCTAATTATTAAAACTTTGTACGGCACTCCCAAAAATGCGACGCAACTGACCGTTTATACACTGAAAAAAAATGCTGTTGCTTCAATTAAACGTCTACGTCACGGGCTGCCACAAACATAAATAGTTCATTCAATTGTATTATGATTGGACCAAATATTTACATTATTAAAAGAATAATCTAGATATTTGGTCCAATTATAATACAATTGAATGAACTATTTATATTTGTGGCAGCCCGTGACGTAGACGTTTAATTGAAGCAACAGCATTTTTTTTCTGTGTATGATCGGCGGCGATTTTATTTGAGGTTGCTCTTCCCCGTCGTTGGGTTTTTACACCCTCGGGGTACTGGGCAACCCACCTCCAATTTGTCACATAAGAGTCATTGAGTGACTCGTGACAGTGCTATGTTAACAGTTGACTTCCCCTATAAATATGGCACTCCTGAAGTTAAAATTTAAAAAACGCTGATAATTACGATCGTACGGATTATCGCTATGAGTCTTTGACGCGGCACTTCGTACGGCACTCCCGGAAATGTGACGTAACGAACTGTTTATATGATCGGCGGTGATTTTATTTGAGATTGCTCTTTCCCGTCGTTGGGTTTTTACACCCTCGGGGTATTGGGCAACCCACCTCCCAATTTGCCACATAAGAGCCATTGAGCGACTCGTGGCAATGCTGTGTTCGGATTGCTCTTCCTTGTCGTTGAGTTTTTACACCCTCAGGATACTGGACAACCCTCCCCAAGGTTTCGGAAAGTGCAATGGGTACTGTTAGCTTCTCCGTCGTTGGGTTTACAAACCCTCGGAATACTGAGCAACTCCACCTGGCCAAGATTGTACCCGTTGGGGGTTATCGCCGGCGAAAAGCCATGCGATAGCTTTGCGAAAAAATGAGCACCGAATTCTGTATGTGAGCCTGTTAGTCGCCGATAGATACTATTTTATAATTAGGTAGTATCGTTATTTAGGCCGATATTCATAGTGCGTTTTTATATTTAAGACCATCTTAAGTACAATCTTAAGATGTTATGAATCAATCACAGAGCCGTATTAGAGTTTTAAGACGTTACTTAAGATGATCATGTAGTTGAAGTTCGGAGCGTTCTTGGAGCGAAAATTAAAATGCGTTTTGTGCCAAAATGTACAAAGCGAGGACAATCTCTAAGATCCCCGAAAGTAAAAAAAAATCAAAGAGGCTCAGTAGCAATTGAGTCGCAATCAACAACGTAGAACTACGTCAACTGTCACTATTTCTTGGCACTTTTTCTTTTAATTTGGTTATAACTTTTTTTTTAACAATGGGCAAACGAAAATTTTGGGTGGACAAACGTGAACAAATCGTGGACAATCGTATCACGCTTAGAAATTAATGAAAAATGTTCATGAGGGTGCTGATGTCAAATTTTTTTCAATTTTTTAATTTGAACATAACTTTTTTTTGAAGGATGAGCAAACGAAAATTTTGGGTGGACAAACGTGGACATCCTGCGTTTTGTAGAATTTCAATAAACTATTTTTTTTTTACTTTCAGGGATCTAACAGATTGTCCTCGCACTTGTACATTTTGGTACAAAACGCAGGATGGTCCAATAAGAAGTTTAAGGCCGGTATTCATAGTTATTTAAGCCCGTCTCAAGTTCAATCTTAAGATGTCATGAACCAATCACAGAGCCGTATTA